>OZ026618.1:85767602-86012602 GCA_964020975.1 Hermodice carunculata | reverse complement strand
ATTTTTTTCTATTCTCTGATTGTAATATCTTAATTTTGTACTGGCAACACATTTATGTTCTTGGGCCCAGCAAATAAAGTCAGATTCGCATTGAGCATGGCCATAAATACAAGCAAGTTGTTGTCTATCTGGTTATTATGTTTGTATAGTTCAAACACGATGTTTGTGCAGGGTCTGGTAAGCCTTCATACCTTTCTATGTTTATGCTGTCCACAACTTGTGCGTGGCGCTGCAAGCGGCACATCACTGAAACTCATGGAAAACTTCACGGGCCTATGGTCGTGAGCGCTCGGTAGACATCTAATACTATTCATGGATATATCAAGAGCCATTCGCAAGCAATTGATCGACCTGAGTTTCGAGATATTTGATCTTGGCATTAGATTCTGCGACATCATTCAATAGTACAATTTAGTTGTCATATACCCTTTTGGAGCCATAAATCCGCTGTTGAAGCCCACATCTACAATACACTGAATAGAAATGGTCAGAACTGGCTCTGGAGTGTGTATTCACCCCAATACACAACAGAATACACACTCATTTGGAGGGCTAGAGCTGCATATCCCCATTGGTTTGCATCTTAAAGTAAGCTTAAGTAAACTGGTCACTTTAGTATCTGTGGTTATATGATTCTTCTGAAGTATTTAGTTACACATCTAGATTTGTTGGAATACACAACCCTAGCCCTCCAGTGACTGCAGTGCCCTCTTTTAGGCAGGGCTAGAACCTTCAATTCTTTTCCTTGCCTACACTCCGAGAGCAGTTTGACTCCTTATTCTCACAATTCCTGCAATAAGCGCAGCGGTATTCGCATATGGCGGTCTTTAGGGCAAGCCTGTTCACACTATATGTCTTAGAAATGGAAGTTACTCCGGAGGAAAAAAAAATGTACCGCAGACTTTATATGTATAACTCATTACTACACATCCGTTTTAAGGACAGGTAAGACACCAGAAACCTTTTCATGGCTGATTTTGAGATTTTAACGGTATATACAAGATGAATGTCCTTTCTATAAGTTGTCAAAATTTCAAACTTTTAACTAAAGTAGAAATGTGAGAAAAACACCAAAAAAACACACAGGCATGTGGACATCCAAACGTCCATGTGTCATTCTTTTGGTTTTCAGCCGCCAAGCGGAACAATGCCACCTGTCAATCAGACTTTAAAGTCTGTCACGTGGCAACAGGTAGCAACGGCAAATGGCAAAAGGAGATTGGTATCACGGCAGCACCACAAAATCAGGCAGCATGCCGAAAGTATGTTTATAGGCTGGGAAAAGATGCAAACATGCTAGCATATAATAGCCTTAGCGGTTTACTTTAAAGTTATCTTGCTTGTTTTGCATTCTAATGAAGGAAGGACGGTTGGAGGAGCTGCAACGCGCCCCCCTGTCATCTCTGCGGCCCGGGTTAGATTCACCGCCGGGGAAGAATGTGGAAAGACTCACTGCCACTGTGACTGTACACGGTGTTTTTCTCCGAGTCCTTTGGTTTCCTCCACCAAACATGTAGATAGGAAAGTATACATCACCCAGCTGTGCCATGAGGAGTGATTAATATAGGCTTTGCCTGCTTCGCAATCCATGTAAAAGATGTGGGTCTATACTTTTTTTTAATGAAGGGAGACTTTAAATGTTCAGGAGGAGCGGGAATCGTCAGACGATGTCCCTTCAAGGGCCGTGTCGCGATGGATTCCCCCAGTGGTCCTGCACACCAAAGACAGGCGTGGCAAAAAAAAAACCACTTTAATCAACAATACCCACGTACATAATAATATTTCATCAAAACCCAGAGATGAGGAAATAAAAGTACAAATTAACACATCGAAATAGACATAAACGTGAACATAAGAGAAAGCACACAAAATAGCGATACAAAGGTCTGGCTGGAAAGAGAAAAGAAACAAATTGAGATAATAAATACAAAATAATGTACGGACAAGTCTGCCAAGCTAACTACATAAAGTATACAGAAAGGGGTAAATACAACAATATCCCTAAAAACGGGATGAAGAGGTAAAGGGCGGAATACCAAACCCGCCATGTGTCCACTGACCACGAACGGCCGTTGGCCGCCCCACCTGAGCAAGGCAACACAACTTTCGTTAAAAGGCTCGAGGTCACCGGGCCCGTAGGGCCGCCTCCATGACGTCACGCTTTGAAACCAGAATGTCGCTGTCGCCGTTTGACAGATCACTGAATAATGTTTTCCGTACTTCAAAAACTCTTCTAAACGTGTAATTGGCCAAGCATTGATTGACAACCTCCTCAAATGATCAGGGACGATGTTTACTACGTTTTGTACAAATATCAGCTCAAATTGAGCAACTGGTATTGTTTTGACCGGCAAATGATCAACATCAAACGCCTTTGAAGCTTGTTTTCTCAGAAAAGATAATATGACAAGAACCCCACCTAAGAATGCTTATTCCAAGAAAACAACTGGGCGAAATTTAATCCGGTTAACGGCTTTTGATATTGTAAAGTCTGAACTGCAAAAACGATTCAGCGATTTTCAAAATTTTGCTTCGTTCTTTTTCTATGAAATGAAGAAAAATGAACATCCCGGAAATCAAAGGGAACATTGAAACGTCAAACTTTGATTAAGGATGACGGAAAAACTCAAACCAAACATAAAAAACCGCAGGGTCGTTTTTTGCTGTCAATATATCAGGATTAAGATGCAAGTGTAATTATAATTTTATCACAAATAATTAGCTTAAATTATATCGACCTTTTAGGGTTGGATGCTTTGCGCTCAACTTTTAACTGTTTGCTCAACAATTAACATCACAGACACCCAAATACGGGACATATAAATTCTTTGGAGTGTGACGACTACACTCATATATGATTTGTTATCCTAACGCAAATACATTTTTAGCTAGGATTGATTAAAGTGGATTTATTTTTGGTGTCTTACCTGTCCTTAAAGTATCCAAGATATCTCAATCATGTTCACCAAATTTTGTGTGTATGTGTGTTTATGTAGCCTATCCCTTGGTAAGGTAGTTAGGAACAAAAAAAGATTATCCTCAAAACATCTGATCAGAATAGGTGATAAACGTAGTGACTGGCTGAAAATAATTAAAGGTGTCCCTGAAGGGTCTATTTTAGGACCACCTTTATTCAACATTTTCATTAATGACATGTATTTTATGGTAATGGTTGTCATCTGTACAACTTAGCAGATGACAACACTTTATCCTTCAGTCATCATGACCCTAAAAGTCTGCATCTCACTCTTGTGCATAAGTCTGAGGAGTCCATTCAATGGTTTACACAAAAGGAAATGCCTGCAAATCCTGATAAGTTTCAGGCTATTGTCATTTGCCCCTCTAGGAGAGACTCCTGCAACATCAATTTTTGGATCAGAGTTGAGGTTATCAAGTCAGAAGAGTATATAAGATTGCTTAGTGCATAAAAATTGACAGCAAGCTCAAACATGATGTACATATCACCCCCCCCCCCGTAAAGAAACAACCAAATAAATGCTCTCAGACGAATCAGCTCATATTTTGACTTTTGATTTCTAGGTCTTTTATGCTTTCAAATTTCAATTATTGTTCTCTAGTCTGGCACTTTTGTGATATTACTCTTATTACAAAGTTGGCAAACTTACAGAAACGAGGTCTTCGTTTTGTTTTTAACGACCACTCTTGAGACTACTGCACCCTTCTTAAAAGGGAAGGACTGCCAACTTTATCTAAAGGTGGACTACGCTCCCTTGCCACAGAAGTGTATAAGGCCCTAGGCAGGTACGGTCCAGACTACACTCAGATATGTTTTAACAATATCAGTCTAACAAAAATTTCCGGTCATCTAGATATTTGGATCTTCCTACTTTTGATAAAGTCACTTTTGGAAAAAAGATCACTGATATATTTCGGCGTCAAAATTTGGAACAGAATCCCAACGATATAAAAATATTGTCACCCTCTTAAATTAAAAAAAAATATATATATATATATCGATTTGATGTCTGTTTATCACACTGGTGGTTCAATATCACAATTCATTGATTTTTCTTAAGACCCAAAATCAGAAGGGAAAACAATAGGGACTGGCAATTAACCTATGTGGTGAGATAATTGGTGCTATATTCTGATCATGGCTGGATAACAGGAACAACTGAAACATGTTTAATGGAAGCAGAGTTTGAAAATATCAATCGATGAATTAATTTGAATATGGGTACCGCCTGTTTCACCGATTTATTGATGACAAAACACACCCTTATTTCGTGAAAAATAATGTAACATAACAACAGTGTTGTTGGTATTGTAAAACAGATATTGCATCCCCTCTCTGTTTAAATAAGAATGCAATAATTAAAGATCATACAGAAAGCTATAGGGAAATTATTACGTAGCATTGCAATGCAATAGGGCAATTATTGGGCGCGTTAATTCATTTGTTTTTGTTTTGTTTTGTTTTGTTTTTGTTTTGGTTTTTTTGTTTTGTTTGTTTGTTTGTTTTTTTTTGTTTTTGTTTTTTTTTTTTTTTTTTTTTTGTTTTTGTTTTTTGATTGTTTCTTTGTGTGTGTGTGTGTGTGGTTTTTTTTTTATAAGCAAACCATTATTGTTGTTCTTCTAATCTGGACGTCATGTTTGCCGTGTAGCTTATCCGTCCCTGTGGAAGAGAAAATGGCCCTCTGTAGCTTGTGCTGACACTTGTGTTCATATTGCCTGCTCGTTTCTGGCTGTCGATAAATAGGAACGCACCTTAAGCCCTATAAAATGCCACGTGATTGGTATAAATCCCTCATTGCATCTTATATTTTTAATTTAGAAACAAATACATGGTAATGCATTTGATAACCTGTCTAGAGGATGGTTAATCGACAAGGATTGACCATTGGCCATGGTTTGCACACTAAGATTTGCAAGGAGACCTCGTCGTCTCAGTATAATATGCTGTACCTGTTTTTGAAAGAGCAAGTATACACCAGAGAATAATACATGTAGAGACACCAGAACGATACTCAGGTGGTGGCTTACGATTTAATACCATCCCTTAAGTGGAAGTCTCAGTCTCAGCCTTAACAAACCATATCTACGTTCGATGACCTACCTTCATATTTTTAGTTACTGTGATGTTCCCTTATTTTTAATGTCAAATTTCTGCTATCCATCTAAAATTTATTCCTGTCCCAGGAACAGTTAAGGTGCCACAATGGTGCCAAGATGGTTTCAGGCGCGATGCAGACTCTGCCAACTTTGACCCGTCCAGCTCATTTAAATTGATCTTTTTACCCATAAAACTGCTTAACCGTTTGGATGTCTAGATTTGTGAAAACACAACATCGAATCAATTTAGAGATTTTTTGGACGATTGACGCTTTTTTGTGAGTGGGTATAGATCCAGAAGTTTGTTTCAGCTCGTTCGCACAAGATTCAATTTTAAGATCTGCAAACTATCTAAAACGATAATATAAACCACTCCCTAAGACCCGACTTTTGGCGAAGAGTAAAATTAGTTTTATATAATTTTTATAGAATTTTGAAGTAGGTACTATGATGTTATACAGTTTCTTCCATTTTTGAGTTCTAAAAGTCACAGAAGGAAGAGTTGAAAGGCCAAATTAAAAAAAAATAAAATAAAATAAAAAAAAAATTTAAAAAATCCCAAGTTAGACATTTATCCTGCTTTACCTGTTTATTTTGGGATAATAAATCTATCCGTGTTTGTTTGACGTCATTTTAAAATTTCATTGATCTTGTGAAAATTGACTTCCAAGAAAATCATTTTCAAAGGTTATGGCTCTGATGTTTACTAAAAATGGTCCGTCGTGTAAAAATAACTCATTCCCTCTGGTCGAACTTTTCAGTATGACTGGAGTAAATAAGAACCTTGAACTTTGAGGTACTTTTGCAAAGATACGTTCTTGTTTTGTGGTATAAATGTCTAGTTTTTATGCCCCCCTTCGAAGAAGGGCATATTGCTTTGCACATGTCGGTCGGTCGGTCGGTCGGTAGACTGTGGTTTCCGCACAATAACTCAAGAAGTTTTTAAACTAGGACTTTGATACTGTACAAATATATTATTCTAGTTAAAAGCTAGGCAAAGTTCGAAATTGAGTGACTTTGACCTAATTTCAAGGTCACAGTGGTATCTGAGGTAACTTTGATTTCCGCACAATAACTGGAGCGGTTTTTAAGTTAGGACTTTTATGTTGCACAAGATTATAGTCCATATTTGGAGCTAGAGGAAGGTTGAAGATGAATGACCTTGACCTCATTTTAAAGGTCACAGAGCCACTTTACTGAAAGTGGTTTAATGCTTTCTGCATTATAACTTATACCTTGGAGCCAGAACTTTTATATTGCGCAGCTTCATGGTTCTCTGTAAGGGCTAGGTTGAGTTTGAAGGTATCTGACCTTGACCCAGTATTCAGGGTCACATATATATTGTAGAATTCCTGTGGTTTCCGGACAATAACTCAAGAAGTTTTTTAAGTTAGGACTGGGATACTTTACAGGTGTATAATTCGTGCTGAGGGCTAGAAGAATTTGGTGACCTTGATTTAATTTCCAAGGTCACGTTGGTACCTGAGATAACTTTGGTTTCCACATGATAACTGGAGAGGTTTTTAAACTAGGACTTTTATATTGCACTCGATAATGGTCCGTATTAGGGGCTAGGTTAAGTTTGAAGATGGGTGACCTTGACTTAATTTCAAAGGTCACAGGGCCATTTGGTTGAATACTGTTTCTGCATGACAACTTGCATTTTAGAGGTAGCACTTTTATATTGCACAGCTCTATGATTGCCTATAAGGGCTAGTTTGATTTTGTAGATGGGTGACTTTGACCCAGTTTTGAGGGTCACAGTAGAATTCATGGGGTTTTTGCCCAGTAACTGAAGGTCAAGTGAAAATGAGTGACCTTGCCGTAATTTCCAAGGTCATAATGCCACTTTGCTGAAGATGGTTTCTAAATGATGACTAATCTTTCAGGTATAACTTAAATATTGTCCAGGTTTTTAGTCGTTTTTTTAAGGGCTAGCTTAAAGTTTAAAGATATGTGACATTGATGTATGATCAACCATCACTAATTTTGTAAGGTCACGAGTGTCCCATCTTCCACTATCAATAGGGTAGCGAGCGCAAGGGTAATGAGGGCGGGGGGCATCTATGTTTTACAAACATATCTTGTTTATCTCAAATTTTGTAAAGCCAGACACAATGTTGATTTTAGCGCTGTGGTTTCACATGGCACTTCCAAGGATCATAGGGAGGATGTAAAGCAATTACATGGTCACCTGAACATGGCCCTGACAACATACTGTTCGAAAATTGCAGCTGGCTATTTGGTCCACATGTGTTTTGACAGTTTGTTTTGCAATGGTTTCCTGAGTGGCAGGGTTTATACTCTGAGATCGTTTGATCTGGGACATACTGTACACTGTCAGGAGGCGATGTAGTGTTAACTTAAGGAGGCTCCACAAAAAAGGTTTAATTATTTGCGCAGCAAGCAACATGTAGGACTGAACGTGCAAAGGCTTTTTTTGGTATTAATGTTTCACTGAAATTTACCACCAGAAAGTTTGTCGCAAATTGCATGATTAAGTGCAGTTTTCACGTATAGACACATTTATTTTACATGAATTGTGAAAGAAGTCAACCGTTGACTTATCGAGTCACTCTCCATGGCAAAGATGTTGGCGTATATTTCCTACCTTGTCTGTGGTGAAGGGAACCGAACAACTCGGAGAAAACCGCCGTGCATGGTTAAAGTGGTATAAAGTTTCTCTACATGCTACCGAGGATGAGAATCGAACTTAGGTCGCAGAGGTGAAGGGTGAGCGTCTTACCGCTTAGCCAACCTTGCACCCGGTCAGTATACCCAAAGTTCAGGTCCTCTTGAAATGTAAAATGTCTAGCCTTTTGTGCGGTCACAGTTTTTCGAAATAATATGGGTGGCAGAATACAAGAGTCTGCATGATCACGGGCATGATTTCCCGAAACATCCCATATTTTCCTCTGTCATGCGTCATTGATTTTACTCGTTTCTGGCTCTGTTTTACAGATTTGTTCCAGTTGAACTTTTTAGTGAAACTATAAATGTAAGTTCATTGTCCCAATATTTATGTGTCATGTCGACAAATAGTGATCACCCAGAATGGCAACACAGTCCTAATTGTCTTCATAGGGGCTTCGTTACTGTGTGGTAATGGATCTAAGTAATTTTCTCTTTTGCTTTCCTTCACAACACTTCACTTGTGCCTTACTCTGTGTTCACAATTCGCTCAATTCAAGTTTTCTTGTGAAACTATACTGAACCCCAATGAAAAGTATCCACATAAAAAAATTAACACATTAATTTTGTAAGTTACTAAGTACTGTGTGTGCATATATGCATGGTTTGGAGCCTACATCAGGGTCATTCAGGACAACTTTTTAACTTTTGCTGGGTTGTTACATAATGCATGTGACTTTTGTGCACCGAATATGGCTTCTGACCACCACTCCTATTGGATGGCTAAAATGACCTGATGTTTTCAGTGGCTTTAAAAAGGGATGTTAAGCCAAGAAAAAAGCCAGTGGTCTCAGGTGTGTTGAGGCGATCATGCCGCGTCTGAGCCTAGGTCAAAGACACCATGCTTTGGGGCTTGCAGAGGGTGGAGTCCCAATCACTCAAATCGCACAAAGAATGGGGTGTACTCGGCGCACCATCCAACGACTAATTGAACGGCAACAAGAAACTGGATCCGTAGATGATCGGCCTAGGCCTGGCGGAGAAAGTGACAACACCTGGCCAAGACCGTCACATCCGGCTGATGCACCTGCGAGACCGTTTCCGTACAGCAGCCCAAACAGCCCGTGAGACTCAAGGGCTGAATCACCGTCCTGTCAGTAGTTCTACTGTGGAGAAGCGACTGAGGAGCAGTGGCCTAACAGCCAGAAGACCTTACAGGGGTAACCTGCTGACCCAACCCAGAAGAGAAAGACGACTGCAGTGGTGTAGAGCACACTCCAGGTGGACTCGCCAGCAGTGGAATACCGTCCTTTTTACTGACGAGTCCCGTTTTTGTGTCAGCAGAGCAGATGGCAGAGAACGTGTGTGGCGCCGGACTGGGGAGAGATATGCAGATGCCTGTGTCCGTCAGGCAGATCGATGGGGTGGACCCTCTGTCATGGTGTGGGCAGGCATCAGCAACCGCTACCGGACACCCCTAGTGGTCATTCAAGGGATCCTCAATGCTAGGCGGTACATTGATGAGGTGCTGGAGCCGCACATGGTCCCATTTATGGAGCAGCATCAAGATCTGGCGATCTTTCAGCAGGACAATGCACGTGCACACTCTGCAAGATTAACAATGAACTTTCTCAATGAGAACAACATCAATGTCATGGAATGGCCAGCGTTCTCACCCGATCTGAGCCCTATTGAACATTTGTGGGATCAGTTAGGCCAAGGTATTGAACGGAGGACACCTAGGCCTACTACCCGAAACCAGCTGATCCAAGCTCTGCAGGAAGAATGGAATAATGTTCCCCAACACAGAATTCAAACCCTGGTCAGCAGTATGCGCCGCAGATGTATAGCATGTGTTGATGCTCGAGGTGGCCACATCCCATATTGAACAGAAAAATTTGTGTGACTTTCAATTAGGGCAGTTAATGACATTTTTTGCCTGTAAGTGACGTTAATGTCGGTAGAGCGTGACATTATTCTTACGCCAGAAAAGTGAATGCTTTGTTAAGTTCTAAGCACGTCTAGGTATGAAATGTTTCAAGTATAAACAATAAAATACTTCAAAATTGGCATGTGGATACTTTTCATTGGGGTTCAGTATACAATGTAACTGAAAATAGGTCCTGGATCCAGTTATTTGTATGGTCACCCGTTGTGTTCATCCTCTGAATTGGGGACATGCTTAGAGCATTTGGAAATAGACGCATTTGATTGGATGATGCGTGTCACGTGACTAAATGCACCACTGGCAGGCCACAAAACTTCCCTGGTCTAAAACATTGAGGAATTTTGCTCTATGTTTTCAAGGAGATCCCAGGAATTCTTTAGTTTATCCGTGCCCAAGAAAGCTGTTGAACTGGAATATTATCTTCTATATCACTATAGGCATGCTGGTAATTGAATCAAAGGTTTGTTTGCAAGAAACATCAATCTCGCCCCTTTATTATTTTTATAGAATGGTTTCTTTTAAGTAGTTTAACTTAAGCACAGCTAGTCCTGAAACAAATAATTTACCATAGTTCCTTTCCATTTGCAAGAGTAATATGGTCCAGTACTCAGTGTTGCGGTGTTGCCCTGTCCGAGAGGTTGATATACGTCAACAATGAGCCATTTTAGGATCCCAGAGGGCCGCGCTTGAAGGTGTTTATTTGCATAACAATAAATCCCTTGGAAGTTTTTGTTAAGCAACTATCCAAATTGATGCAAATGGACACCATCAGGTGTTACCACATTGGGTCCTATATACATGGAACAAATTTTAGGCGTGTATCACCTTTGCACGTCTGCCAGAAAATCATTTGAGTGCCAGGAGACCTTTCAGAAGATATTCAGCTAACCCCTGCTTACCGTCACAGCCACTTGATATGATCCCGCAAACATAATCAGTGGAACCAAGCACGGTGGAGATGAGTCCTGTCCACCGACGAATCCCCTTTTTCTGAGAAAGGGATGACGGCTAGCAAAGTGGTGGCAAAGACGTGGTGCTACACATGCCAACTGCTGCAAGCGTCCAACCAGCCTGTGGGACAGTGCCAACATAAAGGTTTGGGCTGTTGCGTCCATGCGTCACAATACTTGCCTTGTGGTGATGGATAACAATTTGATTCCTTAGCGGTGTAGTGAGAAAATTGTTCAGCCATATCTTATGGCCATTATTCAGATGACAATGACATTCCAGAAAGATAAAGAATGCCCCATGTGACCATAGCATTTGTGCAGGCCAACAGTTTGATGTTTTGCCTTATACAGCATTTTCCCTGGACGTGAATCCTCTGGGGCCGACTTGGCCACCAACTTCCCAGAGGGATACCCTATAAGGGCCACAGCCCTCCAAATAGAATGCAGCATCTCATCCAAAGAGTACTCCACATCGGAAATATCTGTATAGCTGCTGGTGGTGATCACATACGCTACTAGGATGTGACTTTCAACTTCAGCAGACACTAGAAGAAAGGTACGGAATAGCCGTTTTTTGTCACCCCTCAAAACACATGAATATTCTGAGTCACAGTAAAATGTTAAAAGATATTCTTTATATGATAGAATTGATAATTCATGGACACGTAATAATGCAAATGTGGGAGCTTTTTCCTCAGATCTAGTATGTGTTTTGGGACCCAGCGTGTCAATGAAACGAGTTAACTTGTTTTGACATGTCTGCAGATTAAGCTCGGCCTTGCTTGTAAGCCAGCTAAAGCAGACAAAATTTTGGACAGTCAACAACTTTTATCGATGTGCATTGGGCGCAGTGCTCCAAATGCAAGTCGAAAAAAAGCTGTTGACCTGGAATATTCTCTCTGGAACTATAGCAGGCTGGAACGTGAATGCAAAGTCTTTTTACGAGAAATACGAATCGGGAATCCTTATGGTTATTCAGACTAGTTTGACTCAACTAGGTCGACGGTAGTCGTGTGGCACTCAAAGACTTAAGTATTTGTTGTGACCCAAAGGAGATACACTTGGTGTTTGCCCCTCTGTGAGGATAACCTCTTGCCAGACAGCCATTGACTCAGATTAAATAGTTGAAAGAAGAGTCTTTCAATTTCACTGCACAGATACTAAGAGAACAAAAGCACTTGCACACAACAGTCACTGGCAGTTTATTTCCATGACTATGTCGTTTACATGAAAAATAAAAAAACAGTCTTCCAGAGCAACCAGTGGGGTTCCATTAATATATCTGGGGTACTTCACAAGCAACGTTTGGCAGATGCACCAAAATAATGAACTTCCTGGATCTATCGCACAGGAAAGAATAAACCCAATGCATATGCATATGATCCTGGCCAATCGCAGAAAGCTTTTGACAAAGAGCCGTTTAGATAACTGTGTCAAAATCTTTTTGCAAGTCCAAAAAAATCAAAACTGTACATCTACAATTCTCATTTTTGACACGTATGTGATTGGATGTATATTTGACAATACGGGTAACTAAAGACCTATTGATTATTTGGGTGAGTGCACCCATGACCATCTCCCTGCAATATCTCAAGAATTTGGCAAAGATATTGTCAAGTCGGGTGCTCTTGCATTTTAACTGTGTCAAAAGTGCTCTGACTTCAAAACCCCTAATTGAGCGTAATTAAAGGCTGTTGGGATTTACACCTTTGGATTTGTAATAATCACTAACTTTGTCAAATTTTAACATTACCTGCCATCAAAGGCAATTTTCAACCCAAGTTCTGGCGATATTTGAAAAAAAAAAAACATAAGTAAATGCATAAATGAATGAAAAAGATAAATGAGCAAATTGATAAACAAATTAAAAAGTAAATAAGAAAGTACGTAAATAAATAAATAAATAAATAAATAAATAAATAAATAAATAAATAAATAAATAAATAAATAAATGAATGAATAAATAAAACAAACAAACAAACAAATAAATAAATAAATAAATAAAATAATTAATCGTGATGCAATTTCACAGCTTTCGAATACAATTTTTTTTTCAAAGATACACATTTCCGAGGTTTTCTTTCTAGTTTTGGTGTTATTCCTAAGTATTTTCATATCCCTTTAGCTTTCTTTTTCATAAAATTACTTGTTGTCATCTTCACCATGTGTTTAAAAAAAAAAATTGCGAAATATACAGTACGTGTGTAATTTATGGGTTCATTTGATTTTCTAAAAGAAAGTGGATTGTAGTCTCTAATGTGAATGTTGTGTAAAATGTCACTGTATGGTGCTCCATGATTGTAAGTTCTTTGTGTTAGGTGGATTTCCTCAACATGTAAAACTTAGTCCAGAACCTGAGTATTATCCACATTTAAAAGTTTGTGACTAAAGAGCAGTGCATTTCTGATAACTTCCTTATGAATATATGGGAGGTGTAGTTCTTCATGGATCAGTTTTTAATGGTAGTGTGTCGAGTGAATTCACTTCTGCAACGATTCTGATTACAAATAACCATGATCGCTCATACCGACAGGGACTACACAAGATTGTTTCCTTTTGTCCTTGTCACAGTAAAAATTAAGATCTGCAATCAATTTTTAAGAGGTTGCAATCCTGGTTGGATCTGTAATCAATTCGAAGATCAAATGATATGCAAATACCAGTGAAAGCATGGAGAAGACTTTATGCTCTAGAGGCCATTGATACCGAAAGATTTATGTTTATATCGCCAAAACAATATTTCTCTTGAGTAAGAATACCATTACAAACCAGAATAGTTAATTTATTTTATTTTATTTTTTTATCTTATTTTTTTTCATAAAACAAACAAAATCATATTCGGATGGTGGTCTGCAACTGACACAAATAAAGTTGATATTAGCTTTGGCTTGGGAAGTAGAACCCCCAAAAATAATATTTGTAAATTCCAGTGGTTAAAAGTCTACATCCAGCCGAAAAGCCAGGGGGTCCATGTGAAGTTCACCACGCCAAAATATCAAAAATGTAGTTATTGCATCATATTAAGATTTGTACAGATTTTGCAGCTCAGGCATTCAGCTGAAGCTTTGCTTTCAATGTGTGGGACAGAGTTTCTATTTAATTTGTCTTACACTATTATGTTTTGACCATTTCGTCCCATTTAAAAAAAATGGCGAAGTTGAAGTAGTACAAATTTAAATGAATTTACAGTATTTGAATAAAAACTAATTTATCCGGGCCAGATTTTGTGACTAGACTGGGTGCACTGAGGTTGTTACCTTGGTGTTGGTTTTGCTTGTGCTTTCAGGGATGGCGTGAGTTTTATCGGGTTGTGTGCTATTTATCAGTATATAGTACATTTCCATGACCTCACTGAGAACCATAACCATAATGCCTGCCCATAAATTTAGAACAGAGCTGGTCTGTGACATTGCCTGTGTAAAGGTTAATTCTGGTGTTTGTGAAAATATCTTTATCTCAGGCCTATAATAACTACCCAAAACGGAGGCAAAATTATCCTTCATTCCAGTGAAGTCTGACGCAAAAAGGGTCATTGCTTTTGACAGCTTAGCACTACTCAGATTAACGATAGTTACCCTTTTTTTCCAAATGTCTAGAACAGCATTTTTGCATCGGCCATTTTGAGCATGGCAGCCGTGCGTCAAAACTGTGTAAATAAACATGGACAAGGACATTGTTTCAGGCAATAGTTTTCCTCATTCACCTACACTGTCATTGAACAAGAGAAGATCTTCAGTGGTTGCTAAGGACCATTGTCCAAGCTGAGACAACATGGTGGTTCTAAGTTTTTGCTGAAATGTGTTGATAGTTGGCATTGGAGCACTAACAACGTTACCATATGTGGGCGTAAATACAAGCTCCTTTATGTTGAGTATATTCAGTTTTTTTCCTCTCAAGCATCCCTATCTTGGGGTTCAATTTTGAGCTAATGCCATATGGATAAGGCTGAAGCACAGCCTGTGTTGGACTTCTTTTAAAACGGTTGGACATTCCACGTGCACCACGATCGCATAAATATTGTCTGTAAAATTGTTGTTTTCATGCATGAGGATCTCTGCCCACCTTCATAGTGGTCCAAAAAACTTACCCTGGTAATTTGAAAGTTATCCAAGTGAAGGTCATAAAGTACTTCCACAAACATTTGTGATTTTTTGCGAGTCACTCGTCAGTCTACTTGGGTAACAGCTATATCTGTCAGGGCATATATATCTCGTGATGCCACCTTATGTGCTCAAGGCACTTCGCTTATTTCTGAACAGCCTACCATAATAAAAAAAAAGCATGCTGGATTCAATGAGGTATTTTGGTGGATTACACGCACCATGTTGTCCCTTGTTATTTGTTGATGGAATCCTGGGGAGGATACCAGCTGTGCATGTATATCGTAATGCGATAACCTGCTAACAAATTGCTTTGTTGTGGTCCATATCATCGTTTAATAGATTGATTTCACAAAATGTTTGATTGATGCTTCCTGCTCTGTGGTTATATTACTTGAAATCGGATTTAGGTTGCACACTGTTGTAGCAAACGGATGGAAAAGGTTTGATATGGCGTCATAGATTTCCAGTGTCGAAACGGCAGTAAATATTGATATCTAGCCATAAAAAGAAATAAGATGACGAACACCAACCACAATAATCTCACAAATGAGGAGTGAGACTTCCCTGCTTAACCTACACCCTTGATAGAGGTGGGCTTTATGTATTTAACAGCTTCCTCGTGAGCCGCCAATATGACACGTGTACGGTCTTCACATATGAGCTTGATCAACTGGCAGTATTGTTCTACAAAATAAAAAATATACAGTGGTCGGTAATGTTTCCATATTGGTTTTGCTAACGTGATATCACATGCGGTTCAGAGTGACCATAGACGGACAACTTTTGAAATGTTTATACATTTAAAAGCTTCAGTTGATCCATATCAATCACAACAAGTTGCTAGATTTGTGAACTTGTTTTGTGTTTATTTGTAGCGTAATACAGTTATTTGAGATTTGTTAGTTTCTACTTGCAAAAAAAAATAATATAACATTCTATCTGCCAAAATGTTATACCCACACTTCGGAGGTTGCTGCAATGATGCTGCGGCTTTTCTGGGATATAACAGTTTGAATCAAAATGTTTCTGTAATGTTGAGTTAATTTGTTACAAGATAAGGTCACTCTCCTTTGATAAGGCAGCCGTATAAAATTGCATTTCAAAGATCAATTTCAGCTTCACCATTTCAGTCACATTTTCTATGACGCACAGACAGAGAATCCAGTGTTGGGTGGCAGTTGCAAATAACGACTGTTGGACAAATTGTTGTATATCTTGGTAGGGCTTGCTCCCTAAATTGAACATCAATAACCACACCAAAGTGCCACGAATATTGTGTACAATGCCCCTTTTTCCTTTGCCCAAGCTAAATATTTGTTTACCACATGCATGCTACATTTGGGAGGAATTGCACAAATTCCCAAGCAGGAAACATTTTCATATCCCACTTTTGCCATCTTGTTTTACTATTCATGTCATTGACCAGTACTGGAGATATATCACTTTGCGACAGAAAGGGGTACACCTCTCGTCGATGTTAACGGGATTTCACAGCAGAAGACTTTATTTTTTCTTGTGATAGGGTTAATTGCGATCTTCATAACTAATTTCGATGATATTTATATTCACAATGGGCAACCAGGCATCTTAAATACATGATTTTGTTTCCCTAATCATAACCAGAACTGATTTGGAAAGGTTCCAGGTATACGATAACAAATCTCAACTGAAGATGCCCGCTGACTAGACCCCCCCCCCCCCCAGTCTTGCTTACACTTTCAGGATGTGAATATCAGTGCTTAGTTGAACAAAATGTGCAGATGTCTTTAAGCGACGAAAGAACACAATGCACCAGATTTGCCCTGTTGCTTCACATTAACTCCACATGAAGGCAGAATGGTGGATGTTAGTGGAACTGTCTGCAGTGTCTTTTCTAAAAGTAGCTTAATGACATATGAAAAATATAATCCCCCCCCCATGCCCTTTGCTGAGAATTGAATCATGGCTTGGTGAAGAAAGCTGCCCCTTGGATGTTTGCAAGACTACAGGTGGTTACCCAGTTTTGCCCTCAATGCAGACAAAGTTCCGCGTGTTCTCTACTAAAGGGGAACAAATACAACACAGCGCTTATGTCTGCTTTGGAGGCAAATTGATTTTCGGTTCATGCAAAAAAATGAGGGGAATGCTATCTCTGATAAACTTTATTGTTGCACCGTTCCAGTCACATTTTAATAAATGGGATTGGCCTCTATAATGCCAATCGGTATGAACATTCACAAATCATTCATTGCATGTTTTTATGGCACTGAAATGCAAATGCAGGCTGTCTGAAAGGCAAAGAATATAAACAGAAGGCTCACTGTCCACTTCAGACCTCAGGTTGTCCCATCAATAAATCGCTGAATGCTCCAGTTCATTATTGTCATTTTCAGGTAATAACGTCTATTTGGTTCTGCAAAAAAAGTTTTAACTGACCATCTTGTACATTTATCCATAGGTGGTTGAAAGCAAACTAAATATCACAACTGGCCACCCGGTGATGCCTCGGGCACTCCCAACCAGTGATGCCCTGTACACTCACCCCTTCTTTCTTGTGACCCCTTTTCGCAGTGACACTATTCTGTGACTATATGGCAATGTTTCATGGAATCGCAGAATCCAAAAATGATATGAGGCTTATTTACCTGCCACGTTCACAGCTAACAAGTAAACAGTAGCTTTCATCTGCATATGTTTTGTCACTGGGAAGGTTGAAAAGAAAAATCATTCATCTCCATCAAATTTCGTGCCTGATGGCGTCATTGACAAAATGTTTTAAGTATAACTACCTATTTTATGAGTCATTGCTGAAATACCATATCTATATGTAGGTTGTTTGGCATTATGTGCGTTTTCACTGTCTGAGCAACTTTGCTTTGAAAAACATGTATAGGTGGCTTGATAAAACATACTTTGTATAACTATGTCCATTCATGGGCATATAACAATTGCATGGCGATCAAAGCATCACATACAGGGCCTGATCATTATAATTTCTGTATTTTGCAGGTCTTCTCACGCCTTCTTCTTGTAACGTCCCTCATTCACTTTAGGACGTGGCACGGGGGCACCATGCCTCCCGCTATAGCAATTCCCTTTTACTTCCTTGTTATAAGTCCTTTTGTTATGGGACTGATGTTGACATCGTGGTAACTTAATAGGGCAAGAAAATGTGAAAAATGAGAGAAGCAACACTATCAGTTTGCCTATTTAATTAATCTCGCGCTTTTGGTTGTTGGACTGTGACCATCCGCCCAGAGACAAGAATGCCCTAAGAGTCGGCTAAATAGCCATTCGGGAAGTGCACCCATATATGCAATGCATTAGGATATGCCCATTTCCAGTAGTCCAACATCGACTTATAGAAAACGGGTCAATGTAATCAATGGTTACATGTAATTACCCTTGTGCCATACAAATTCACATGCTAATATGGGTATTATGACAGTTCTAGGGACATTTCAAATCTTGGATTCCCACAAGTCGACACACTCTGCACCAATTGAGATCTGGTTGTACTGTTAACATAGTTGTTATTTTGGTTGAAAAGAAATAGATTGCTAACTCGTGTATTTAACTGTTGTTACTTTTGGGAATGTAATGTTTGGAAGTCGGATTTTGTGAAATCCACATTATGAGACAGAGGTTATGCAAACTAAACAAATCATTTTACTGTGTCTTCATTTGACATTCACACTTTTCTCAACTGAAAAGTTATTTTCAGACTTAGAAAAAAGGGGAATATAAAGGACTTCTGGCGATGGCAACAATAGTTGAAAGTTTCAGAACATCAGTTTTGACTGAAACAGAATGATATGTTCAGTTTGGTATATTAGATTATGGGGCAAATCTTGCAGTCTTAAAATAGTTTTGACTAACGGTCTCCTACTGTCTGATCGGCAATGTGATAACTAAACTAAAGTATCCATTTCAAAATATTACTTAACATAGTAATGTGACAAAAATATATCGCGTGCTATACTTACTCCAAAACAACTTTCTACCAACTAATGTGCCCTAATATTCTTGCTGCTATTTCAGTTTTTTCCCCATTATATAGATCATTGACCAATAAAATAAGTGTATTATCCTAACTGGAAAGTTTGTAACAAAAATTTTAAAACAAAGGTGCTTTACACATATTTTGCATGACTATAAATGAACATCACGGGAGTGGGTCTGACAAAAATATTTGGGTGATTGCACAATTACACCTGCCACAAATGTAACTTTTTGTCTTGGTCTTTCCATTACATCATACTAAATGTTTACAACATAATGTACTTCTATTATAAAAGTATCATAAAGATGATCATATTTTCATGTGTTTTGTGCTTAATGATTGGGTAAAATGGGTACAGAATGTTTCGAAAAACTATTCTAAGATTGGTGGTTCATCATAATTGATTAATATGCAGACATGAAAAGGATATATACACGGACACCATAAATATCCCAATCAGTCTCATCACTCTTTAGCAACAACGAAGTTTCTGACTAAAAAGCAGTATGATTCATATGGTTTGTACTTTACTGCATATCATTATCAGTTTTGAACCAATTAAAACAAGATATCAGCAGATTATTCCTAAGAAAAGAATTTGAAAATATATTAAAGCATATTTTAAATGTCATATCTGTTCATGAACTTATTAATCATAGTTATTGAAGGGAAAACAAAAAGGGCAATTTTCTTCAAGACACCTAAATATCGAACTTTAATCGATCATATCATGGGTCAAAATGTATTTGCGTTAGGATAACAAATCATATAGGTGTGTATACATTATACTCCAAAGACTTTATAAATCACGTGTTATTGATATCTGTGATGTTTACTGTCGAACACAATTGAACGCTGACTACAAACCATCCATACCATAAATGCTGATATAAGTCACTAATTATTAGTGATAAAATCATAATTACATTTGCATCTTAATCCTGGCATATTGGCAACCAAAAACAAAAGATCCTGAGCTTTTTAATGTTGAGCTGTGTTTTTCTCTTATCCATGCTCAATGCATGATATATAAATTTTCCTTTTCATTTCACAGTGCTCATTTTCTTTATCTCATAGGGAAAAAACACAAATGCGAAAATCGCTGAATCTTTTTTGCAGTTCAAATATTACAGAATCAAAGGCTGTTTACTGACTAAGAATTCGCCCAGCCGTTTGCTTGTAATAACAAATCCAATTTGGGGTTCTCACAGCTCGTTTTTTCATCCTTTCTGAAAAAAAGAGCTTCAAAGGCTTTTGCTGTTGATCATTCTAGCCTGAAACAATACCGTTTGCTCAAGTTGAGCTGATATTTGTACCTAATGACGTAAACATAGTCCCATAAAATTTGGTAAGATTTCCACTCAATTATGGGCCAATTACATGAATAAAAGAGTCTGTGAAGTATGGAAAACATTCTTCAGCGATCTGTAAAATGGCGACAGTGACATTCTGATGTCAAAACATAACGTAATGGAGGCTTTCATGGGCTTGTTCCAATAAGTAAATCTTGTTTATGGAAAGCCGGCAGTGCTCCCACATAGGTTTACAGTTGTGATCTAGGCATAGACCTACTGCCACTTAAGGGTACCCAGCTTGAGCAAGTGGACTCATGTGAAGGTGGTTCATTAAAACAATGCTAAGGTTTGGTAAAAAAAACTGTCAATCGGTTCTAGGTTTTTCCTGCCAGCGAATATCGATCAAGCCAGTTCAACATCTTTTACGAGAAGCGAAGACTTCATTATTTTCACGCATTTTAGTTTTGACAGGTCTGGTCATGACATTTTGACTGATTTTATAGCTGAATACTTGATGAGAAAACTATAATCCTGGGTAGCCTACCTTATGAGGATCTTCTGGCCTTTCCTCTTTCGATACTACACTGAGTTTTTCATGCTGAGCCTGAAGTCAATGCTTTGTATTCTATTCAGGTCATGAAAATTGTCTTAAATTCTATAGCGATGAACACTTGCTTGTGTGACTGCTAATTCGTGCTTTCAAGCGGTCTGTAAATTTCTTGACAGACACGGAGCTATTCAGGTTGGGTGTGTGGGCCTGCATGGCTTCGTCACCTTTTTATTGGCAGGGTAGGCTCGGTTGCAAAGTGCCGGCTGTGTTTAACAGGCTCGTAAAGAAAGTGCACACATCTGACAATATGTGTGGGTGAAGGTATCAGAAGATACAGTCCACCTTCCCATAAAAGTTTGTAAAATGTGTCTTCCCACCCTCTGGATTCGGCTCAGCATTTCGTATCTGAGGCTTATGACCTACTGGTTAGTTAGCTTTCCCTGCATGTTGTTAATAAAGAGGCAGAACCCAAATTGATGAACTTGATTCTTCGACCTTTACAGAACTGTTCTTAGTGTACCAATCTTGGCAGAACAAGTGGGCTCAGCCTTATATACCCCAGCAGGATGCAATACATTGAGATACTTGCACGTACTGCATACGTTCACGTATAACGCTTAGATATATAACATTTCTACACTAAAAACAACATGGATGGTTTTCTCTTTCCTGTTTCAGCTCCCTCTGGTGGCTTGTATAGCATCTACAATTTTGCCACCGGAAGTGTAGGTCACATACTAACATGAGAGTAGGCCAAAGAGGTTAAAATAGACACCTGCTATACTAGAGAGATAAGTGTTAATATTTTTACAGTCAAAGTCTGTGCACAGCAGAGAGTCTGAGACAAATCTTATTTTACCTTAATACCTTCTGGAAGCTGGCAAGCTAAATGTATATGCAGTTCACTTTCCTGCTGGGTGGCATGGCAGATCAATAATCTTCCCTGGTGATGAATGGGTTGCTTACTACCATTGCAAAATCCTCTCCTCTAAGATGTTTTTGACTCATCAGCTTACCCAGATCCATCTGTAATAAGTGCTGACATGAGCAGTTATACACTTTAACTCCTTCTTGACCCAATAGTATTTACTCCTCCAGTTTTTATAAGCATTTCAAACTGAATAAAAATGAACATGTTAAACGGTGTCGCCTTCCTTTGGTGGGGCAACCTACCGCCTTTTGTAACAAGTGGGCAGGTCGCTGGTACAGACCTCCACCCCCTGCCCTCCCCCACCTTTTATGTTCTCCTATCAGTATACTTCACTTAGTTAGCTTGTCATTATTTTGTATTTATTTTCTCAATGAGTTTCATTTCTCTTTCCAACCTGAGTTTCCCATCGCTGTTTTGTATGTTTTTTTCTTGTTATCATGTTTATGCTTATTTCAATGTGTTTATTTGTACTTTTATTTATATATCTTTGGGGGTTCTATAAAAATTATTAATAATATCAGGGTATTGTTGATTTTCTCACAGCTGCCTTTGGTGTGTTTGGACACGAGTGTAATCAATCTTGGCAAGGGCTTTGATGGAACATCATCTGATGATTCCCTTTGATCCTGAAAATTTAATATCTTCCCTCCTTTGAACACAAAACAAGCAATATAGCTATAAAGTTAAGCACTAAGGCTGTGATATGTTTGCATGTTAGCAATTAGTTATCATTTACCTGTCCACAAGTTTTTTTTTTCTGCATGCCTCTTAATTTCACAGCGCGACCACGATATAACTCTCATTTTGGGCCTTTGCTACTTGTATCCACGTGACCCACTTTAAGTATGATTTACAGGTGGTATTGTTCCAGAAGGCAGCTGAAACCAAACGAATGACACATGGCTGATCAGATATCAACTTGCCTGCATGTCTTTTTACATTTTCTCATATTTCTACTGTAGTCAGGAAGTTGAAATTTTGCCAACTTATACAAAGCAAACTATCTTGTAAAAGCCTCCAAAACCTCAAAATTGCGCGTGCATTTTGTTTTTAGTATTTTAATTGTCTTCAAATTAATATATGATTGGTGATTACATCAATGCTTCCAGTATATTTTAGTTTCATAAGTACAATCATGCTTACATGCTTTTCTTTAGGGCGATGTTCGAAACGTTTCATTCAAATATTCTAAAACTAATGCCTCAAAGATTTTAACCACATAAATGTTCTTAAAGAATTCAATCCAGATGAATATGAAGAAAACGAAAACCCATGCCCATGTTATCACTCTCCTCTATTTCCAATCCTGGTCACATAGTTACTGGAAAGCCTTCGATTATACCAAATGTACAATACGAAAACCAATTTCAAAAGTATCCAACTACGATGAGCAAGGGAAATTTGCTTGTGATAAAAAGGGAATTAATGGCGGAAGCTGTTGAAGTATATTCTACAAAATGGGTAATGACGGATAAGATTGATATTTAAGTCTGAATGGATAAGGCAAATTAGGTATACAGTCAGGCCGCGTTTATCTGGCACCATCTGTTTTTGGTCATTTTGCCGGATTAACAAGGCTGCCAGATTAACAAATCACAGTATAATTCACCAGGATATAGAGAAAATAAGAGACCAAATTTGCACCTAACAATGAGTAAATGAAAACATAATCACATACACGTATTACCAATCATATGAAATTTTAATAACGAAACGTGCAAATTATAGAAAAAAAGAAAATAAAATTCATTCAGTGTATTCATATCCACATCCGTATGTACAATTAATGTTACGTTCAAAATTAATGGAGCGAGTGGGCTTTCCTGGCGTGCGCATGTCACACGTATCATAAACAAAGCCAGCCAGCGTATTGGACTTCTTCGAAGATTCAAATTTAAGTTATCCCGAAAAACACTGGAAAGATTATATTTTTCAATGGTTCGGCCAATTCTTGAATATGGTTGTGTTATCTTTGATAATTGTGGGCAAGGTCTGAGTGATTTACTTGAGTCGATTCAGTACGAGGCAGCTAAAATATGCACTGGCGCACTAAGGCACACATCCCATAACAAACTCTTAGACGATCTTGGTTGGCCTACACTAGCCAGTAGACGCAAATATTTCAAATTAATCCTTTTCTACAAAATGTATTTTAACTTAACTCCTTCCTACCTATCCAACCTTATACCTCGCAACCCCGCCATGGCTGGTCATACGCTCCGCTATAGGCCTATCAGCAACCTTCGCCTCATCAAATGCCGAACCCAGCGGTTTGAAAATTCCTTTCTCCCTGATGCCACCAAACTATGGAATAATCTCCCCACTGATATCCGTAACTCCCTTTCCCTTCAAATCTTTAAGTCGAAACTTAAAGCCACTCTGCTAGCGGCCGACATTGCTCCAGTTTTCTTCTCCCATGGTCAGCGATTTGCTAACATCTGTCATACCCAGTTACGATTAGGATTCTCTAGACTTAATTCCGATCTCCATAAAGTAAATATCATTCAACAGCCAACCTGTGCCTGCTCCCACCCAACTGAGGATTTCAAACATTTTTGTCTCTACTGCCCTAAATATGTCCAGGAAAGAAAGAAGCTCCTGCTTACCATCACTCCTTTGTTAGCCCCTGGTGTTAATCCAAACCTGATAATGCATGTTGCAAGTGACAGACTATGTAGTATTTTATTGTTCGGGAGTAAAGAACTTTCAGAAGAATGCAATACAGTAATTTTCAGAGCAATGCAAAATTTTTTTGTTGAAACACGCCGATTAATATTGTAACTGTGTAGTATCTTATCATATAAATGTATCCCGAAACCAGCATATACCAATGCAGTGTATTTGTATGTTCAACGTATGTACCTTTAATACTACCATGTTCTCTATCGTGTCTCCACAGGTGGGTCGACATTGACAAGGCGGGAAAGAACACCCGAGCTACTGGGCGCACTGGCGGCTCCACAGTGGCAGTGTGAGTTTGCAGCCAGGGTGCTTCGGCCGCGCCCAGCAAGCTATAACCTCCCATTCAGTCGCTTCCTGTGCTGAGGACGAATTAACTTGCTACTAAACATATTCGTGTATATATGCATGTTTTCTTAATTGGATTGGAATGTTTGATATTTTTTTTGTTGTTTAATTGTATTACAGCATGTCTACCAGAGTACATAGTCATATGTTTGTACATTGTATTGTCCTATGCGTTTTGTATATATCATTTTGTGCGTCTCCGTGTCTGGAGAACCCCTAGATTAGTCATATTTCATGTACTATTGGGTAATCCAGTGAAAATAAATATGTTTAAACTAAAATAAATGTGCCAACCCCAATGTTAATCTCACACATGTATTTGGACATGTTTTGCCTTTAATAGCTTATTTTGGCGCAAAGATATCCGAAATCTTTTTTGTTTACTGCGCTCACTTTTCAAATCTTTTAACTGTTCTTTGATGCGCCGAACTTTTGCTACGTCGTCACCACAAAATCCCTCATTGGATTCTGGCCATTGCAATGAACTTTAGCCATTTAAGGCGGGAATAATACAACGTCTAATCAACTCGGAACTCGTTTGGAACACGTCAGGTGATTGTTGACTTTGCGGTACGGCGCTATCAGGTATGTTATTGCAAGGTATATGCTCCATTGAATATCAAGTGACGGACTAAAGAGGCAAATAACATTGAAAAAAGCTCTTTTGTTCTGCAATTAACATGCCGGTGACGAAATTCAAGGGTGCCGGATTATCATGTAGTAAATCAATGGGGAAAATCCGTTCACAGCTCATTGCTGCCGAATTTCAAGGGTGCCGAATTATCAAGTGACGGTTAAAGGCGGCCTGACTGTAGTATTACAATTAGAATTTTAAAAAAAATACAGAAAATAACCAAACACCAGATCCTGCTCTGACAAATTCAGACCTTTGTTAATGCCTGTAAGGATACATCATTTCATCACCTGTAGATAAAGTGTCCAATAATATACTTGTCATTCATAGAAGTTTTATTATACAGCGTTTTCTTTGGTAAATTAGGCCCGGTGTCAAACCCAAGTGATTCCACATATGGAAAAAATAATAAATAATTGGGTATCATTTTGTACAAACTTTGACAGTTTAAATTTATGCACCCATTTACCCAAAATTGACTTACTTCCATCACTGAATAAGAATCCTTATTAGTTCCTATCGTTAGCATGTTCCTAATTTTTATCCACTGAAAAATTATCAGGTTTTTTTGGTCTTAAAGCTTACAGAAAGTAGAAAATAATGGTTCAATTACTATGGTCAAATAGAAGCATCTTTCTGTATTGATATGTATTGGACTTAATCTAATGTGCAAATTCTGTTGAGACCATTTTACAGTACTTACTATCATTTTCTTTTTCATGATTTCTCCACCTTATACCCAACTGTTTTTCATTCTGATTTGACATAATGTATCAAATGTCGCATGTACAAAACGTAAAAAGTAAGAAAAAACGAAAAACAAAAGAACCTTCTTCTTGGTATTTTTCTTCTTTAAGCACAATAATTTGTCATTCCGATTTGAAATGAGGTATAAACTATAGGAGAAAAGTACTTTGGTTTCAACATATTTTATTTCTAAAAACGATTGGGCAGCAGCCAAAGCCTATATAAACCCCCTCTCGCGGAGAATAAGTACTTTCAAAGAATGATCATACCATTTAAAGGTATGTGTTTTGGTAATTATATAAAGGATAGCTAATCTCCGTTTGGATATGATCAGTATGTTGATTGTTGGAGTTTTTGATCCAAAATGTTTATGTCAGTTTTGGATTGCACACCTTCAATATGGACAATCGGTATTCCTATGGGTGCCAGCTGCGCACTTCTTTTGGTCAATTTTACTACGAGTATCTTGTAAAGCCAACAGTTAAAAAGAACTTTAAAATACATGTTTTAAGCTGACATTTAGATATATTGGTCACCTATAAAGCAGTTATGATGAAAATGGCTAGAATATATTTCAAAAGTTTACCTTGTTGATACGGAATAAGGAGAAACTGCAGAAAATAATATGAAATGTTCATTTCTATGCATAATGCTGTGCAGTGATAATATCAAATTGAAATTTAAATCATGTGAAAGACATGATTAGTTTGAATATAACATAGAAATTTACACGCATATGGCTGGTTGTATTCCACCAGGAAGGAATTTTGACGTCTATGGGTCACGACTAATTGCCTTTTCCAAAGTATGCACTGATTTTGGCAACTTTGACTGCTGTCATTTACTGCTAGTTCAAAAACGTGAGTTGCAGGTATTAAAAAAAAAAAAATTGAAACATATACCAAGCTTGCTCGAAGGGTCCTCTCAACTTTTTGTTTACTTTTTGACTAAATCTTACATGATCTTCTCCAAAACCGCCAAGCCAATTGCTTTGAAATTGCATACGAACATATCTGAAGACTCCCCGAGTCAATGTATTCAAAAGTAGTTGCTGCACTTATTTTCTAGCATTTTGGGAGTTTCAGTATGTTTTTGTCAATTTCTGAACTTTAATCCCAAACACCATAGCATGGTTCTTCTAAAACAGATCTTACGTATGCTGGAAAAAACACTCATGGTTTGCAAACTTGGATGAGATATCTTGGACAAGTTTAAAATTGTGTGGTGTTCCAATAAGTAAAAAAAAAATAACTTCTCTTTTTTTTCTCCACCGCGGACAAGGATGTGTGTCTGTTTAAGCGTAAGTTAAAGCTACAAGACTGGCCAATGGTGAATCTGTGCCAGACGGAAAGTGTGTGTGTGTCCTTTTTTTTTTTTTTTTTTTTTTTGTTGAAAACTGGATGTTTTGATACGTGGTGACATTACCATCTGGTCGACAAAATACTGCCTGCTAATATTGGACCCTCGAAATTTGTTGGACTCAATTCAATTAAGCTGGCACGGGGGAAAAACTTGACAGTTGTCAATCCTACATATGGGTGAGTTACTATACTCTATAAACTTACATGCTGACACAGTCATCGCCATCCATAGTTTGTTATAATTCGCTATGATTCACCCAAAAAGGGCTTGATGAGTAAACTTGGCCATAAACTTACCTCTATCAATTGGTATTATAACTAATAATGCAGAAGAACACGTCCATCTGTTCAATTTTCTGTTCTGGCATACGACGACACAATGAATTCAAATCCTCCAGCCATGGTACAAATTATGTGCCATGCACCGTAAGGGATGTCGGAAATTAAACAATGAACATTGTTGGGTTTGAAAATAAACAAATTACCACACCCTATTTGCTTGACTTTCGTCTCATTTACTACACTCCTCATCACTTGTGTGAAATCAAATGACCCATTTACTGTCCCTCTTTTAAACTGATAGTGTCAACATTGGCTTTGACTCTTCACGTGACGAAATGGCTCGTGACAAGAGATCCGTGCCAGTTTGTGCATCTCTAATAGTTGTTCATGCTTCATGCGAGCAGTCGGGCTTGTTTTGGGGGGCCTAGAGGCACTGCATTTTGCGGGTCAAGTAGGGCTATAAATTAATTCATTGTCCTACTTAATACCCTTTCAAGGAAAATGGCTACTGTGGTGGAAATTATTAAAAATGTACACAAGTTTTGTACATGAGAGGCCAAAAGAGGAAGCCTCATTTACAGGCTTGATTTGGTGGCCCACAGGGCTACTTCAATGTTGAAGATGAGCAAAAGTACTTATTATAGTTAGACCTATACACACGCAAAGCTGGTTATGCAGACATCATTGTGAGGGCGTAATTTGTAAATATGTGGATGATTAAGGCACTCCAATAATTCTGTATTTGGCATATATTTACAATATATTTGTGTGTGGAGTATTTCCATTTGTTCGTGAAATGCCAAGATTTCTGGTTTCCATAAAATATGTCTTATTAGGTGTGTCATGATTAAAAAGATGAATTCCACATTTTATAATGATGGGAAACGTGCATAAAATCTTAAGCTAGCCTATTTCAATATTAAAGTTAATAACTGCAAGTTAGTACTATTACCAATGTAGATTTTAAATTCGTATTATTATGAAACATATAAATATATACAAGGCAAGAAAATTCAGATATGCAGGTGAACTAAATGTAGTTGTACTTGAAATTTTACATCCGTCTGTTACAAGGCTAATTTAAATGTATGCTGTGAATAAAAGTTAGAAGTCGCCGAAATAAACAGCAACTGACGCTACAATAAAATCAATTGTGCATAGGAATTTAAATGAATTTAGGCACGCAAATGTGAGGAAAATGAAAGAATACAGGTAGGGGGGGGGACTTTACAAACCAGTATATACCGATGAAACCTGGATAAATGCAAGACTTTCAAAGGCGACTGGGTGGCATGGACCAAGTGGAGAAAATCGTAGAGGTGTGCCACTCGGAAAAAGTGCATGATTGATAATATTAGATGCAGGAACTGGTAGATATCCATTGTAATGTTTGCTAGAAATAAAAAAAAAAGTTTTAATTCGAAAAATGTTGTCAGTCCTTGCAGGTCATTCATGACATCTATCCAAAAGTTCAGATCATACCTCGGGGTCATGTAGAAAGTTACTGTGGATTACGTAGACAGATATAGTGGATTCTTGTGAAATATCTCAAGTCAGAAAATGCCACTCACTAAAGAATGTAAGCAGGCTGGAGGTAGACTAGATACAGACACGTCGTATTGCGCAGCTCAACGCCCCGTATATGTATTGCCACGGACCTTGTCTAGTTTTTAGTTGGAATCTGTCGTCTGTCTTCTCGCTACTTTTCATGTGTTAAATTTCGGTAATTAATTTCGGGCCTATATGTGGGCCTTTTTTATTTCTTTTTTACAAACACCGAAATGTTTGTTTCTTACAGCTGATGGTTTTATTCCAGAGACACATCGTTATATTATATCTACAAACAGTGGGGATTACCACGAATAACTGAATTCTGAATTATACCAAAGGGACAAATATATTAATATCTAAATATTATTTTTATATTTTATTCAAGTAAGAAATATAATTGTATATTTCAATATATACTGGTAGAAAAACTGAGGGAAAATTATACAATAACTTTGCATTTGGTAAAAGAACGGTACCTGTCTCTGTCTTTCTCTCTCTCTCTCTCTCTATCTATCTATCTGTCTATCTATCTATCTATCTATCTATCTATCTATCTATCTATCTATCTATCTATCTATCTATCTATCTATCTATCTATCTATCTATCTATCTATCTGTCTGTATATCTATCTATCTATCTATCTATCTATCTATCTATCTATCTATCTATATATATATATATATATATTTATATATATATATATATATATATATATATATATATATATATATATATATATATATAATCAAAGTTTTATTGCACGTATACATAAAATTTGATATGATAGTAGATCACAGATGCACCTCATAAAATCGATAACCTGATGGGATCTATGTTTAGAATAAAAAAACGTTATTATTAGGTAGTGAATTCGAACTGAAATCTATTAAAAATGTATCATATAAAATTATAATTGTGTAATATTAATAACTGGAAAATCAAAATATTCACTCAACACCGCTATAACAACCTTGGACTTGCTAAGCTTATTCTTGACGCATATCTTGATACGCTTTTAAATTAATTGAATGCTGTAAGCACATATGTGTACCTCCATGCATTGTGTATGCTAGATGGGCCACTGAACTACTACTATATCTGGATGAACCACATGTATTTGAGATTGATAATGCTTCATATATAACACCTTCCTGACACCAGATTCTGACATCTTCGTCATCCACCAAGGAAGATATGAAGGCATGGCTGAGAAGAAAAAACATTGTTTACTCAGCAGATCTACTGAAAAAAAGAAAAAAAAATGCTTGACATAGTCAAGGGAAACAGGTACATGAAGTAAAAGCTAGATACAGAACTAGATCACTGGTATTTAATATAATGGCTCAACAAACAGAGATACGTAATGCCTAAAAGAATAAGATGTTTCTCTTAATTCTATCTAGAAATAAGTATTCAATTTATACGAGGCAAAGAAACGATTGAAGTTTTTGTTATGAATTTTGTTGGGAAAGTTTTTTTTGTTTTGTTTTGTTTTTTTGTTTTTGTTTTTTTTTGCCTAGTACATTGTTCCCTTTATTAATACAAAACAAATTTACATTTCCTTGTATTTTATCTACCTTCATTCGTGATATATTCCTAATCAACATCATAACATTAATTAAAAAAGGGTTCCATTGGAAGGTAGCTGGAGAATGCTTGATGTCACAATGGAATATTATTTATGGAATCACAATTATTTACAGTCACGGTATTTATCACTTTTGTATAAATAATAACATGGACCCATTAAATGCTGACTTGGTTAAACACATTGCTTATATTTGAAACAAGATATAATGTAATGCCGCAATTATTAACAGCAAATTCTTAGAGTTTCAATGGGTATTAAAAATGTGTGAAGTGCTTCATGAATATTCTCTGGACCAGTTGGATTATTTGTGTAATAATGATTCATCCATATACAGTGACATATTGTGGGTATGTAATCGTTTAGTGATAAGAGTTCTTGAACAGGCCGGATAAGAAATATCTGATCGACCATTTCAAGGAGCATATTGGTCATGGTGTAGTAAGACTACCACCGCACCATTCGGAGCTTTACCGGATTTAGGAAATTTGGGCTTATGAAAAAACTATATGGTTACAAACAACTCGAGCTTTAATTTGAAAAAAAAGTGGAAGCACTTTTCCTTGAGGCAAGATATTAGGTATGGAAACCAAATAACGTGAAATTCCGTCACTGACATCTGTTCATGTTATTCTGTTTAAAATCATCTTTTCACCCTATTGTTTGGGTTAAGAACTGGAAGCAAAAACCGTGATTACCAACTCAATTGATGATCGTTGAATATATATAATACCAATATACGTTTTTTACAGGCAGAAAAAAAATCTTCGGCAAAAGGTTGTAGAAAGATGCATTGGGAAAGAGGAAGAGTACTGGAGGGCGGTGTATTTTCAGGTGCAGTTGGTTGAACCAATGGTGATCTCTTTGGGAGACCAGGAGGAGGAGGAGGAGGAGGAGGAGGAGGAGGAGGAGGAGGAGAAGGAGGAAGAAGAAGAAGAAAAAGAAGAAGAAGAAGAAGAAGAAGAAGAAGAAGAAGAAGAAGAAGAAGAAGAAGAAGAAGAAGAAGAAGAAGAAGAAGAAGAAGAAGAAGAAGAAGAAGAAGAAGAAGAAGAAGAAGAAGATGGAAGTAGGCCCAGTCCACCTTGTGGAAAATGACAAAACACAGGTACAAAAACATTATTTTCATAATACCATTGCTTTCGTTTTATGTAACATTTCTGATCAATAAATGTTTGTGTGTGCTACATGCCGTAATCTTTTGCAGGCATGCGACGTTGATGAATATGATGATATATGTGTCCACTGTGCTAAGAGGGACCCACTCCGGTCTTTAGGCAGGGGAAATGGTCAACTGGGAATCTTGTGACAGGGCCCATGTATAAAAAGGCATATATATATATATATATATATATATATATATATATATATATATATATATATATATATATATATATATATATATATATATATACATATATATACATATACATGTATATACATATACATATACATATATATATGTATATACATACATACATATATATATATATATATATATATATATATATATATATATATATATATATATATATATATATATATATATATATATATATATATATGTAGATATGCATGTATAGTTTTAACAAACGGACTTGCCACAGATCAAGGTATATAGGGTAAAATAACATGAATATCTCAGCCGAACAAGTTTAGGTATGGAAAGAAAATGGCCCTTAAACTATTAAGGAAACCCTCCATAAAATGTTGAACTTATAACAAAAGGTTAAGCCAATTTTACCGCAGTAAAGTTTGCCTAGTGAGTAAAGTGTCTGCTATGACTGAAATAATAGAGTTTTGCCCTTCAAACACCACACTTGTATGAATGGTTATATCTGACAAAGCCACATGCTGTGGCATCATGAGCACATGCTGGGGAAGTGTACTCAATTTAAAGGTTTCACAAACTGCTCGATGAACCCCACTCGTGTCAGATACCAATTGACATGTATGCATGTGTGGTGGTCAGTACAGAGATACGGACTACTGTATGAGGGTCTCAAAATTTGCCTGTAAAATGTTTCGAACATCGTCAAATTATAAATGCCTGGTACATTACCGATGTTGACAGGCAAACTAATCACTTTGAAGATTGGTGCCTTTAACATGTGTTACCTTATGCCTACAATTGTCCATCCCCGTGATGCCCTCTCCACTCAGCTGTAGGTGAGAAAGGTTCTGTGAAAGGCCTCAATTATATATATATATATATATATATATATATATATATATATATATATATATATATATATATATATATATATATATGTGTGTGTGTGTGTGTGTGTGTGTGTGTGTGTGTGTGTGTGTGTGTATGTATACAGCAACCAATATATAGAAATACTAATATAACAAAAAACGTTATCAAATGATGTTTCAATAGAAATGTTCCCAATAGGCAACGATGCCCCATCTGTTTGACATCAAACTTTGGATTTTCAGTAATTGGTCACTTTTGCTGAAATCAACTATAACATTGTCGGATGAGCATGCGGTTGGATTCATGGATAAACAAAACCAAAGGGGTGCACATCTTCATAATATATGCTTATGGTAAATTTTATGAATGTACCACACAAAACGTACACACACACACACACACACACACACACACACACACACACACACACACACACACACATATATATATATATATATATATATATATATATATATATATATATATATATATATATATATATATATATATATGCATGCGACAGGGTCAATGTCAGATAGACGGATAAACAAGAAAAATCTTTAGCTACCCTCCCACGTCGGGTGGCAGGCTTGGTAGGACCAAATTAAAAATTCATATGATTAACGTCGGGTCTACTTATGCTTAAATATAAGTAGGCTATAACCTTAATCTGTATTGTACTCTTCATTAAATTCTTCATGTATTAATCGTCTCGTACCTATTTCTGTGCTCTTCATTTGTTAATAAAAGGGGAAAAATTTTAAGGCTGAAACTTAAATTGTCGACGCATTTGTCTTTATCTTTTTTCCTACCGCTGGATGCACTGTATGTGCTCTCTTAGACCCTTTGGGGCAAGAGCACAGAAATTACAGATGGTTTGCAAAACATGTCACGTCATCTTGCCAGACACTGAAAACTAACATTGTACAAATGTTTTACAAACTAGGAAACGTATCATATTCAAAATACCAAACTGATTTCTTTTCACTCAGCTTTGTTTTCATTCATCAATTTAAACCATGCTTATTACCACCCAACAGGGAGTATTTCTATTTTCCAATTTTTTGACTATACATTGATAAAATTGAAACAAATAATACAATATCGACCTCGAGCAAGTTTATTCTTCATAGCCTAACCATAGCCCTGTTACTTTGCTTTATTCATTTTTAGTTGGCAGACTTTTTGCATTTTACCGCTATCATAACAACTTGAAATATATAACAATAAGGGCCACAATAAACAGAAAAGAGCCTATTCGAGAATACTATAGAGCTGGCCATGGAATGTGGACTCTGTTTGCTTCTTAAAGTGATTAGGCCTATAGCTGGATGGTGGAGGTCGGCAGATGAATGCTATATGTTCTTGGTCTTAGCACTTTATATATATATATATATTGCATTTCAAGGATTTAAATCTATATTTTGATTTGCAGGACTAAATCTTAAGAGAATTGCATTTAATCATTTATCTTTTATTATAATCAGCCAAGGTTTTACATATTACTCATGATAAAAGATTTTCTTAGAACTGCAATCCTGAGCTGAGTGAACTGTGCCCTACTCCGTCCTTCTCAGATCTGAGACCAGAAAAGATTACACTATCATGGTCCCCAAACTTCCACAGGCCTAATGCCAGCAATGACACATTCCAAATAAGAGCAACAAGCCTGTATTTAGGTCTAATAACTTTACCTCTGGGTGTTATATGCCCACGCATGGAAATTACAATGTTTAGAGTTGTTAGTTTTGCAGCATTTAAAAGTAAATTTAAATTACACACTGCAATACACACCAAAATTATAAACCTAGGCCCAAGCTATAGTAATAAACCCATATTTACGCTTGTGCCTACACGTAAAACCAGCAACACACCGGCACAGGGATGACTTGGTTTATGTCTTTACTGACCTACTGTTCTTACAGAGTTATGGTAGCAATTTGGAGAATCAAGTATCATTTATTTGAAGTAAAGACACATTGTAAAATATGTGATTAAGGTATACACAAATTACCTTCATCAGTGCCTCCATGAGAAGGTAATTGCACAAGTGCTTGTTACTGCATGGGATTAAAGCTTACTATCCCTGAAGAACCTATCGACGATTCTCCCAATCTGGTTTATAATCTGGCGAGCCATAAAATTTTAATTCATTGTGTCGTCATATGCCGGCACAAAAAAATGAACTAATGGACATATTTGTGTGCATCAATTGTTATAATACGCATTGACATAGAGGTAAGTTAACGGGGAAATTTACTCATCAATCACTTTTTGGGTGAATCATTCTGACTTATAAAAAACTATGGATTGTGATGGCTGTGTCAGCGAGTTGGTTTATACAGTATAGTGAACAGTCACTCAAGCAAACTGGGTCATCTAAGCACAGGATCAGTTTTTGATCCACACGTTTAAAATATATGAGCCAGAAAAAGCCCAATTATCTTACCAAAACTGCAGTATTGATAAGTCCCCACCAGCGCTGGCAGAATGCCAAGGGTATTTAAAAAACAAGACGACTGTGACAGCCATGTGATCAGCTGACTTAGCTGCCTTATGACCTTGGCAATGAGGTCAAGGTCACTGACCTATTCGGAATCTAACTTTTATAATGGGCCATCCCCATATGCAAGATCAAAGTCACAGTACAAATAGCTCTCAGGCTATCACACGACAGGTAAAATCCATGTCAGTGGCCCTGGGACCTTGCGAATGAGGCCAAGGCCACTAATATACAGTCTTAATCTTTCCTAAATAGAGGACCACCAACAAGTTCAACATCAAAGTCCAACCTTCCACAGTTCTCAAGTTAAAAAGTGAAAAGTAAAGTTCACATATGTGTCTGGGACCCAGTGACCTTGGAAATGAGGTTTAGGTTACTTATGTACTGTCTAAGTCTGGACCTTGCTCATTACAACCATCATGTTCAACATCAAGGTCCATGTTTAAATAGCTCTCAACTTGTCAGGTGAACAGTAAAAGTTGAGTAAGTGACCCCGCTGACCTTGGGAATGACGTGAAAGTCACTCATCTACTGTCTAAGTCTGGCCCTTATTGAGGACAACTACAGTTATGCCCAGCTATAAGTTAACAGCCAAACGCTTTTTTGCGGTTTGCTGGTGTTTGGCTTGTGTTTGGAAACGTTTGAAAACGTTTGAAATGTGTTTGGAATGTGTATGGAAAGCGTTTGGAAAGGTTTGGGAAAAATCTTAAACACTTTTACAAAACTTTCGAACACTTTCACAAAGCTACCGAACACTTTTCCAAACGCGTTCAAACACTTTCCAAACGCGTTGAACAATTACCCGAACGATTTCTAACACTTTCACAAACGCATTCAAACACTATGCATTTCAAACACGTTTTACGTCCACTGAAGCAAATTCAGTGGGTAGTGTCATGTACATCTTAGAAGGTAGCTTTTGTTGCGTTTTCCACAGTATCACAGGAATAAACCAGTTGCAATTTGTCACTCAAACAAGAAAACAATGATATAGCCTACAATATATACACATGCATTGTAATTGATACATGTAAAAACTGTTAGATAGAACTGACTTTTTTGAAAAAGCATTATTTCAACTTTATTGTGAAATATACATAGTAGAGCTTTTTGGCTTATCCATAAATGAAGGCATGCACATGTTATTGGGATTTTTAGGTGCTGAAAAGCTTTTTAGACACTTGTTAAAAGATATTCCTAGCATGAGAATAAGGTTACCTAGTGTACATGTACATGTATCACATACGTTTGGTGCAAAGTGTAAAGTGTTTGAAAGCGTTTGGAAAAGTGTTTGAAAACGTTCGGCTTTCGCCAAGCACGTTTGGCAAAGTTTTTGAAAGCGTTTGGAAAAGTGTTTAAAAGCGTTTGAAAAAGAGTTTGAAAGCTTTGGGCAAAGTGTTGGTAAAGCGTTTGGAAAGTGTTTGCAAAGTGTTTGCTACGCGTTTGCTAAACGTTTGACTTTCACTGAAAGTGTTTGGGAAACGTTGGTGCGTTTGGCGTTTGTTAACTTGAACGCGAGCGTAACTGTAGCATGTGCAATATGAATGTCCTAGCTTTAATGGTTCTCTAGTTACCACATAAACAGTGAATATCATGCACCTCGCCCTCTGACCTTGAAAATGAGGTCAAAGTCACTCACCTACTGTACATGTATCATCCTTATACCCAAAAGTATCCCATTGCAATCTAAAACAATAGGCTGAGTATATAGAAGGATAAAGATTTTGAAGATTTGGCCAAAAAATGAAAAAAGATCTGCCAAATGGCGTCAGCAACATTCTAGTTCTAAAGTGTCACGTCATGGAGGGAGGCCTTTGGGCCACTTGACCTCAAGGCTGGCAACTAAATTTTACAGTTAGCTTTGTTTGTGAACAAATCAAAGATGACTCACTTGGTCAGTTTTGTTCCTGCCTTGTCCTGTCCATACACAGGTGTTTACCTGCTTTTCACCTAGGAGATGGTAGTAATGGGAATTGTAGACAACATCAATATTCTTGGGATTAATATATCCAATAATCTTTCAGTTAAATCTCACCTTGAAGGCCGCAATAATAATTGCTGCAGATGGTCTGTATATAATTCATCAGAAGTTAATTTCCAATTTTATGGGTTTGTGCCTGTGAGGACAAATCCTGTTTATAGGAAACTGTCAGTGTTCCCACATTGGTTTATGGTTGTCAGGTAGTGCCACTTCAGGGTACCGCGCCTGAGTAACTAGACGCTTTTCAAGGTAGTTCATTAAAACAGTACTTAGTTGTGAATAAAGATCCGGAAATCGATTCTAGGTTACTCTAGGCAATGAATATCGATCAGGCCGGTTTCACATCTTGTACAAGAATGGAAGACTTGATGGTTGTCATGCATTTTCGGTTTGATGGTCCTGGTCGTGACGTTTCGAACCATTTTGCAGTTGGATACTTCCATGAGGACTTTATTCATGGGTAGCCTACCTTACATGAGCAGGTTGTGTCTCCTGGCTTTTATGCTTTAGTTACCATATTTACCATACCAAACTATAATGCTGAATGTGGAGTGGGTACAGTGGATCCTGTTCGGGTCTTACTTTGTCATGAAAATTTTATTTAATTTCATAGCAACGAACACTTGCTTGTGTGGCTGCTTATTCATGTTTTAAGCAGCCTGTAAATTTCTTGTCGGATTGGAAGCTATTATGGTTGGGTGCGTTGGGATGAATGGCTACATCACCTATTTATTGGCTTGGCGGGCAGAGCGTTGCCTTACTTTGGTGGGGTGAACTATGGCTGCTGGTGGACTGGTGGTTCGGTTCTCCACAACCCACACACACCCACCTCTTCATTCTATTTTTAGCGATAGTGTTTTATTGTATGTAATCCTATCTGCATACTTTGCGTAGTCAGAATGTTATTATTTGCAATTATTTTTTCAAACAGTTTTATTTCTCTATTTAGTTGTCAAAATTGTTTTCTATCGCTATTTCGTATGTTCACTCTTTTGTTCACCTTTATGTTTGTTTCGATGTATTTATATGTATTTTCTGTGTCTCCATCCTTTGGGGTTCATAAAAATACTATTATGCACATGGACATTGCGCATTTCAGTTCCAGGGTTTGTTTACACCTCTTTTTGGTGTGCAGGGCTACTAGGGAAATAGATCACAGGAAGGCCTTTGATAGGACATCGGTATTTTCGTTGCTGTCGAACATTTACTATCTTCCTTCCTATACAGCTATACAGTAAACCCCAGTTTACTATTCAGATTAATGAATCATGCATCTGAATAACTGACTCACTGTTGCTTGAAGGGAACAATTCTGCTCCGGGAGACGTGTTTACATTAATACGACAGACAGATTAATGAGATCCGTATTGATTAGGTTCCACTATATATAAAGTAGAGGCGACTGGTGCAAAAGGTTGTAGGTTTAATTACCGCTCGTTCCGAACATAAAAAAATATATTTTCGGCATTCTCTTAATGCTGGTGGATTTAAGTCCGCGATACTGGAAATACATGTCAACTCAGTAAACATAATGAGAAAACTAGGTGAGTCCGGAGTCTGCTACACCAGACTACCTGAGTAGACATCCGCATCACACAAGCCCGAAGGGCGCGTGTGATGCTTATGTCACGAAGGTAGTCTGGTGTAGCAGACTCCGGACGAGCCTAGTTTTCTTTTTATCCCGTACTTAAGTACTATCAATTTTCATTTTTCATTGTAAATTTAAAAAAACTACTATTAATAATTAAATAAAAGATAACAGACACAAGCTTCCCAATGTAGACATACGCGACCTCATTTTATTTTGCTTCTGGTGTATGAATACATTAAGTTCATAAACAAAGTGAACAGTCAACGTAGTCTGGTGCATAGCCACGTAGTATGGTCAGATCCATGCCATATAAGGGAATGAACACAAGAATGGAAAGAAAGTAGTGCAACACAACGTAGTCTGGTGCATAACCACGTAGTATGGTCAGTCAGACTACGTAGTCTGTATTAAGTCCATTTTTAAAGTAATATGGCCCTAAGTACGGGATAAAATGCATAACCCTGTTGATATGGCACTAGCACATAACTACCTTCATTGGAACATTCTTTTTTTTTTTAAGAATGGGGATTTGGTCGAGTGTATATGTGTATTCCTGATTTTTTAGCTAGGCAACTGATGCCGAATGTTGCAGGTTCGAGTCCCACTCATTCTGAACATTAAATGGAAGAAAAAAAAAATCAAAGGATGATCATATATTTTAAAGGTGCATATTATGGTTATTTAATAAACAATGGCCAATCTACATGTGAATATAATCCGTGTGTTAATAGTGGAACATTTTGTTGGAAAATATTTATGACAATTTTAAACTTCACATCTCTTAGGCAGGCTATTGGTATCTCTATGGGTGTCAGCTGTGCCCCTCGTTTGGCCAATCATACTCTGAGTAAAGGTTTCTTGTAAAGCTGTCAAAAAGACGACATTTCATGATACATTTTTAAGTTAACACGTAGATATATTGGTGAACTAGTAAGCATCTAGGATGAAAACGTGCTAAGATATATATTTCAAAAGTTTACGTTGATAATTTTGGAATGAAGAGAAAGTGCACAAAATTATATAGAATGTTCATTTCTAGACATAATGATGTATAGTGATCTACAAAGGTGGGGATTGTGATAATACAAGCAATTATAGACCCATTTCTATATTACCGGTAATGTCTAAAATATTAGAACGTGCTGTCCACGATCAACTGTATCAATTCCTACAACAAAGGCAATTTATCACGAGATGGCAGTCAGGTTTCCGTCAAGGTTTCGCAACAGCTACTGCTCTCTATCATGTTACAGACACTATTTGAAAGCGAATGGACAAAAGCAACTATACTGGTGTAATTTTTCTTGACCTAAAAAAGCTCTTGATACAGTTGATCATGGAATACTACTTGCGATATTTGGGATGTATGATATTCAGGGAAGCGAGCATTTGTGGTTTAATTCCTATCTTTTGGATCGTAAGCAAGCAGTTTATGTTAATGGCTGATTCACTGATATTTTTCCCATATGCTGTGGCGTCCCTCAAGGCTCAATACTCGGCCCTCTACTGTTTACTTTCTACATGAATGATCTACCTAATTTCCCTTAAAGCTGTACAACAGTGCTGTATGCAGATGATATAGCCTTGCTGTACAGCAACCATGACATCTCAAAGATCAAGCTGGTTCCAAATCATGATTTAGATATACTATCGAAATGGTTCTTCACAAATAAATTGACTCTAAATATAGATTAAACCAAATGCTTACTCTTTGGAAGTTCTTACAAATTACGAAACGCAAGCCCACTTGATCTTGAAATCGATGGCGAAAAAAATAGAGCAAGTTGAAACTTTCAAGTACATTGGCGTTTGGCTAGATAACAAGCTAGATTTCTCTACTCATATATCAAAAATTGAGGCAAAAATTAGTACCAACTGTATATGACAAATATTATCTTAAAGAATCTATCCATTCAATACCAAATACAACCTTTTTAACATTTTGGTTCTTCCTCATTTTGATTACTGTTTTGCTATTTGGTCAAGTACTACAAATTCAAACCTAGGGACTTTAGTCAACTCTTCAAAAGAGCTCGAAGAATGTTACTTGGTGTACCTCGGTGCACTCCAACATCCGAAGTATTAGCATCACTTGGCTCGACTACCCTTCATGACAGATGGAAATATTACAAATGCAAATTTCTTTTCAATGCCCTTAATACCAAAAATCCCTAGCTTCCTTTATGAAAAGTTTACCTTCAGTCGTCAAAATCATTGTTACCCCTACCGTCATGAAACTTCAAATGGATTAATGCTTCCCAAAGTCAGGTCAAATTTCCGCAAACGAATGTTTCACTTTGATACGTGCCTGGAGTAGAACAGTCTGAGTGACAACACCAGGCAGGCATCAATAAAAATTATCCTTCAAGAGACTTTAAATGAAGGGGATTGAAAAGAGAAATATCAGTGAATTGAAACACTGCTTTTTGTTGTTGTTGTTTTTTTTAAATGACGTAGCATAGTTTAGATACTGTACATAGTCTATATATTGTCTGTGTCTCTTTTGTGTATGTGTGTACTTTTTTTTTTTTTTTGTTCAGGGACCCCTGGGAGATTTTGAATAACATAGCAAATTGCTTGCGTATCGATAGTTTTGTCCACTCGGAAGCGATTCTGGTGGTGTCTATTTGTTAAGGTTAACTCATTCCACCCTGATAGGAGACTGAGTCAACAGCTTTCCTTGGCGCGCTCTGGGCGCAATGCGCCCAGAGCGCGCCAAGGAAAGCTGTTGACCATGGGCATATAATTTGGAATGATCTTCCATGCAAGTTTCATCCAAAATATTGAAAAATAATCCCTAAATTAGTAAAATACAATTAGCAGACGACATTTAGATATTAGCGGGAAAAAGCGTCATCAGGGTGGAATGAGTTAATTGCCCTTTCGAGAGTATGCACTGATTTTGATAAATTTGACTCCCGTCATGTACTTCTATTTCAAAAGCTTCTGAAGCAGGAATATTTCGAAAATGAAATTGAAAAGATTGTTTCTGGGTGGAAATGAATTTTTATATATATATATATATATATATATTTAGTCGCTTTAAGATGCTGTTTAAATGATGTAGGAAATATGTAAACGTTTCAATTGTAACCGACAGTTTATACAATGCATGAATGAGGCAAGATATTTTTAAAGAAAAGTAGAGAGTTGGTAGCAACAAATCGATTTTAACTTCTACTTGCCTTCACTGGCACCTGTCACAATTAAGCAGAGATACATTTTCCTTCATACTTCATTCATAAACGTGGAGTGATATATAAAATATCATACATTTGTTGGTATGCCTGCCTTGAATTTCTGGATTTTGACTTGGCTTGTATGATGACTGCATGATTTTTAACTTCTACTTACCTTTACTGGCACCTGTCACAATTTAGCAGAGATACATTTTCCTTCATACTTCATTCATAAACGTGGAGTGATATATAAAATATCATACATTTGTTGGTATGCCTGCCTTGAATTTCTGGATTTTGACTTGGCTTGTATGATGACTGCATGATTTTTAACTTCTACTTACCTTTACTGGCACCTGTCTCAATTTAGCTGAGATACGTTTTCCTTCATACTTCATTCATAAACGTAGAGTGATAAATATAATATCATAAATTTGTTGGTATGCCTGCCTTGAATTTCTGGATTTTGACTTGGCTTGTATGATGACTGTCTGATTTGATCCTGCATAGGCTAGAAGCTCATACACACAAAACGAGTAAACTTAATTTCCTGAAAGGTCTTATCATGCCGTTTCTAGCTATAGTGGGACCCTATTGTATCACTTGATCGACAGCTCCAAAGCTATGGCAACTAAAATACGTTTCTCCATACAGTTTTTCTGTGCAAAGTCTAGGATTTTGTTGTGAATCTAATAAGCTAAAGATACATGCTATTTCCTGTTTTGACTGCACACGATTACTTGTTATCCCTGTCTGATATAATATGAAAAACTAGTAGACAGACAGGATCTTGGTGTTTGCGCTTTAAGTACTGTCAACTGATGGACACCAAAAATACTGTACTTCAAATGGACATGATACATGAAGACCATACGTGAAGTTACATCCCCTTTGACCCCACTGTTAAAAGTCATCAAAATACGCCTCCAAATGGAAGAACATGGAATAATAATACAATGATAGTCGCCCCTCAAACGTATGTTTACATCATGGTTGAGGAGTATCTGGTCTGGCTGTATGAAAAAAAATATTTGCACATACATTACTCTTGCCGCTATGGCATAAATTAAAGCATCGCAAAAAATAGGATACAGTAGAACATAAGTGCCACATAATAATCACCTTAATGCAGACAGGACCAAGCTATAGTTGCACTACAATTCAAACTTAAATACTGCACACACACACCCACCCACCTTCCCACCACAAGATTAAGCCATTAAAGAAAAGAGAATTGGTGCCACGCATGTTGCTATACACAATTGGCTAAGCACGTACATAGCTGAAACAAGTATAAACAAGCGACATAAGAGGAGGGCTGTGTGAAATTTCCGACCTGAGATGACCACATTCAAGATGTACACATTCATCCGGAAAATCAGTCACACACTGGTTTGATATAGGGGTATCCAGAAGTATAACTGTGCAATGCATAAACAATTAGCATTTGTAGTTTTTTTTTTTTTGTTTACTCTGAAATGCCAAAATTATATATACAATTCAACGAAGAAAGACCATTTACTCAACTCAGTGGCGACCCACCCAAAGAATATATCTTTCAAAGTTTGAGGTGAATCTGGCTCCCCCATACGGAGAATTAAATAATAATAATAATAATAATAATAATAATAATAATAATAATAATAATAATAATAATAATAATAATAATAATAATAATAATAATAATGATGATGATGATGATGATGATGATGATGATGATAATAATAATAGACAAAAGTATTACCATAACAATGTCTATTGAACTACACTGTAATTGATATGAACGTGGGGATTGACTAAAAGTACCCATAATAAAAATGGAAATAAAATAAAGGATCTAAAACACCAATCCCTAGTGAACGTTTTTTGAAGTTTCTACAAATTACAATTTCACCACCTTTCGGCATAATAATTGTACCAGTTTGGGGCTTGAGGGAATTTAAAATGGGGAAACACATATTTGTAGAATGTATATTAAACAAAAAACAATCACTGAACCCTCTGTTGTACAATTCTAGGTCGGGAGGTCACTAAAAGCAACCATATGTACTTTTGAAACTCTTGGGAGACTGCAGTTGTTCACACCTCTGGCAAAGTTCTGACATACACTATATGCACTGTAAAACTTGGTTAGCTGGAACGCTGACACTCACAGCAGCAGTAAATACTTCAGTAAGCGGCCATGCCTAACTGTGCTATGGAATAATCAGAGCTACACTGGGATGAAAAAGACGCTAACACGTGGAACCAAACCTGAGTCCACCTGGGATGAAAAAAAATGAACAGCAATAAACTATGCTAAAGCTTAATGAGCTATGCCAAAATTGTCAACTTAAGAGTTGTGTGCCAGCATGCGCCATTACTCCTTAATAACTGGGCTGAGAAGAACGGTTTCAGATTAGTCAAAATATGAAGAGTTGACAATGATGGATAATGTTGAAAGACCACAGTGTTATAAAATCAGCTGAGCTAAAAACTAGTGCCTTTTTGCCATAGTGACACCCTATCTGTCTTGATTTTAAGTCAACAAATAGCGTTTTTGAATGGATATAAACTAGAACGCTGGGGCACGTAGAATATTCAAGAACCTGCCTGTATTGATAAGGGAAAATCCCAATTTAAGAGTGCCAGAACTTCATGCTGGTCACTTTCGACTTTGACAACATTTCCCACACTCAAAGAAGGTTCACGTACTTTTGCAATTGTAATGAGGAACTGGAAAAGTGCCCGTTCTTGTCTTCTTGCAGTTAAGTCTCTTATGCACCAGGTCCATACATTTTCAGTCTTAAACTGAAAAAGGATTTTTAAGGGAATGTGAATGAATTCAGTGCTTTGTAGATAAATTGCTTTGAAGACCCAAATACATGTAAATCTGATTGCTTGGGGCTAATGGTTTTCCATTATTTTCGGAACCAAAGTGACATTGTGCATTTTTTTTTCATCCTTGAAACAGAATTTGATATTTTTTTGGTGATATAAACCTTCTTTTATGAACCATGTATAATTACATAGCAGTGAAACTGGATTTGAGAGTTTTTGCTGACGAAGCATTTTTTTTCTTTGGAATGGAAAATCATTGGCCCTAAGTGCTTCAATCATAATGAATTGTGTGTCCAATCACACAGGTACATTACTATGTCGTGTATAGGCCTGGCGTTTGACCTTTAATTTGTAGTTTTTATATGTATTATATGTACTATTGAATGAACGGGCAGCTTTGCTCAAATATTTTTGGTATTTTGCTGTATCAGTGCAAGTGAAACACCTTTTCTGTACTGCCTGACCATGAAGTTTAAACAATTTTCCAAATGCTGGAAAGTCACAGAGAAAAAAGGTACTCTTAACTTAACAGTCAATGGGGCTTCATATTATGCATTGAACCATGTCTGGTAAGTAAGCTTCAGACATTCATCTACAATGATACTCATTCTCTGTTCCCATTCCCTTGCACAATGCTAACTAACATCAAAGGACCTAAACAAGTACGATAGTCTTGTGGTAATGTCAATCAAGACAAGTAACAACAGTCTCTGTCAATATTCTGGGAATTTTTTTAGGGCAACAGCTAGAGGAGCTTAGAGTCCCATGGATTTCATCCATAAATTCCACATTATCAAAAGAGAACATTTTATGGAAAGCTCTGGCATCTAGCATTTATTTGAAAATACAAGTACCATTTGGTGACCAGAATATTACAGATTTCTTTAATATTTGTATTGGATTACCCACATGCCTGACTCATTTGAATACTAAAGCTGTTGTTTACTTGGATTTCAATAATTATTATGTGGGGGAAGGTCCAATACTGGCCAAAGACCAAATCCCTCCTCACCCCCCCCTCCAACCCCCCCCCCCCCCCCCCCGTTACAGATACTTGATATCAGGGAGCTTCCATTCACCTTACTTTTTGATATGCAAGATGTTCCCTTTCTTCCTTTCTTTTTCAGCCAAAAATCAAAAGCCAGCTTGTAAAATACATTATTCACGTTGGCACCAGGAAATATGTAGAAGGCTTTTGTAAGGTTACAGAAGAGGTAAACTATATATTTTATTAGTTTGTACATGTAGGTCTGCCCCAATGTTGCCATCCGGGAGGTGGGATGGGGTGCTGTCACCACATAGACAAATTAATCAGGTATTTGTAACAACGGGGACTTTAACCTGTCCAATATCGAGTAGACTTATAAATGACCCTGACCACACCACTGTTTTGACCACTTCCGTCTGTATGTATGAAAATGTAAAAACGGTTTTGTCTCTTGGTTTGAATTTCGCAAAATTGCACTACATTCAAATATTCAGGGTGCGTTAAGGCTGACAGTCCCACAACAACCTCTAATTAAGTCAATCCACATAAGGTTACCCAAGATGAAATGGCATAAGCAGAGATAGCCTGTCACTGTTTTGCTGATATTCTAGCAAAATGGACAGTCACAGTGGTAAGTCAAATTAACTTAAACTTAAACCATGAAAAATTTGTGAAAAATCTTCATGGAAACTTTCAGTTAGTATATGTGTATTGTGTACCTGTGGACACACATGCTTGGGCATATTTGTAGCATGAAGTGTGTGACAGGCATGTCGTACATACATACAAACTTTGTCTGTTGCTTACTGTTAAAACAGTTAGAAATCCAGTATATTTTACTCAACCAGTAGCAACGTGTAGTATACTACCAACGGAATGACCATTGGTTCTGGCTGGTACATTCATAGACAAACGTTTACCAAACAAACTTATTTCCTGGTTAGTGCACCTGGGTTGTTAAACAAAGATAGATGGGGCAGAAAATGTATCCAGGTTTTATTTAACCAGTAGAGCAAATAAGACTGGGCATGGGTTATCAAGAGCAAATAATCTAGGCAAAATTAATAACCCTCACTAAAAGCAATTCTTATATAAAAAAAACCCCACACATAGTTTGAATATATTCAATGTTTCTTTTGTTCTGTATACACTTGAAAATAGATATGTAGAGGAAATTTTGATCAAAGGAAGTTACGCTTCATTGCACAGTGTCAATAAGCAGTCAAAGTCTGAATGACAAGTTCGCAAGAGTACCTGTAGAGCGCTTAAACATGCATATGAACTGAGTGCAGAGTCACATCAGAAGTTATCACAGATGATGCTTGGTTGCATCAAAAGTTAATACAGACTGTACTTAAAGTTAAGGCATTTGCTGAGTTCAATAGAGCAGAATTTGACTCATCACTGTGTCACATAAAGCACCTTTAAATGTCCATTCAATAGGATGTGTAGCCATCATGGTTGTCAATGCACTGTTGGCAGCGTTTTCGCATTCTGTGGATGAGCTTTCTCACAAGTGCCTTAGGTATACTGTCCCACTCCTCCAGAAGATAACGCCGTAGATCTGCGAAGTGTGAGTTAGGACCCATCTTCTGGTACACATTTCTTTTCATATGGCTCCATAGGTGCTCAATCGGGTTGAGGTCAGGTGAGCATGCTGGCCATTCCATCACCTCAACACTCTCACTATCCAGGTAATCATGAACCACAGCTGAAACATGTGGCCTGGCATTGTCGTGCATCAGCATGGAGTTGTCTCCGATGGCACCCATATATGGAATAACATGGGGTTCCAGGACATCCGTTATGTACCGTCTGCTTGTCATTGTTCCTTCCACGATGACCAGGTCTGTCTTGCCATTAGCAGAGATGCCCACCCAGACCATGATGCTGCCCCCTCCGTATGTAACTGTGGGCTGAACACAACAAGCAGCGTGTCTCTCCCCTCGCCGTCTCCATGCACAAACACGTCCATCACTTCTGTGGAGGGAAAAGCGACACTCATCAGTGAAGAGAACATTGCTCCATCCTGCATGTGTTGTACAGACATATTCTTTTGTCCACTGCAACGGAGCAACCTTGTGACGTGGGATAAGAAACAGCTTTTTCACCATGCTCCGGGACCTTACACCAGCAGCATGCAGTCTGTTAAGAACAGTCTGGGTGGGCACGTCTTTGGTGAGGATTGGCTCTCTCCAGCTGGCTCTGAATATCAGGACCTGTGTGGCTCCTACTCCTCAGTGCTGCATTGATGATGAAACTCACTTTCAGAGAAGTGCACTTTTTGACTTTGTGTCACATTCAGCCCATGTGCAGTCAACCATGGGCTCCAACTCTGCTCATCTTTACACATGATGTAATCAAAGGTTTATGCTACACATACATGTGTGTATCTTTAAATTATCTGAAAAAGTTTGGGTTCAAAATAAGATTATTTAAGCGGAGGGTTATTAATTTTGCCTAGTTTACGTGTGTACCAAATATGCCTGATGTGATTTGCTTTTACTGGACTCATCAGAGGAAAAGGAGAAATGACTGATCACAAGCTCAGCATAAGTCTTTTTATTCAGAAGTGCAGAGAGCTGACATTTGTCAACTACACTGCTCTAGTGAGTCAACCATAACTGAATGATAACAACAACCACAACAACCACAACAACAACAACAACAAAATCTGTAAAAGAACTAACCAATTTGTTTTGGCCTAATGGACCACCCCTTATTCATTTATTACACTGGTACCTGCAATTTAAGACCACAGCTGTGAAAAACTGTAAACACTTTAAGTGTTTATTATTTTGAACTCTACCTGTAATTTAACACTTTCTAGGCAATATCAGCATGTGTGCAGATTTATACAAGCCTCCCTTGGCGTTAGTATCCGCATATATGGAGACACACGTGCGGTTACCACAGTAACAAAAACAAATACATCTTCCCCATTTAAAGGTAAAAACATGTATTTTTGTATGAAATGATTGGCAGAAAGTATTCGTAAATATATATCATTGAAAAACTTTTCACATTTTAATGCGATTTTATGTTTTTAGTCAATAAAATGCCATTTTTCACAAAATGTAGACAGTTTCTGTAAAAAATAATCAGTTTCAATGGTAACAAAACGCCCAACCGAACCTTCTAGATGTATGATCATAAATGCAACCTTTAATTTGGTATATTATCAATGCGAGCATGCATTTGATAAAATAAGCATTAGTATGATTGTTGGTGTAACATTTTTACCAAAAAAAAAAAGGAAAAAGAAAAGAAAACAAATATGAATAATGACCAGACACAGGCTGCAAACATCCCTTATACAGTCTATACAGGACAGTGCTAGGACCATCTGCTGTATGTGACCATTTTTGACTGGCAGAAGGGCTTGTCCTAAATAACAGGCACTACTGTACCAATTTAAATTTGTGAATGTGGATGAAAGGTTGAGAAGACCTAGCAGTTGTGAAAGTAATATTATTTTCTTGCAGTGAAGAGACAGGAATTAAGGTGGCACCAAATAATAATAATAATAATAATAATAATAATAATAATAATAATAATAATAATAATAATAATAATAATAATAATAATAATAATAATAATAATGAATAAATAATAAAAAAATTTTAAAAAAAATTAAAAAAAAAAAAAAAATCCAGGACGTACAAGAAAAAGGGCAACAGGGACCTTCAGATGGAGAGGCGGATCATAATAACAATGAAAAAGACAGTGCCAGTACACCAAGTACTGATCTCCCACGGATAGAGAGCCTATTGCTGGTCCTTTCAACAGTAAACCAAATAAAGGAGCACTGCATAAAAAGTATGTCATTTAAAGTAAAACAGAAATTCAAACTGACTTATGCTGAAAATTTCAATTGTTCTCTTTTGACAAGTCCCTGAAGTTCTCACCTAAATGTCCCTGGAAAGGCATTTTGAATGTTGGCATCTCTGTTCAGATTGAGTGAAGGCATAACAAAAAAAAAAACTTGCATCTATGAAAAATAAATGATTTATCACATTAGAGATACATGTCCGTGACATTATTAAGACAATGCACTCAAAGTCTGTTTAGGAGTGGAACCAATAATCTTTCAGTAAACTGGTTACATTATAGATATTTTTTTCGATCAATATAAATGGCTCAAGTTCATATGATATTTGCATTTTGATTACAGAGACAGAGCGAGCAGTGTAGAAGGGTCATCCCAAAGACTGGTGCCAAATCAGCTTAAACCCCTGACACAACAAAGTACGTCAAATTAATTTATTTACATGCTGCATAGTTATAATAGGAGAATGTATAATGCTCACCTCACCATTTTCAAAAAAATAAAATATAACTAAATAAAATAATATAAAATAAAATAATAGTACCTACAGACTTTTAGGGCAACATAAACTTTTGCTTTACATATTTAGATTATATCTACCCGTAGAGTTAATTATTAGGTCACTTAGTTATATTGTATCTATGTTAAAGTGGAGTCGAGTTAGCTCACAATTGGTGGAGCAACTCTACAAATAAATAGAATGCAGACATGAGACATCAGCAACGGGACTGTGCAAAGCTGCCCTGTATGCTCAATTGTGAGCAAACCAGTCACCTTTGGGATTAGGCCAAGGCCACTTTTCTTAAAGATTTCCATGCACATATATCGAAGAACTGGCAATATGCGCAAATTTATGCCTCAGACATTTTCTTTTCTTTTTGCTTATCACACAAAGAACGTAAATGAGCATGTGATACTCGGATATCGCAAATAAAACCAAGGGGGCTCTGGAATCGTGTAAATCTAACTCTCATAGAAGACGATCAGCACCAAACTCCTAGCTCTAATACATTTCAAGCAATCAAGTGTATAGTTAAAAAATGTCTGTAAGTTGTCGTTCGACCTTTTGCAGAAAAGGTACAGGTCATACCATGGTCTCTGTAGGGCTTTTCTCTTTTCTCTATACAATTTCAATAAATTTGTTAGTAGCTTTAGAGGAAATGACTTTAAAGATTTTTTACATCAAGAGAAATGTCATCACACACTAAAGTTAATGAAGCATGACAATTTGAAGAAAGCAAAAGGTTAATCCTTGCCTAGCTTGAAGTGAAACTGGCTAAGAGTTTTAGAAATGAATTTTAAATATTTAATACCATTGCTATCCCCCTTGACTTTCATAGTGCTCAGTCTGCAGAAATTTATACATTCAGCCTCCCAACTAAAAAAGAAGAAAAAAAGAAAAACAAAAATCATGATAATTAAGGTATGAAAAATGATGCCACCAGGCTGGAAGTTTTGACAGAAGTCAAAATATATTGCCATTGTAACCCCCTTTGACCTGCGTAGTAGTCAATAATATGGTATGCCTTCACTAATACTCCAAATGACAAAAGAATGGTCATCTGTTGCAAAGTACATTGTTTGTGTGCACAAAACTTCCACCTTAATTCGATTTCCATTGGTGTCTGCTTTTAAGTTATACTGGTATTTCAGCTATTGCGTCATTGCTCGAAAATATTAGGACCTATTCTTTAGGAAAGACAATCGAGAGACGTGCATTTAACCCGATGCAGTGAACATGCCGGAGCACGGAAGAATGTAGTAGACTATGTGCCTTACAGGGACAGCATCGAGCCTACCTGCAAGTAACTTTGGACCTGATGCAAAACCTGAGATAAACAACTGAGCATTGCAGCCTTTCTATCCATATTTGAAATTTGGGATATGTTTGGTGGATAAGTGGCGACACATCAATAGTTTAGCTGTTCTGCTTTGTAAGCAATCAACATCTTGATTTAATGTGCATCTTGCTACAAAACTAACCACACTATGTTGACAACCCCACTCAAAATTGTTCCAAAGCCTTCAGAAAGAACACTGGCGGTATGTATTTCTATATGCTTATTAGTATGTATGTGTGTATGTACTCCTTGTTTGCAATATGTATGGTTCATTATTGAGCGCAATTGGTTTATTTATTTCTTCAGCATACTTATAACATTTGCCCTTACGTCAAGAAATGTGTCGGAAAAGGAAATTGTAAAAGCCATTAAGATATTGTGTAAAAGAATTAGAGCAAAATTATGTTTGTAAAAATGTTATTGTTTTGGTTAATTTATTGCACCCTGTACCTATATGCAATTACGGTAAGTCCGGAAATCCGACAAAAAGATTCTTGATTTTATGAATGGGGTGTGTATCACAAAATTGTGATTGCTGCTTCACTGTATGCAATAAAAGATGGACATGACAACGGACATATTCAAACCACTAAATTGTCACATTTCGTGTCAGGAGTGAAATGTAATTCTTACCATTTGTATTGGAAGATAATGTTGATATTTTGGCAATTCCTGAATCTTCCTTCTGTTTATGAGCATGGGTTGTGTGTCTCTGAAATATATATCTGCAAGAATATTCCAATATATATCGTAAAGGAAAAAAATAGAATATGGAATCTCTCACAATTTGTGTAACAAAACTGTGACCTTTCTATGTTAGCTTTTAAAACATAAAAAAGACCTTGTAGAAGTAAAGAAGACCTACAGAAATCATTGATATTGTAAAAAGGCAAACTATTCCCAGGAAGGTATTGTTGAATGTATTGGCCCAATTAAAATACACTACAAAATCTGGATACCAGCATCACATAATGAAAGCTATGAAGGGGAATGTCTTTGCTATCGATAATACTTATATGTGTACAGGACTGATACTGTATCAAACAGAAACACTACCCACGTTTTCATGCTTCTTTATCGTTGACGGGGACGCGAAAATGATAAAAAATATAGAAGTCCACATTTTACATGTGCTGTTTACAAGAGCACATTTGCAAACATGAACTGTTTGGTATGTGTCAAGATTTTAAAACAAAGAAATCACGGTGGGCCTTTCCTTTACCTCACGCCCACAGCCTTCTATCTTTTTCCATGCTGGTCACACGTATATAATATTTTGTGTGGTACAACTTCAATTAGTCCTAAATACATACTATTTTATGGACAGCATCATCATTTAGCCTTACAACAGAATAAAAGAATAATGTTCACGTCTCCAAACATGTTACATGTAAAGTCATTTTCTTTCAGTATTAGTATCTTTCCTGGTAGGATCGTAATAGAGTCACAAAGCCACTTTTGCATTTACATTTGAACACAGCATCTTGGCTTCAGGCTTTAGGTCATAGCAAAACTAAAGTATGCTGTGATATCACCTGCAACCTCAATGGACCACTGCATGATGCAAGATGCATCCTGGTGTTAACAAGAACCAAATGCCATTCAAACGACTGCTTTGATTAAAAAAAATGGAATCTCTAGTTTATCCATGCGGGTGTGTATAACAAATGAAATATGAGCATACATAATACTTTTTGAAAGGTAAGTTACTAATTATTATTATTATTATTATTATTATTATTATTATTATTATTATTATTATTATTATTATTATTATTATTATTATTATTATTATTATTATTATTATTATTATTATTATTACCCCAGGGTTTGGGTAGGGCAATGTCTTTATTTAGCTAAAACAAAATGCGCAAGTTGACTTTTGTTCATAAGATATGTCCAGAGTTTGAAAAGAATGTTCCAAAAATGGCATATCCAACTTCGGAAATGATTGACTGCCCCAACCGATAGATAACACACAGAAGAAAAATGAAAAGAAATCTGATGGACCAAGACTAGAATATGCTAAATAATCGCTTGAAATACAACGGGATGCAACCCTTTTTTACTTCTTTTCTTGATCCGAATCATAATTACTTCCCATTTTAATCAGCAACATCAGGCTTATAAGTTATCCAATCAGCCCTGTTTCATCTAAATGCAACAAATTGAATACTTGTGATGACATAAAGTCGTTTTTTGAAGATTCTTTGGGACTTGGACTTATCAATTAACAAAAGTCAACTCGTGTTTAGCCAAATGTTGCGTAACTTTGTGTAAAAAAGAGTTGACATTACCAGGAATAAGTAAAACTTTGGTGTATCAGCAAGTACACATCTTGCAATATAAAACCCTGTCTGATTTGCTTAGACTGCAACCGGTCACAAATCCGGCCATACAGAGAGCCAACATTCTTACCACTGAATATTTGGGAGACATCCCATGGTTGGACTCTGAAACAACTCATGAATATCATTGTATAATACCAAACTTAAGCTATCAACGTTGCCTATAATCAAGGCCTGGGTTGATGGTGGGTGAAAGCCACTAGGTGCTGTAATTGTGTATGGTGCGCAGGACTGATCTTGCAATGGAGTGGAGGGCCCACATAATTGGCTCCTATTTAAATGTGTTTAAGTCGGTACACATACAACCCTCCCCGGTGACTATTCGAATTTTACTGGGCATTTTGTAAGGAAACACTTATCCTGAAAAAAAAACAAATACTTTCCAGTTGCCAAAGATGAACAAAATAAACCAAAAAGAGAAAAAAAAAAACGTTTGACAATAAAACAACATGATACCACCTTCTCTTCCTGCCACAGATTCTGAGAAAAGAATCGAGGGTATTAAGAAAATGTGTAGGCTTAGGTGGTGATAAGCCATTAAAGAAAACTAGCAGTTCAATTGCAATATATATATATATATATATATATATATATATATATATATATATATATATATATATATATATATATATATATATTTGTGTGTATGTATGTATGTGTGTGTGTGTGTGTGTGTGTGTGTGTGTGTGTGTGTGTGTGTGTGTGTGTGTGTAGAGTTCCTGTGCCCATGTATTAAATGCAAAGATATATGATAATGGAGATTTCCATGCACAGAAAGAATATTAATATGAACAGCAAACTTGGCAGTACAAAGGCTGAATATAAAGGATAATAGTACTGGAATCATGTAGAGTGTAATAAATGCGTGGTTTCTTATTTCTAAATGAAAACCTAATAAATGTCTAGCTGAGGAATATGAGATTGTATTTTGCTACACATACGACTGTTTAATTTTACCTCTTCATCCAAGCTTGCGGTCACTGACTGATAACTGTAAGTTGGTTCTTTAAAAGCTTGTGTAAATACCAAATTAGAGACAATGCCCCCGAACCAAGCTGGCTGTTACGAAATCAGTTGTAGCCACATTTCGTTATGATGGTATTGTGTGCTGCAACCAAATAACTACGCACCTATCGCACTGTCTGGAAAACATGAGGTTTCGACCATAGAAATTCTTTACTATTATGTTTGTTGACAAGTGTGTAGGAATATTCATTTTTTTTTTATTTTCTGCAAGTTTCTGAGCATCACACACATTGCCACACAATGTGTACTAGTTTTTAATTAATATGATTTAAAATGAGGAGTATTTGGTAAAATTATACAGGCAACAGGTTTCCCCCAGGATAGTATACGCATGTAAAGCAAATATAACACAAAAAACTGCAAATACATACGTCGCTTTGGTATTCCCATAAAAGAAAACTTGAAAAAAAAAGAAAAATAATAGAAGGTTAATGGACGAAAACAAAAACAAACACAAAAAACAAATAAACAAACAAAACTAAAACAAAAACAAAAGCAAAAACTTGAATTAAATATAAAAATAAAAAAAATTAATAAACAGGAAAATATATAAATATATAAATAAAATAAGTCAAGTACTTCACGGCATACACAGATGGCCAAACAGAATATCTCGTTTATACACAACAATGCTTTAGTATATATAAAACAATTATTACAGAAATTTTGTATTTATAAAACAAGATCAGCCTTAAATTAATCACAAAATATATTTTAGATTTCGCATCCCACGAGAGTCAAAGAGCTGAAATATATTTCACCTATATAAGATAACCATAAAAAGCAAAAGGTAGGCAAACTCTTTCAAAGAAATATATCATAACCTTATTAAATTGATCTCACTGCAGAACAGTTTCATTTTGAAAATCTGGTGCAAGCGAAAATTTGTGTACTACGTGCAAGTTTTTATTCTATCTTTACCTTCCTTCAAGGATCACTCCACACGATCTGTGTTTACTTACAACGTCGGAGTATATCTTTTACATCTACTTGTTTCTATTAACAATTTATAAATTGTATTACGTTATTGCCTTATTTTCCAAATATAAATTCTCCTGATCATGAATATTTTTTAAGTGAAACTTTAACTAAAAGGCTTGCAAAATACCTGTATGTTCCTGACTAGACTTCTATCACATTGCCCAACGCAGACTGCCACCATCACACCAGGGACTTTGCTTAAGATTTTTCAGTTTTCAGATTTGCATAATGTTGCACACATTGCATGCTGGGCTGCCTTATTGATGCCTTTTTTCCAAATGTCAAGAAAAGATAATTTCTGGTCTTATAGTTTGAAAGGTTTCAAAGGTAATGACCATTATCCAGAAGGACAGCTCGTTTGTCAACATGATTCATTAGTAAGAACTGATATGTCAAAACTGATCATATTAGGAGAAGAGTACTTATGGTTCGTCTGCTTGAAATACATGGGTCAGTTTTATTTCTTGCGAGGGCAATTTCACTCCTTTTTTTGGGGGGGGGGGCATGGTGTCAGTGTAGTTAGTGACCTGTATGCTTTAAATGCAGAGGTTGCAGGTCAATTGGTCAGACTGGATGGAAAAAAAGTTAGTTGGATATTTCTATGCGATATATCGCTTTCTCCATGCAAGATAAGCTGCATGTGATTCCGAAAATAAGGAAACGAATTATTTCGGGCAAATTTCATGTTAACTCAGCATGATTGTTTGTTTTTTCTATCTAAAAGATATTTCAGTTCCGTCCTTACTGGTTTTATTTTATATGTGGGTTGGTATTGTGCAAATATTATTTTCTGTGAGTATATGTATCAAGTGATTGTCGATATCTTGTGTTTACAGTTTGTGTATTTGTAGAGTAATTAAGTTTTCTGATAATATGTTATTCTGGTGTTTAATATTCTATTGCAGGCATGTTTATGTACTAGGCTTGACACATAACATCCATTTAGTTCAGCCTATGTTGGCTGTCAAGATAATAAAAAAATGATCTCAAAACGAAACTGTTCTGCAGTGGGATAAATTTAACCAGCTAAATGTTTATATTTCTTTGGCACAGAGTGCTCAATTTGCGAGTAACTTTCATTATGGCCTCAAATTTACCTCATTGGGATCAAGCGAAGGAGGGCCCAGATGGGCACCCATAAAGGAGCATTTTGATTAGGAAGACACATGTGTATAAAGAAGCTGAAAAGAAATAAATAAACCCGAATTGATAGTTTGCAAAATGAAATGTTCAAAACTGTTCTTCCAGCATAGGCACCCTTTCTCATTTCGGTTTTGAAAGACGTTCGGTTCACTGGTCAAAAAAAAATATAAATCCATGGTTTTTGGGGTGAACAAAGATATTGACATTTTTAAACAAAATGCAAGCACAAAATTGGCATGTCACGGTGCTACTTTTGTTGCTAGGTGGCAATACAGGTAAGGACTACAGAAATTTTAATAGCAAACATTATATATGTGGGTAAAAGCAAAGAAAAAAAAGTTAAGGATGCAAAAATATGAATAGAGTAACTCAATATCAGTGTATGCAAAATATATCAAGCCTTTTATTAACAAATATGTGGACAAAACATGCTGAAATGTGACTTTGAATTCATCTCATCTTGCAAAAATGTATAAATGCTAACATTATTTTTTGAAGTTTGAAATTGAAAAAAAAAAAAACAAAAACAAAAAAAACAAAAAAAATACAAATCCCTGAAAAATTGTAGGGGTTTCCAAAGTACGTACTGCTTTAATTCACCAACAAAAAAGATATCATACGATCCTATTTTTTCCGCAATTGCACAACGAATTCATGCATGATGACGTAATTTGTACTAAGTTCATAGGTACAGGGTATCCAATCATTCTCCAACTTCGATACCATTTCAATATTCAAAGGTAATTAATTAAGGGATTTAAAGGATAAACGAAGGTAACTTTGCAATATGAGCTCTGTGACATTGAGAACGGGTCAAGCTTATCTACACAGGTGAGGAAATGCAATAAACTTGAAGCTCGATCAGGCTGCTATTGTATGATATACAGCGTGCTCGATGTATTTTGTGACAAAATCTGCATAATTCATATGCAGTAACATCAAATGAGAAAAAATGGGAAAAATCCATAAAAAGAAAGATATATATGTGTATATAAATATATATATATATGTATATATATATATATATGTATGTATATATGTATATATATACACACACATATATATATATATATATATATATATATATATATATATATATATATATATATATATATATATATATATATATATATATATATATATATATATACCCTTAGTTCCACTATTCTCCGACCTTCGTCCTGGTTATAACTGTCAGTGTTTACATGTATATGTGGTATTTGGGGGGTGAGCGTGGCACTTTCGACGATGGCTTGGTCAATTTGGACCGAGTTAACCTACGTGATGCAAATCGTAACTGCCTCATACATGCAGATGACCTGGTTTCCATGTCCGAATCGGCCAAGGGACTTAAGCGCTCTCTGTTAAAACTGCAAGCTTAATGTGATAAGTGGAAACTAATTGTCAACATGTCAAATACAAAGAAATTCAATTTTCAATGAAGGCCGTGGATTACTAAAGACCGCTCCTTTCTATTACAAAAATGACATCGCAGAAATCGCTAAAAATACTGCTTTAAAGGTATTGACTTTTGCTCCTGCGGTTTATTCACTGCAGCTATGAGTGAACAAAAACATGAAGCTAATAAAGCTTTATCTTAACTTTGGCAATACCCAATAAATAATAATGCTGGTATCACAAAAACATTTAACCATCTTATATTACTAATCTAATCCCATGGTAGTGAAGTTTAGAGTTCATTTCAGCTCTGGCCTCACGCAAATTATTTCTATTATTCATGTGATGAACAAATATTGAAACTACCCAAGTCAATTTTCTAAAATATGATTCTGGCGACCACAGGAAGGCCACCAATGATGCAGTTAGAGCAGAACTTGGGAGCTACCCTCTGTTTATCGGGAATCTGTTTGATTGTGATATATATTGCAGATGCTTTAAACGTTTCCAAACAAATTCAATAGTTTTTATAAATTTCTACTGGGAAATCTCAGAGTGGATAGAGCTGGTATTAATTGTTGAGCTGAATATATCAACCAGATTTTAAACTTTGTGGATATGCAAAAGATCTGGCATAACTCTGATGATTACGTTGATGTGCAAAACATCATGGGTAGGTTAAGAATACCTATAAAACTCAGTGGTATGCAAAAGCGAATAGACGGAGAAATGGGGAGAGACATAAACGTCGTACACACTGTCTATTCATATCTTCAATCCAACAACCATCTTGTCTTCAGGCAAAATTCCCTGCACAAAAAATGCGAAATTTCACCAAATTAATCATAAGTGCATCTACACTTGGAAACTGGTAGATACACAAGACCAAGAGTTGAAATTGACCAGACAAAATGAAATTGTGCCAATCTGATCACAAAAAATGGATGGTAAGCATCTACTTCTATATTATGATAAATAAACACACATATGAGAAACGTTATATACCAAGATTACAAATATATACCCTGAATTTCCATTGTAAGGGGACCAGAGGAAATGCTTATATGTTATCTGGTTTCAAATTTATGAACACGATTTTTAATGTAGAACACAGCATACTAGGATGCTAGAAATATAACTGGGAGTACCTACCTGTGGCCTAGTAACGTAAGGTGCACATTTCTTCTCTACATTTTTTTTTCTCTTTTTGCACATATACAGAATGTAGCACACTATTAGTATCAGTATTGTATAGTGTTAGGTCATTTTATTGCCTAGAGCTGAGGCTTTACCCATTTATGTATGTGGTTTCGTCAATGAAGTTCATTCATTCGTGTGCCTGAAATGTCCATCACAATATGAATATGTGTCTTAATGTCACTTCCAACCTTGCAGATACATGCGTATTAAGGTGCACGAAGCGCATGCAGCATTGACACATTGTAATGAATAGTCTGTGGGACAGGGAGAGATCAATCTGAAGGGACAGTTGTCAACTATATCATGCTTGCTGTCATGCATTAATAATCAGTGACCGTCACCTTCAAGACATATCTCCTAATTATGTCCAATTTGGAATGCTTACAAATATGACAAGTAAAATTTAACATGACCAATTACATACAAGCTCTGAACATTCATCAAACCATGCAGTTGCCATCGAACTTCAATCAGGCAACATCCACAAAGTAATAATGACAGTGATAAAAAAGAAGCAAAAAGCAAGTTTCAATGATGTCAAAGAGACTGCACCAAATATCGTGTGATTAAGATATAACCATGATCAAAATCACCAGTCATCAAAGAAGCCATGTCGAAATTCAGTTAGACCAACATAAACATACACCAGATTTAATATATCGTTGAAGAAAACATCTCTCTCCTGACTTGAGACAAGTGCTGCCTAATAGTCAGTTGTAGCTTACATATATTTGATGCATAAACTCTCCACTTTACGAAATCTCCTGCTCTATACATATATCTTTAAATTGCTGAGTACAGGCAATTCTCGCTCACAACTTCCTTCACATAACTTTTTGATCTCATCTTGTATTTGTATAATAAGGATTTAATTTTATCTTCAACTTTCAAAAATGAATTCTTTCACCTCATGTGTGAATATGGCTGTTCTACTAATTTATCACATGAAAATGTATGGCGGAATTTGTAGTCGTCAAAAGCAGCCTATACTGCAGCAAATGCAAACAACTGTGACACACATCGATGGCATAAGCAGGGGTATTGTTATCTATGTAAGAGTGGTTAAAAATATTAAACTGGAATTGATCTCGTTTGTATCACAGTTTAAACTTTAATTCATAATCATCATTAAACATCATTATATCCAAGTATGAACAGCCCGAGTCATTTTCTCTTGTTTCCTTTAATTTTATATCACTTGAGTATATGGCTGGAATGTATTGTTTGGAATATTAACTTTTAATGCCTAGCAACCTATCAATGTATCGAAAGGTAATTCCCCAATATTTTCCATAATGGTCTTTTGCTGTCAAGCCCCCCCCCCAATATATGTGTGTATGTATGTATGTATGTATGTATGTATGTATGTATGTATGTATATATGTATGTATGTATGTATGTATATATGTATGATTGTATGTATGTATGTATGTATCTAGCTATCTCTCTATCTATCTCTCTATCTCTCTCTATCTATATATCTATCCATCTATCTATCTATCTATCTATCTATCTATCTATCTATCTATCTATCTATCTATCTATCTGTATATCTATCTATGTGTGTATATATATATGTATGTATATATATATATGTACATATATATATATATATATATATGTATATATGTATATATATGTGTATATATATATATATATATATATATATATATATATATATATATATATATATATATATATATATATATATAATGGCATATTTGATAATGGAAATAGTCCTCCTTATGTACAGCCACTTTATTTTTTACTATTATTTTTTGTGTAGTTCTTCCTTCTCTGGGGTTTTAAAGCCAGAAAGCCATCTATAGGAGAAAGACAAGGAGTTATAACCATGGACGGTGTCTTTTATGATGCATGCTACTTTATTATCAGTATCTTTTTATCTCATCATTTTTGTTTTCACAAATAAATATCCCTTCAATGAAAAATCTAACCGCTATATTGATGAATAGTTTCTTTCATGATGCATGTATCTGACATATACTTATGTCAAAATGATTATTTTAAGATGCACTTATATTTACGTAATGTTCAGATATATGCAATATTGTCTCTGGGTATGAGAAATTGAAAAAAAAAATGATATTGCTTCTGGCACTAGTACGATCATCATCACCTCTACATCTACTACTACAACAAGCACTACTGCTTCTACTCAAATGACAATATCCGTGTCCTTTATGTCTTTACCTGTAAAATGTCAGACTACGCTGTGTTGTAATTTGAATCCATCAGACGAAAAATACATTTCACGACTTTTTCATCATATTAGATTCTGTGAATCTGTGATTATGATGTTATTTTATAAATGTGTAAATTTTTATACATATCTGTAAAAGTATTTTACTAATGTTTAATAGCTATACAAATATATGCTTTTCATTCCACATATGTGCAAAAGTACTTCACACGCACATAAAAAATTCCAAAAATGTGTAAATCTTGTTCACATATAAAACAAATTGCTATTTCAGATTTGTTATAAATTGCAGATATGTAAAAAAATATACATATGTAAAATAAAGAAACAATTAATGATATGTGTGAAACTATTTAACACATGTGAAATAGTTTAACACATAAGTGAAATAAATCTATGTTTAATTGAGTATTCATTGCAAAAGTATGGCCAAAACCTACTTTGCACACTGACCTGGTGTACCATGTTTCTGTACATTCGCCATAGCTATTCCACATCACATAGGAAGTATAATTAAACACCTCATCAGCCAATATCAGTTTTAATGCTAATGGACTGTGTCACTGAAATAGGTGTGTCACAATTTCGTTGAACAATGTTTAGGCCATGTGATCTACATTTGGCTATATGGTTAACACTTTTGAATTTCACTGTAGAAAATGATAAACATTCACACATAGAATGAACAAGAGTGCTGTGTGAACAGCCTGTGTACAGTTTATCTAGAGATTAATCACACTTGTGGATGTGTGAACTTGGGATAGGATCAAGGTCACCTATGTAACGATAAATGCGGACCTTTTTGTAAGGACACTGACAGGTGCAACATCGGGGGCCCAGTTCAAGCAGGTCTCAAGTACTAGTGAAGAGTAAAGTTCATGTATGTTGCACTTTGACCCTAGAAATGAGTCACGGTCACTCAATTACAGTCTAAGCGTGACTTTCGTAGATAAAAATTAACATGTGCAACATAAAGGTCGCAGCTCAAAATAGATCCAAAGCCATCAGAGGAACAGTAACCTGCATGTCAGTTGTCCTGTAAGACCTGGGAATGAGATGAAGGTCCGAAGTTTACTGGAGCATGCCAGGTTGCACAAAATAGATACACACCTATAAAAGATACTTTTCTACCAAGCTTGGCACAAATCTGGCCAAATAGTACAGAAAAACATGATTCATATTCATAAATTCAAAACCGAACAGTGACAGCAAAGATATCCCAGATTTGCCAAAGCACCAACATTTATCTTCCAATGCCAATGTGAAGAAAACAGATTTGACTCCTTAGTTGACACAGAAAGCACCCATAAAAGGCAACTGGTGGTTTTAAATCGGTCCCCTCAACCTTTGAAATATTCTTCATTAACTACAGACACTACCTTTTATTTCATTTTATTTTTTTTTCAAAATGTATAGGCCTAACCACCCAGAGCGCAAATTTCATTACTTCTGCCAAACCTAAAAAGACACCTGGTAGGCCTATCAGCTTTTAGTTCTTCCGACCTGTCAGTCAGCTAAGTTTACAGCAAAAGAGTAAAGTAGGCCTACATTGGGTTTTTTTTTGTGATATTTACGAACCTGGAGCATTATAAACAAACACTACCTCAGCTATAACTATGAGTCGGACAACGAAGCCCTCAGCACAAGCTAGCCAATGAAGTATTTATCAAATAGTACAGAAAAATATGATTCATATTCATAAATTCCAAACCCAACAATGACAGCAAAGAGATTCCAGATTTTCCAACGCATCAATATTTATCTTCCAATGCCAGTGTGAAGAAAAAATTTCACCTCTCACTTGAGACAGGCAGTCACCCACAAATGGCAACTGGTGGTTTTGAAACAGTCCTCTCATCCTTTGAAATATTCTTCATGAACTACAGATACCAGTTTTTGTCCAAAATATATAGGCCTAACCACCCAAAACACAAATTTCATTACTTCTGACAAAAATTTAAAAGAGACCTGGCAGGCCTATCACCTTTTAGTTCTCCCGAGCTGTCAGTTTGCTAAGTTTACAGCAACCTAGTAAAGTAGGCCTACATCGTTTTTGTGATATTTAGGAATCTGGAACATTATAAACAAACACTAACTCCACTATAACTATGAGTCAGAAAACAAAGCCCTCAGGACAACATAGCCAATGAAGTATTTACCAAATAGTACAGAAAAACTTGATCCATATTCATAAATTCCAAACCCAACAATGACAGAAAACAGATCTCTGATTTCCCAAAGCATCAACATTTATCTTCCAATGCCAGTTTGAATAAACAGATTCCACCTCTCACTTGAGACAGGCAGTCACCCTTAAAAGGCAACTAGTGGTTTTAAACCGTTCCTCTCAACCTTTGGAATATTTTTCATTAACTACAGACACCAGTTTATTCCATAATGCATAGGCGTAACCAACCAAAACACATATTTCATTACATTTGCCAAGAATAAAAAGAGAGCTGGTCGGCCTAGCACCTTTTAGTTCTCCCAACCTATCAGTCAGCTCAGTTTACAGCAAAAGAGTAAAGTAGGCCTACATCGTTTTTGTGATATTTATGATTCTGGAACATTATAAACAAACTCTACCTCCACTATAACTATGAGTTGGAGAACAAGCCCACAGCACAGCATAGAAAATGAAGTATTTATCAAATAGCACAGAAATAAGATCCATATTCATATATTCCAAACCCAACAATGACAGCGAAGAGATTTCAGAATTGCCAAAGCATCAACATTTAGCTTCCAATGCCAATGTGGAGAAACAGATTTCACTCCTGACTTGAGAGAGGCAGTCACCCTTAAAAGGAAACTAGTAGTTAAAGTTATAACTAGTACAAGCAATTTCCATGGTAAACTTTCTTATTCAACTTTTTTACCAGTTTTTTTTTGGGGGGGGGGGTCGTGTTTTTCCCCCCTTTTTTTCGTTTTTTTTTTTTTATACCAAAAAAAAAAAAATAAATAAAAAAAAATAACAGAAATTCCACAAATCACTGGAGCGGGATCATTAAAAAAGAAAAAAAAAATGGTAAAAAACCTCCCCAAGGTATATTGTCACCAAGTATGATATATTTTGACCTAGAGTTTCTTTATAGAAGCCCCAAATATAAATTAGCATTGCTTTGTCCTTTGACTTACATAGTAATCAATATAAAAGGTTTATTTATGGATAAGTGCCCAAATAAAAAGGTCGTTTAAATTCAAGAATCCACAGCAGTGCACCTAATGAATAAATTTGTTTGACCCTTCTACAAGAAACACGTCCATGAAGTTTCAGCGTAATCAGAGTGACTGTTTTTGACAAAGACAAAAATAGCAAAAATACACAAAAATCGCTGAAAGAGAGACAAATATGCAGCGCCACTTGTTGATCAAATTTGAAGCCAATCTGATTGACGTTTTCGGCGAAGGAGTCAAAATGTGAATTAGCGTCAGAATGTCCATTTACTTACTATCAAGTTACATAGTAATCAGTAGGCAAGGTGCATTAACTGATAAGTACCCGAATTTAAAAAAAAGCTAGAAATCAGGAATGCAAAGCAGTGCAACCTAGTAAAAACTTTGGTTTACCCTTCCACAGGGAGTATATCCACCAATTTTCTGCTTAATCTGAGTGACAGTTCTGTAGACAAAGTGGAAAAAAACGCACACACAATTATTAAAAATTAGAAAAAAATGCAGCACCAACTGGTGAACAAATTAAGAACCAGTAGTCTGTAGAAGTATTGCTTTGTGATATCAAAGCAATTTGGTGAGCAATTTAGGGGATGTTTTAAGAAGATTTGACAAAAAGAGCGCAACAAAAAAAAAATCATGAACAGTTCCATGACTGGAGCATGACCATTTGAAAAAAAATAGCAGATACACACCCAAAGTACATCCCCACCAAGTTGGCAGTAAATTGGCTAATGCTGTCAGAGAATAAGTGAACAGTGTAAATTGTGGATGAACGGATGTCACATAAGCTTAGCTGACTGACAAGTCAGCTGAGCTAAAAGTTATATATTCTAGGTAATTTCAAATTGAACGATGAAATAAAAATGATCATTTTCAATTTCTGTATTATATTGCTGTGCATTATGGGATGTGCGTGCTCATTCACTAATTTCCTCTGGAAAAATCTTACACAAGAATCATTTCTGCAAAGGTACCTTTACTTGGTAAGGCAGTGGACAAATAGTTATAAATCTGGCATGAAACATATTATCTCAATGGGGAGGGCTGTTTTTAAACTTTACTTTCAACTCAATGAAATCGAAGGTCGAGATAAACCAATATTGTTCCATGTCATCACAAGCAGAAAAAGATACATACTATTGACCTTTGAATCAAGCATCTTTGTGCCAAGCAAAAGTGGTTGTATTCAAGAAGACGCAATGCAAGGGTGCCTGTCTATCAAGGTCCTAGATAGATGCACTCGAAATCAATTGCTTCTCGATAACCGTTTTTTGCACAAATTTAGGTTTAGCTTGACCTCCAATAAAAATGAAGTATGCATACATTTGAGATTCATACCAGTGACAATTGACATCGATTGCGGTCACAATATTAATATCACCATCATCTGTAAATCGATCACAGTACCTACATTCAAGTCTATACAAACAGAAAGCACTATTGTGCTTAGCGTGCTGAAAAAATGTTTTTTCGAATGTGCCGTCAATAATGTATTTCTCTTATTGGATACATTAGGATGCATGCTCACATGCGTTGAGCAGTTCCAGGTCATCTGTTCAGCCACTAATAACTTCAGTCACAGCTCGCTTACCATTAATAGACATCATTTTTGTCATAAAGAACACTCAGTACATCAATTCTGTGGAAAAATATCCATTATATTTGAGAACAGTTCTATCTGTATCGACACACCACTCATTATGTGGAAAATTACAACTAGGAAGACCATGCAAATACAGGTGATAGTTACGTTGTTAGACCTGGCCTATTCTGGAAGGAAATGTCAGGCTATGTATGTAGAATTCACTGATATTGGTGTGAACGTTTATAACGTTTGGCGATTTTGTGGTAAACATCCACACGAAAAGAGAGTATCTTTTTCTAATATAATGCTGATCAAGCTTGTTAGCAATCTTAATATTTTGTACTTGCATTTTATCTTATCCCTTGCATGGCAATTTATCCATATGCAGTATCGTATTTCAGAAACAAGACGTAATTTAGATACATATTCAGGGAAGATACGTCTACCTTATTACAATTCATCAGAATTGGAAACAATCAATAATTTCACTGCCAGTTATATTTGGAATTTAATAACAAGCAGGGGTGCCCTATACAACATGCATATTCACGGTGTGGCACTCTGCCCATACTTCTTTACCATGGGTATACGGAATGGCCCCTTTCAATTCAAACGTATACTTTATGAAAAGAAAATGACTGAAACTACTTTAAATATTTTCAATAGAAATTTGCTGTCCAAGACGTATTTTGTATCTTTTGGCATAGTTCACACGTTTCCATTCAAAAATGGAACAATAGACATGTGTTATACAACTGTTCTATTGGTTACACCTCCATCTCAGTATGTATCAGTTAAGGCCCGCAAAACCAAAACAGTTCATATGTACAAAAAATTGTCAATACATGACTTTGGTGGTGAGTATGTACGTCTGTTGGTTTACTTCATTGGAATATCTGGATACCATGTTAAAGTTGTTCTGCAAAACATATCATGGACAGGACCTAACACGGGAGACTGTAGGTATGGTGGTATCGTATTATACAATGACTCCAAAAATCTAGTGAGTCCTAATAAATTTACAGACACCATTGCATTTTTTTGTGAAGCACGCAAATACTTCAATGTGCAAACGCAACAGCCTCTTGCAATACATTCTGCACATGACCACCTACTTATCATAGCATATAACACACACCCACTGGCCAACCTGTCATTTCAAGCATCTGTTCAATTAACAAGATGTAGAGGAATGTATGAAAAGCGCAACACTAGTCCCACAAAATACCTTCACCACGTTGAATCTTTAGTCAATAAAAATGAATGCCTGGTTTACATAAAATATCATGGCAAGTATGCAGGTTGGGCACTGATTGCATATCCTTCTGTAAATGTGCATGACCACCTCAAAATAAATCTGTCTACAAACTTGAAAAATGGTAGGCCCACTCAGATTCTTGGATGCACCTGTAGCTTGTATTTCAAAAGGACCACTAGGCACGTCAACATAGATATATACAAAACTCCATACACTCTTCACACACGTACTGTTCACATACATCAGTATTGTTATATCAAAGATCACTGTGAATTTCCCACCTATTTACTAGCAGTGGAAATTAAAACATTAGATATGTATGTGTGCAAAAGGGTGTTATATTCTAGCACAAAAAGCGTCATACATTTAGACCCAATGTCTGTGTTTTGTTCGAAATATGACATGCTTTTTTACACAAAATACTTACAGTTTGTGTTCCCGGATTACTCATATTTTGAATGGATCCCTCTTATAATGTTCTTAAAACTTAAGGAGATATATGTGTCATTTTGTTATCAAGTTAAATTTTTTGACTTTCAGACAATACAATCAACGCAAATTTTTCACATACAATGGTTAATGGTTTGGAAAAGAAAAGTATCATTTAGTTTTTCATTTGAGCTTAACAGGCGTTGGGGTAAATCACAGGGGCCTACGGTTTTCATAAAACCATGTGGTACTGGGAGGAAAATGGGATTACTTGATATTTTGATCAAAAGAATTGGTGATTCGTACTATAATCGTCAAGTTAGCAGCATTTGGGAACCTCTTTATGATTGTCCTCGAGGATTTCCACTTATTGAAAGGAAAAGTGGCCCACTTTCTATTTCTATGTTACCAGAATCATATCAAGTTGTAATCAAAATAAGTAACTACTTGATTGGAAGCATCTCCCATTTAAACTATGAACCAATGTTGCATGGTATTTCATGGTCAGAGGCACATTTAGCATGTCTGAGATCTTTTGCTCATCTCGTGACGCTAAATCAAGAAATGGAATTAATACTGTTACAAAATGATGACTGTGCAGACGGACTCCGGCCATGGTATGATCCTGGTTTGGAAGAACCTAGCATATTACAGAAGGCGTATCTTCTAAATCCACGGATGCTTCCATTTTTGAAGGCATCATTGGTTTACATAGGTTTAACAAGGCTGAAGGTAATTCAAAAAATGAATGATGATAATGCCTTCTGACAAAATGAAATTGGATTAGATTTATATCTCCTTGAATCGTGAAGAATATAAAAATAATGTGTGAAAGAAATTACACAAAAGGGGATTACTCTACTTGCTGTTTATATGTACAGCAAGGAGTCATACTATCTAATTAGATACAAACTATTGATATGTATTGTTGTAATTGTACTTGATATCTGGTCATTTCTTTTTTTTTTTTCGTTTTTTTTTTTTCTTAATTACATTTTTCTTGACTTAATAATGCACTGCGAATTTTACTGTTAATATACAAATATTGTTACAATGTTTGGTTGCAATAATTTTGAAGTTTTAGACTTGCTTGTTCTGCCATTTTTATTTATTGTTTAGCAGCATTCTGTTTTAATATTCACATTTCATACAATTTAGGCCTACATGTTTTGTCTCGGGTTAAACCGCCTGGGGTTATTGGTAAGAAGCAGTGGCTGACGACAGTTATAGGTTTGCCTTATTGTACTTAAAATCTGGCTTAGAAAAATTATGTGTTGATAACATGTTTTTGAATTAAATGCTAAAGACTTTCATTCTTTTCTGACATGCCTAAATACACATTCATGTAGTGTCACACAATTATTGCAATTTTATAGAATTTACACAAATGTCACACACTTGGCCCATTATGTTGAAGCATTAACTCAGGGTAAGCAGCGAAATAAAACCTTATGGTGTCGGCATTTTCAAAGTGATGGATAGCTGTCTTCATGGGGTTTATTTTACATTTTTGGTGAAGGATGTCCACTATTGGAGTTAACGTTAGGAGTTCCCTCAGTTTGTACAGATGTTTTAGCTACTAATGTTTATTTTACAATCAGAGGGACTGATTATAATACCCCAGTTGATTTCTATTTTAGTCATCCTCTGGCAGGTGTTTTAACTTTGGTAAGTGGTCGAACAAAAAAGGGTACATACTAGTTAAGTAGTAAGTCAAATTGTTCTTATTTGACCTCGTACAGTACGAATTTAGTAACTATGTTTGTTTGGTTTCTTTTACAGGTATTATTTATTCATAAGGAAGCTGTGCATTTATAAACAAAATTTCTTATATTGAGCTCGTTCCTTATTCACCACCTCCATAGTTATTCATTGTTATTTGGGTTGTTTTCGCTGAATATTTAGCTTAGACAGGGAACCACTACTCAGAGAGACATGTAGAGATAGTGAAACATTTTCTGAGTACTTACCCACTGAAGACCCTTTAATTTATTTGGGCTAATGCAGCCTGTGGCAAAATTCTACAGAAGAAGATGTACAATATGGAAAAAGGTACTTTTTATGTATATAGGTTAAATACTCACAGGTTAGCTTCTGGAGAGTGAAGAGTTCAGACTGCTAAATAGGGTAATGACTACCAGCAAGTGGTTCTCGAGAAGAAGACTCAAATACAATAAAAGAACACTGTATATTTGCAAATGAGTAGGACATCTCATTGATCTGTAACTGTGGAGAATGTCATTCCTGCTTCAGACTAAGTATAACTGGAGGGTGATTAGTTAAAACAAAGACTTTACGTCTGTTGATTTCTGCATAAAATGTAAGAATCCAAAGAGATTAACAAAATATTATTTGAGGTATATGTCCTCTTATATGCAGAATTGGTGAATATGGTCAACTTTCAGTTCTTCGTATTGCAACAAATAGGCGTAGAAAAGAGAGGATCGCATGCATTGTAAAAACGAATAATGTGCAAGTTAAGAATACAGAACACAAACTTTAACATTCAACTACATATTTTATTAAGCTCGATGACCTCTATTTAAAAGTAACTCCACCTACATATTATCCAAGTCCAAAGCTGATTTAGTAAGGTGAGTGCCTTCTAACCCTGTACATATAAGTAATTGCTCAAATATTTGCATGATAACATGTACTGTTTGTGATCATCATGATATTTCATATTTTTAACATTCAGGCTAATTCAGCTATGGGGTAGATACTCTGAAATGTACATTACATGCAAGAGATCATAGGAAACGGATAAACATTTCGGTATAAAAATCAAAATTGACCAGATTTTAGCACATATGTAAAATACAATAGAATGTCACAAGTATTAGTATCCTAGCAATTGTATTTGGTGTTAAATTATTCAAAATTTGAGAAAGAAGCAAGATTATAGCTCGTTCTGCAACTTATGTCCACATTTTCAACTGTTCTGCTTTTGTGCTAAATGAATGAAATTCAGAAGTAATGTAGGGTTGCATTAGTTTCTATATACCAATTTTGTCATATACACACGCAGAATGACCATATGTTCAAATCCCTGGGTGGAAATTACGTTTCCGATATTATATTAATGATGGAAATGAGGATAATTTACTGACAGTTCTGGACACTTGTTGCGTCCTTTGCACAGACAGGGTAAGAAGAGGAACCGACATTGTAAGAGGTATGATCGTCATTCTCGCCGCTGTCCATACTCACTTTGTAATTGGCAGGATCCACAAAGGTTTGAAAGTGAAGGAAGTATGTGACATGAGAAGTGGAAATAAAAGCATTGTGTCACATATTGTTTCAATTCTCCTGTCGGTTGCATCGCAGGTAATTTTGAATGATCCCGAGGGGGGAAAAAATGATTTTTAATTGCATGGTTTTGTTTTGCAGGAATAAGTTAAGATTTACATTACTTTTTGTGTTTCCTTTCACTTACTTCCTTTTAATTTGCCACAATACTTGTCCTCTAAAGCTGTTGTGATTTCTGGTTGGCATTTCGGTAGCCCTAAAGCATCAAACAAGTGGTACTGCGCCTTTTAATATCTTTGTCTTTTTTTTATGAAAAAAATCTGAAAATAAGAGAAATCTTGTCCAAAACAAAAAGCTACATTCGCTTTAAACTTGCTGGCAGTACTTAGGTTGGGTGTGTGATAGTTCTCTGTTTTCCAAATGGTCAAAAACATTTGAATTCTTTATGGATTTTAATATCTCTGTTTTTTTCTGCAAAATTTTAAAAAGAAATCTACGCCTCAGAAACAGCATAGACAATTGGTTAAAAGGGCATAGGAAAACCTCTGAAGACTTTTCGACTTAAATTTGCTCAACAAGAGGCACTGCGTTTTTTCATTTCTTTTTTTTTTTCTTTTTTTTTTTAGGTAAAATCTTACAAAAACAAATCTTCTCTAAAACTTCTATGCCAATAGCATCAAACTTTTATTGGGATACTTCTGATGATCAGGTGACTTTGCATTTTTTTAATATAGATATTTACGAATTTTGGAGTGTCAAGACACATTTTAATGGAGATTGGAATGGCAGTTTACTATCCTTACCACTTCCAAAGCGTCAATCAGAATTTTTTCAAACTTGGTGGGGATGTACCTAGTGTATACTTTACGGCTTTCATTGAAATAGTCAAGCTCCGGTGCTCGAGGCCCCTAATTCCTGGCAAATAGAGAAGGTACAGGTGCATTCCCATTGAAGTATATGATGCATACTAAGCCGTAACCAGGTTTTCTCGGGCCGGGGTCACTAGATTCAAATTTGTTTTTAAAATTAATATGATGTTGAACTTGGCAGAATTGAGGCCCGATGTTCCTGCCAATAGGTCCAGGGCATAACCAACGGGAAAAAACAAACTAACAAAAAACATCTGTTGTGTAAAATTTAACAGGAAATGGAAGAGAGGGAGAGAGAGAGAGAGAGAGAGAGAGAGAGAGAGAGAGAGAGAGAGAGAGAGAGAGAGAGAGAGAGAGAGAGAGAGAGAGAGAGAGAGAGAGAGAGAGATTTAAAATGCAAGTAGTCTAAAACTCATAATTTTAATATGAGAATGAAACATGCTTAGAACATTATAACCAATTTTCAAAAACATGGGTGATAATAATTAGGCTCTTCAGAGGTCATTAATTTTGGTGTGTGAGAGCTGCTGTTTAGCGAATTGGAAAGTTATTCAACTGGGTAAAAGTGTGCCTGGTAACTTTCATTTCAACCTGATTCTAATTTATTTGCACAAAGTGCAGAATAAAAACAACTAGAATGGAGCAGGTGACATTTAAACCAAACAGACAACCAGTTTGAGTGGAAACTTGTTAACGATTATTGATATGCATTACCGTGGCTTTGGTGCCAGAAAGGAAATTCATATAGTTGGGGGGGGGGGGGGGGGGGGGGTTGCCATGGTGGATAGGATCCACTTAACCATTAAATTGTTTTAAATTCATCGACCTCCACTTTTCGCGTCATTGAAGGAAAAATCCTTCAATGACGGACAGTTCAATGACAAACTTCCTTTTATTGGTGCAACTATACACCTGACTCTGCAGATATGGTTATTATGGGATCATAATGGATGCTTAAGTTGAAGAAGGCAATCAATCCTTTGTCATTAGTCACGGTATTCACACCAAGGCTTCCCGATTAAATAAGCCATTACATCATCATTCTTGTTTCCTGTTTGGTCTCTGTTAAATGGATATCAAGTGGAACGTCATTGATATGGACCTTATTAATCCGTATGCCTCATTAATCTGAAAACACTTCTGGAAGAGAATTGTTCATTTCATGTAATAGTGTTTCAGTAATTAGGATGGGTCATTAATCTGAACAGTTCACTGAGGTACAAGGGTGTTTGGACCTAAGAGGTTCCACTGTATAAATGTCTGATAGTAAATGTGTGGTACATGGTAACTTAAATATTTAACACCGAGCCAAATGCTGCATAGGAGTTCCTGGTCCAATCAATAAAACTACATCACACTCTCCAATTGTATTCCACGTGGCCATTTTGCAATAATATCGACAGATTCGGCAAAATGATGATGATCGCAACCAGCATATTAAAAAAAGTTGGGGACATTGTGTACTGCCCCACAAAGCTGCCTTTGGCTACTTTTCAGCTCTTGAAGACATAAGCAAGAGTAACACATTTTAAAACATCAAACTTAATTTAAGTGCTGTCTATAGGCTTTTTCTGGTTGTTTTGTTAACAAATAAATTGGCATATTAACACAGGGCAAAGTAGGGTGTCTTATACATGGAGTTCTGCAATGAAATGATCGAGACACAAAATACAAACTTAGTGTTTGGGGTGCAGCGTGAACATGACAGATACTCACATCAATCGACCATTTTTGGTTTTTTTAAAAAACTCTTTGGCTAACATACATGAAATGTTGCACTGGTATGGATCATAGCTTTCTAAAATCGGACACGACAATACAATTTTGTCCATGTTTTGGGACTGTACGAGGGCCATCACAAATGTAATTCAGCCAGATGTGTGTCCTTGACAAAAGTAAAGAATGTTTTGCCGAAAATGGATTTGTTTTTCAATTTCGTCTACATGTAGTCAGCTTTTATTAAACTCAGGAGCTCGCTTACTTGTTTATGCCACTACTCAGAGTGTGGCTTACATCCACATAAGGTAGAGCGTGATAGTTCTGTAGTGATTTGGATGTATGGTTAATAGCAGGATAGGACTTCAGTTAATGACACAAGTTGACGATCTTGTTGAAGTTTCGATGAATTGAAGCTTTTATTAAATCGTATATCAACAATTCAATCTTCGGTCGCATTTCACCAACGAGAGTACACAGAACCTGGTCACAAAACCTGTGGTTAACTTGCTGATCAATCCTGTAAGATATGAACATGTAGGGGACTGAGTACAATATCACAATAGATAAAATTGTCTTCAAAAGTAAATATTCCAATACCAAATAAAGAATTTCACCCAAGTAAAAGAACTTTCGAGTACTTACAAATGGTGGGCGCTCCGATATAATAGATGAAATGAATATACATCTGCTGGGCGGCAACTCGGCGCTCTCCCATAAATACGCAACACTTCTTGTGTGGTTCAGTGACAAGCCTCAACTGACTCCTCGTGTCCGGGAAACTTTCTTTGTTTTAATTACTGCACCCGACACTAAAACTTTGTAAAATTTAAAGTGGGCGTTACCTACTAGTGCCATCTATGACTTGTTATAAGAAAATAGCTATTACAGTCATTTACTTTGATCACATAGATACAAAATAACATACCGGCCCCTAAAATGGTCACTACAGATACCATTTTCACAAACAAAATGGAGAAAATCAATTCAAGTTCATTTAGGTCCTAATATTACTTTACACATGCGTACATAGTTGTACACACAAATAAATTTTACCACTAGCGTAATAAATAAAGTAATAAAGGCACATTCAAAAATATTCCTATCAGTCATTCTTATACACTATACCACTCTGAAAAATGTATGTGCCGCAGGCAATTATAATAGAATACATTTATATAATATACATTTCTAGATTTTCAGCTTAGACCAAATCCAAGGCCGGAAATGTGATAAACAAATAAACAATATATGTCCAATTTCATAATGAAATCTGCTCTTTTATTCAATGAATAATTACCATTACAAAGCCATTTGTGAATGTGGAGCGTTAGTCTGCTTCCAGTCGACACAATTTGGCGATCGGCCATACATATTCCCCTGTGGCCGTCTTCACTCTTACCACTCTAGTTCTACCATCATTGCCTGGCAAACATGCAATAATTTTCCGAGTGACCATTGACTTTGGTGTTGCAGATCATTCACGACCAATACAAGATCTCCTTCACTGAATTTTGTGTAATTATCATTTTTCCATTTTGATCTCATTTGTAGTGCAACCAAATATTCTCTGGTCCACCTTTTCCAAAATAAATCTGCCAGGTATAACACTTGTCGCCAACGCTTCCTGCAGTACAAATCTGCAGAATTTGGTTGTCCTAAAGGCAAGCCGCAATTTTGTCTCAAGAGCAGTAAATGATTTGGCGTCAAAGCCTCACAATCCTTGATATCATTTGACACTCTCGTCAAAGGTCTACCATTCACGATTTGTTCTATCTGACAGAACAAAGTTACTAGACTTTCATCTGTCAGGGTCTGCTCTCTAAGCAAACTGTTCGTGATCTTTCTGACGCTTCGAATCTGCCTCTCCCAGACTCCACCCATATGAGAAGCCACAGGCGGGTTGAAACGCCACTCAATTTCACTCGGTAGGAGTGACGATTGAATACGTTCAGTATCCATAGACTTTATGGCATCTCTCAGTTCTTTATATGCCCCACGGAAATTCGTGGCATTTTTGCAACGGATCAACGCTGGTTTTCCTCTGCGACTGACGAATCTCATGATTGCACTCAAAAATCCGTCCGTTTCTTATGAATATGCCATTTCTATGTGAACTGCTCTACTCACGAGACAAGTAAACAAACAACCATATCTCTTATCAAGGGCCCGTCCCCTCTTCACGTAAAATGGACCAAAAAAGTCTATTCCCACTGAATGAAATGGGGGGTTCCCTGCAGTGACTCTATCCTCAGGTAGGTCAGCCATCTTGGCTTTGCCTGGGGGACCATGCACTCTTTTGCAGGTGACACATGCATTTATTACTTTGCTAACAGCCCTTTGTCCGTGAACTATCCAATATTTGGCACGTGTCACAGCCAATGTATGCTCTGTTCCCACATGGCCATTAATCTGATGCAATTCTCTAATAATTCTAGTCACAATCTTGTGATCTTTAGGCAATATTATGGGATGCATTTCGCTTTTTGTGATATTTGGAGCGTTTTTCAAACGACCTCCGATCCTAAGCAAACCATTCTCAAGTATTGGATCCAATTTTTTTATTGGACTACATGCACTGACTTGACCGTTGTCTGACAGTGATTTTATTTCTACAGCAAAATGTTCATGCTGCACATGTTTCAAAAGTTCATGTTCTGCAGCATTGATCTCTGCTACAGTAATATATGTAGCACATTCTCTTTTGTGATCAAATGTTGTGCCTGCCCTCTTTGCTTGCACTTTTAACTTCAAAAGTTGTTTCAATCTTAATAGCCAAGCAGTGATTTTTCTTATTTTGTGCCAACTAGAATACTTTTCTATAAGCATTCCCAATATAGGTGGTCTAGATGCTGTCACAGTGTTGCAAACCATCATAGTTTGTTTCACTTCCTGATCATTACATGGCAATGGCTGAGGGACCGCACGTATAGGTCAAGTTTCATTCGACTTGGTCAAGAACTCCGGCCCCTTTAGCCAACTCTGACAGGCAAGTAAGTCACCAGCAGATACACCCCTGCTGGCCCAATCTGCGGGATTTAACTCACTTGGTATATGGCGCCATTGAACAGGATCTGATTGATCCCTGATACGAGTCATTCTATTGGCAACAAACGTATGAAACCTCTTCGTTTCATTGGCTATGTAAGAAAGCACAATCATGCTATCAGTCCAAAAAGTTGATCTTTCCAGAGAAAAGGTCAACTCACGTTTAAGCATTGCATCCATTTTGACTGCCAGTGCTGCTGCTGACAACTCTAAGCGGGGCACTGTCGTTTGTTTTATTGGTGCCAACTTTGAACGAGCATATAACAAGCCGCTGCTTACGTGCCCATTGCCGTCCACTGCTCTCAAATATGAAGCCACACCCACACCTTTCAATGACGCATCACTGAAGTGATGGAGTTCATATTTGACAGCCTGTTCGGACATGACAAGAGAAGATACACACCTTGGTATCTTCATATCTGCTAATTTAGGCAAGTCTGCAAGGCAGCCTTGCCACAAATGCGCTAAATCATCTGGAACAGGATCGTCCCATCCGAGACTACGCCTACTTATTTCTTGCAGCAACTGTTTTGCTGTCAAAATGTACGGTCCTGTTAGACCAAGGGGATCATATATGGAACTAACCACACTCAGTATACCTCTATGAGTTACTGGCCTATCATTAACTGTAACCCGATATCCGATTGTGTCTAAGTCAACATCCCAGTAAACCCCTAGAGCAGACTCAACAGGTAGATTTTCATCAGAGCTAAACTCTATCTTTGATGAACGAGTAGCGTGCTCTTCTGGTGCGATCGAATCCATAACCTGCCTGGAGTTACTAACCCACTTTGTTAGTTTAAATCCGCAACTGGCAGCTAGTTTAGTTACACCATGAACCATGTCTGTGGCTTCTCTTACACTTGGCACTGATTTTACAAAGTCGTCAACATAGAAATCTTTGTTTATTGCCTCAGATATATTCGATTCATATTTACTGCTGTCATCAATAGCAGTTCTTTTCAGCATAAAATTTGCTGCACTGGGACTCCATACGCCCCCAAATAAATGCTTACACATTCTGTACGTCCTTGGTCACCTTGACACATCTCCGTCAGGCCACCACAGAAAACGCAATACGTCTCTGTCATTGAGAGGAACTCTGACTTGATTGTACATGCCCTCAATATCCCCCATTATGGCGATAGAAAACTGTCTAAATCGCAGGACTACACCAATCAGATTGTTAGTGAGATTGGGCCCCTCTTGCACGTTCATGTTTAAGGATGTACCACCATGTACTGCGGCACAATCAAACACTACCCTAAGCTTGTCGTGGTTTTCGTGGGTGAACAACAGCATGATGGGGCAGATACCACACCTTGCCATCTCCTCTGTCAATTTCCGATTGAGTCACTTCCTTTGCATACCCACGTTCAAACAATTTTTGTACCTCATCATTGTACTTCGAATGCATTCCATTGTCTTTTAACAATTTCTTTCTCAAAGATCTCAATCTTTTCTCAGCTGTGATTTTATTATCAGGCATATTAACCCTTTCATTCCTAAACGGAATTGGCATCTCATAGTGGCCATCATTCTTTTGAATGGACTGTTCCCATATTTCAACAGTCTTTCTATCTTCAATAGACCAGCCTTTCTGATCAGATTGATAAGCACAATCGGGATTTTCAACCTCCCACAGTCTTTTCATAAGCTGGATATCAATGTTACCTCCAAGTTCAGCTTGCGTAAAATGCACAGATTTACTGTGGGTCCCTACATGTGATTTAAGTGGGCCATTGAGAGTCCAACCAAGTGCAGTTCTTACTGCATATGGTGCTCCGGCTGGACCTGCACGAACTTCTTCAGGTATCATTACCTGAGGAATATCCTGTCCAAGAAGAAGATGAATTTCATTCATATCAGGCCCTGGCAACTTAATACACTGGAGGTGTGGCCAAGAATCAACATCTACCTGCTTGGCAATACAGGATTTGCTGATATTGATATCTGACTTCACATAAATTTTCGGCAATTCAATACTATCGATGCTGCCTTTGACATCACTAATCTTAAGTTTAATTGCCTCTATGTCAATCATAGCACAGTCCTCAGTCAAGGTACTGAGCGACATTGTTTCACGCTTACCATTGACCCCTAGCCGTTTGGCTAGATATGATGTACAGAATGACGTGTTAGACCCACTGTCTAATAATGCATTGGTAGTAAATGATCTGCGGCCACCCATAGTTGATACCTTTACCTGAACAATTGGTAACGCTATTCTTTGGCCACCGGCCCCTGTAACATTACTGTTGTATGATGCAACATTTTCTGTTGCTGCAGATTTCAATGTTGTATTTCCATCAACATTTTCTGACTCATCAATATGTAATAACTTGTTATGTTTCCTTCTACACCCATCAACACAAGCTAACTGCACCGTGCATTCATTTGACCTGTGATTTGACCGTAAGCAGTTAAAACACAATTTATGTTCTTTTACAAATTTCAATCTCTCTTGTGGAGTTTGTTGTTAAATTCTTTGCATTTGCACAACATGTGTGAAGCTTTACACATTAAACACGGCTTCATTTTAGATACAGTACCCTTATTTTCAGGATCCAAAGCATTTTCAGCAGTGGTGTTGTAAACTCTTGACTTCGTTGATTTCGTAGCATGTTCACTTTTGTGTACACTAAATGTGTTACTGCCAAACACAGGATCGTTGGCTTCCTCTGCTGCGTTTACTACGAATCGTACCAAGTCCTCAGAACCTGGCTGTCTTTCATACTTTACTTTGATTTTTCTAACCTGTGATCTCCACTTGTTTTGCAAGTGAAATGGCAATCTTTCAACCACTTTTACCATGTTTGACTCAGTGTTAATTTCTTGAAGCTTGTGGACAGAGCTTAATATTTCATAACATTCTTGCAGCTGATCTGCAAATTGTCTCAAGCCTGTACTGTCTTGACTCTTAATATTCGAACCTGTTGTCACTTTTGTGACCCAACTTTGAACGATGTCAAATTCATTCCCAAACCTTTCACTGAGCAACTGTTTTGCTCTTCTGTAACCCTTTGTCGGCTCCATAGCCATACAGCAAGTTCATAGGCTCTACCCGAACAGGCATTTAATAATTGAATTAATTTGGTCCTGTCGCATATGTCTTTATGTTGATACATATCCTTGAATGTTTGGATGAAAGTCCAAAAATCTAAAGGATTACCTGTGAACTTTGGTATTTCTGGCCTTGGTAATTGCATCAATGTCAGTAGTTGTCTTTGGTGATCTTGATTTTCCTTTTATATCGATACAAGAGAACTATTGTCTACATTTTCTTTTTCAGATCGTTCGCAGTTCATTTCATTTTCAGAGTGTTCGTCCCTTATGTGAGCATTTTGGCCTGGCGATGACTGTATGTTGACATAGCTTTCCCAATGCGCAGCATCCTCGTTGTCATGGCGACGGTCAGTGGGTACAGGCTGGGGTATATATCCTGATGTCGAGCCCATGTGTTCCATTTCTTCCAACGCTTCTTGTTTTCCTTGTTCTATAGCTGCCTCCACAGCCAGTTTTTGAGCAGCGAACTGATGACTAAGTTCCAAATGAGTTTTTTTCTAACTCTTGTTGATACTTTAATATTTTCAGTTCTGCTTCTTTTATAGCCCTTTTGGCCATTTTTAACTCTCGTTGACTAGCGGTGGAATACACTGAGCCAGCCACGCTCCTCTGCGGTGAAATAAGATGGTCAGTGCCGTTGACATCAATAAACTGGCCCGCCTTCTGCAAGCAAGGGGTAACTGAATCCCTCACGTTCATGAAGTACTCCGGTGACTCACGGCTGTACTGTGAGTAAGCGTCACACGCTTTCTCGAAGTTGTCCATGCTTTCCTGAAGTTCCGAGACTTTATTTTCCACTACGTTTTTTACGACAACTTCTTCATTTAAAAGTTTATTCAAAGCTGTTACTTTTCTGGTAACTGCTGACTTTGCCCTCTTCCGAGCATCCTTAAATTGTTCTTTCATCTCCATTGTCACCTTTTGCCGCAGCAAACACGGAAAACCCAATTTCCGGGTGAGAAGAAAGAAGAAAACTTTCAACGTTGAAACTCAAAACTTGTCCTTGAACAAGTCCTATAAGCTGCTGTATATCCAACAAATCACCTAAAAAAACTGTCCCGTCATTTGATTGACTTGATTATGTGGCTTACATCCACATAAGGTAGAGTGTGATAGTTCTGTAGTGATTTGGATGTATGGTTAATAGCAGGATAGGACTTCAGTTAATGACACAAGTTGACGATCTTGTTGAAGTATCGATGAATTGAAGCTTTTATTAAATCGTATATTAACAAGTCAATCTTCGGTCGCATTTCACCAACGAGAGTACACAGAACTTGGTCACAAAACCTGTGGTTAACTTGCTGATCAACCCTGTAACATATGAACATGTATGGGACTGAGCACAATATCACAATAGATAAAATTGTCTTCAAAAGTAAATATTCCAATACCAAATAAAGAATTTCACCCAAGTAAAAGAACTTTCGAGTACTTACAAATGGTGGGCGCTCCGATATAATAGATGAAATAAATATACATCTGCTGGGCGGCAACTCGGCACTCTCCCACAAATACGCAACACTTCTTGTGTGGTTCAGTGACAAGCCTCAACTGACTCCTCGTGTACGGGAAACTTTCTTTGTTGTAATTACTGCACCCGACACTAAAACTTTGCAAAATTTAATGTGGGCGTTACCTACTAGTTCCACATATGACTTGTTATAAGAAAATAGCTATTACAGTCATTTACTTTGATCACATAGATACAAAGTAACACAGAGTAAACCATAATTTTAATGCGAGGCTAAATTAGATATCATGTTTTTTTCGTAAAATATTCATCATGGTACAGCTTTCATAAACACTAGATGAAATCTCTTCATTGGCACATCATTGAAGAAGAGTCCTCCTCGTACACACCATAGCTGTCGTGTCCCATTTAGGCACCATAAGGTGTAAAAGAGATGCCTTTCCATATGGCTTCCTCACAAGGGTGAAATGACGCCATGGACCAAGCTACGACCGTTATTTTAATCAATACCATAGACTTTGGATATCATGTAATGAAACAAAGTCAACTTGAGCATGTGTCAGAAATGTATCAAAAAATCATTTTCAATGCTACCTTAAAGAACTTCCTCAGAAAGGTAAAACAAAACCATAAAGCAAGTTATGACCGTTATTTTAATAACTATCATGGACTGAATATGGAAGTCAATCAAGCGAAGTCAACTTGAGAATGTGTCAGCGATAAGTTATAAATTGTCCATTTTTCATTACTTGGAAAAAAATTGGAACATTTTTGTGCAATAAAGTTAGTCGTTTGTCATATCACGTTCGTTGTTGAATGGCCAAATCCACATAGGCCTAAGTTCATTCCGTTTATACGAATTGCGAAAACTCCGTATTGAAGAGCCATGTGGAGACAATATCCTATTTCATGGAATACGTGACCAATCGTATATATCAATCCTCCCATCCCCCCTCAAAAAAGTGAAGAAAAAGAAGAAGAAGAAAAAAAAGTTGGAAATGTAGAAGGGCTTAAAATGGTTAAATGTCTTCTCACTACTACAGTGTTGATTCATAATGCGTGCAAGTTTCGAAAACTGAAATTGTTATTCTAACGTGCACTCTTAAGTATCTAACAATTTCTTTTTTGATTACCTTTACAACTGTTCATACTGTAAGTCTGCTCGCAATAGTAATTTATGAGTTATGTGTCCATCGTTGCAGAACATGGCTTCTTTCTGATGACCCAAACCTTAAACAGTAGATTGAATGTAAGTATTTGAAGATGTATGGACACCTGAATGTGTATATGTATTTTCTGTTTCTTCACAACATGCCGTCTGCTGATATCTCTCATGGTAACCCAAAGCACACAAAATCACTGCAGCATTTTCAAGAACGATGCTGCATATGAAACAGTCTCTGGTTTGGCGCTCAAAACCCTCCAGCCCCCTACCCCGTTGGTTTAACTCGACCGTATGCAGGTTATATGCACAGAAACTGTTTCTATCCCTGTCCTTTTACGTCACTTGAGCATAAAAAAATGCAGCCTCATAAAAAAACTGCCTTTCAAATTCGCAGATCTGAGATTTGACACCCAGAAAAGTATTAAACATGCAGACAGGACTGTCTATCGCACGAGCACACACACACACACACACACACACACACACACACACACACACACACACACACTCACACACACACACATACATACATACATATATATATATATATATATATATATATATATATATACACATATATATATATATGTATATATATATATATATATATATATATATATATATATATATATATATATATATATATATATATATATATATATACATCGCATTACATGAAGACAATATCCAGTCATCAGGATTATGCAACAGAAGGAAAAATTATTCCCATGCAAAAATTAGGAGGTCTAAAAAGTTACATTTTGACTGACTTTGAGGTTTGCTTTCTTGATTTAACTGAATTATGCTGAATGATCAATGGTGAGTAAAAGTAGGCACCGTCATTTGAACTGGAATATGCTGAATAAGTAGAAGTGAGTACTGATAAGGCACATTAATAACATGCCCGGGAGTATGACCACTCCTTCTGTGTCATTTACAAGTCATTGTTAATGAACTTCCCTGCAATTATAAACTATTATGCGTAAATATATTGTATCATGTTTATATGAGCTTGTGCTGTATTCGCAAATTGTATGATTGTTAATGCACTGTAATTATTCTAAGCTATACAGGAATTTAATCGATCACATATGAAGTGAGTCAAAGTCTTGTTTTTGTTTGTATCTAATGTATTCTTGGGTACAAAAGCTCCGCCATAGGACTCCATTTTCATGAACTTGGTTTAGCCTGCCTAGGGCATTGAGGTGCATGGAAGCATGCTTTATATGAGAGTTCACTTATATACGTCACAGGGCATGTAGTTTTCTGTTTCATGCCTGAGACATCAGTACCTCTGCATGCATAGTATCAGTACAATAGTATTTTCCTCGGCATTTTCCTTTCTTTTGACTAAATGGCACGTTTTTCTTGCACCGCCTCATTGTAGCCATTTAAGGATATTTTTTTTCCAACATTCTAGGGTTTTAAAATGCATGCGATGTGAAATATGTAGTACATACATTATAATGTATAAAAATAAACTAATGTAAGGTTTCAGCAGATTTCTGAAGTATATTTTAAAGGTAGTCAATAGGAATTATATGCCATATATTTTTCTACCCAAACGTAGAAATCAGAAAGTAAACTTGCACATGAAGAAAACACATAAAGTAAATGTATACAAATTCGCGTTGACGATGATACCAGGAATCAATGTTTATACTTTACGCCTAAACGGGAAAACGTGAACCTCAATATAAATATATGGCTACCGTGACGTTGTATTGTCTCCTGCTGATTTGTATCTACATGGTATGAAGAATGTATGTTGACATTTTTGTTTCTTACTCACAGTTTATGTTAAGAAAGCAGCAAAAGCGATATGATCTAGCCACGGGTCTCATGTTGTGTATGTGTGACACTTTATTTTGTGTGTACGAGACCATGCAAGAAGAGGCAGACAGAACTTAAAGGCTGGGCACACAGCATGGTTATCATAATTGTTAGGCGGCCATAAATGAGTCTTCTTGTGCTATAAGAATGTATTAAACCATGGTTAGAGTGAAACCAGCATTTAGTACGAACATGGAATTTTAATGGCCGAAATTTATAAAAATTAACTCTGCTTTTATTGGTATCATTTTTTTTTATAAAAATGCTTTAACAGTGCTTCAATAATTCCTATCATTTTAATCTACCTGACATGAAAGATACCTATCTGATAATGTAAAATCTATGTTGGTTTGCATTAGGTTTAGCCCATGAACATCCCTATGAAAGTTCTCTTTCTTGTATGTCACTCAAACTACTAAGAGAGCACCATTAGGCTGTTGAGTTAAGTTTGGCTGAGCATTGTCTGACTAGCCAACAGACCAGCACTATTCGTACAGTCTGAGGAAATTTGAAATAAACACTATCTATCTATCTACTTATCTATCTGTCTATCTATCTATCTATCTATCTATCTATCTATCTATCTATCTATCTATCTATCTATCTATCTATCTATCTATCTATCTATCTATCTATCTATCTATCTATCTATCTATCTATTTATCTATCTATCTATCTATCCATCCATCCATCCATAATACTCATCCCAAAGATCACAGGGAAAAATGTTCATCTCATTTAGATGCCCGAGTCTCTGCCCATACTTTTAGACAACACGTTTACGGTAGAATGCTTCTTAATTTATGCAGGTCCAAAGCACTTATTTTTTGTAATCGTGGTCTTGGCAATGATGCTGGAAAGGGCAAAAATACATTTTGCTCTGTGTGCCGCGAAAGTGAAGTTGATTGCTTGTTAGTCCCTGCAGACAAATTCAGGTTAATCTCCCACTTTGAAGTTGACAAACATCCAATTGACTATAGTCCCTGCCCTTTAATGTTGCTACTAAAATAAATACAAACCAGTAGAGACCTGGGTTTAATGAGTTGCGAGATTAGGGGCAGCCTCGTTCTCAGTTGCATAGCTGGGCAGTGCTTATGTAAACAAAGACTCATGGGCACACCTTAGTCCATGCTATTTGGGAGTGTTGGCGTGTTATCATCTCAAAATGGATGTACATTTACCCAAACATATCATGTTTGGTATTTCTCTGTAGTAAGAAAGTTGAATAACAGTGTCTGATGTGCTTACCACTGAAATTGGAGAAAATCCTATGACCCTGCCAAATCCTGGTTTCATGATTTCAGTACCAATTGAAAATGTATTGTATGCTGTTCCATCATTCTCTGTAGAATGATGCAAAACTGGATGCAATGCTGGCTCAGCATCTAGCAAAGGTGAATGCTTATTTCTCGCTACCATGGGAATGGCGGCAGTCATGAGTGAATGGCCAATCACAGAGCCCTTGTGCCCTGGCACCAGGCAAAATGACCAGCCCTCTGTTTATTCAGATCTCAGCTTCCGATCAGATGAAAGGGGTGTGATAAGTGATTTACCACTTATATAACAGTCAGTGCAAAGGGGTGTGATAAGTGATTTACCACTTATATAACAGTCAGTGCATTTATTGGGTTACGATTAATGGTCATTTGACGAGCATCCTGTCACCCAATACCCCACTGAAGATACAAGAGATGCCTGTTTGGAACACCCTCCAACCAGATACTGCTCTGGCATTTCAATTTAAAACAGATCCATGACCCTTTCACGTTGTAACTTGATCAACAATTTTTCATGCTTTTCAAGAGGGTATAAATTTGGGCTGGGTTGGGATAAATTTCCAAGATGCAAGACGTCCAATTTGAATAACGGAACAGTCCATTTTATCAGAAGAAATGGGGTTTAGCACACTTGATAAAATAAAAGCTTTTCTGTAATAACATAGATTAGGCCAAGTTTCATACTTATTGATATATAAAGTTGTGAAAAAAAAGTTGAGCATTCTATAGCAAATTGTAAAGATTTGATCAAAATTCAAAGGGCCCGACCGCCTAAACATGGGATTTGGGGGTTCCTTCCTTTTTGGCTGAAAGGTGGACACAGGGTTGTTAGATTCCACCACCCCCATTGGATTATGTTTCTGCATGTTTTGGCAGTGCATTCTAGCCGCAAATTGCCGGGAACAGACCCTATGTTACAAAAGTGGAGCTTTGTAGAAAACGTAGATTTTTTGGGCAAAGTGGCTGGTTTAGAGGTTGAAATTCAAAGCCAGGTCACAATATTATTTCATCCATATTTGGACGTACATCTTTTTGCTTTAATCAAGAAAGTATATTTGCAGTATATGGCAAAATATTTTGTCATCACATTGCTTATATAAAATTTAAACAAAATACATGTACATGACTTATGAATATTTGGGTCAGCAATGGCTGAAAGAAATGAAATGGACACTTTGGATTACCATGGCCCTATGATTAGACTGGAAATAAACCATCATGTGGAGTTATATCTGTGGAAAGAGGACATGTAAAGGTAAGAGATCATAACACATCTTTTGTACTACTTGGCGACGTCAGAGCGTAAGGCTTAGCTTGGAACCGAGGCTTGCTGGTAGCCAATCAATGGCATTCATGTCTCAGCATTTTTTCTGAACGGTAAAAGTGTTAATGTCCCTCATGCCAGAATTCCTGCATGTCCTTAAAGGGCAAGATATTACAAATGGAAAAAAACAGAAGTTAACCAGTTACTTCCAGCAAAAAACATCTGGCAAATCATTTGATCTACTATTTGCATATGTTGGCTACGTAAGTTCAGGTGCTCCTGTTGACTATCTCTGTGATAAATACATGTATAGCACCACCCTTGAATTTTCAATTAAAATACTTTGTACCAATTTTAAATAAATGTGAATAAGAAATTTAAAAAAAAAATTGATGGCTTAAAAATAAACATAAAGAACTTACTAGCTTACAAGTAAATCATCGGAGTTACACCTTGTTACTTTTTTCAACATTTTCCTTTGACCTTTATTCTTTGTTTTATATTTAGCGCCAGCTGAAAATTGAAGAAATATACATTTGTATGCTACCACATTGTGAAAATGTTCATGATCAACACTCTGTTCAAAATGTATCTTAGGAGAACATATGTGCAGCTACAGATTGTATTCCATGTCTTTGATAAGAACTCTATTATCCACGTCATCCAGGAAGATTCCTCTAATGCTCCATAGAGCATGAGATTACAGCCCCAAACAAGCGTCTGATTACAGGGCTTTAACATTGAAGTCCGATTGATTAGATTCTGGAGACCAACATTTAGCTCATAGTTTGATACTTATTACCAAATCTATATTAGCCTGCAGAAAATTTGCTTAAATTTTGAAATTTCTGAACTTGGCCTGACCAGCTTAAAAATGAAGGCTACAGTGCTCAGCAAATATCAGTCAAAAATGTTAATGGACACCTAGAAAAATTGACCCAAAACCAACAAAATGCCTCAGTGGTGCACACCACCACAGAATGTCTGAGTAAGAATGCCAACTTGCATGACATAACTATATAATGCAACGCCCGGGTAGATGGCCTCATTATTTTGTGCGTCTCTCTCTCTCTCTCTCTCTCTCTCTCTCTCTCTCTCTCTCTCTCTCTCTCTCTCTCTATCTCTCTCTTTATTTAGGAAAGCAACAGTAACAATAAGCAGCTAAAATATGACAGGGATATCTTACCAACCTGATTTACCTATTATGACATCACCTTGGGTAGTAACGACCAAATGGTCTTGCTCAATGATACATGACACATGTATATTTCTTTGCTAGTGTATAATATTTAATGCACAAGGAAATTAAATCCAAATCTGTAAGTAACGTGCAAACACGAAAAATAGTCCCATGAACTAAATGTTAAGTCCTCTTCTCTTGCACTCACTGAAAGATTGTGGTTCTAAATCATTGCAAATATGAACGTCTTTGTTTTATCTAAGGAACAAGGGAACAAATCATACTTATGATATTCGAATATAAAAGCAGACATCTAAGCTTTATTAGCCACTCTATAAAAATCAGGTCATCAGCAGGAAACTAGCACAAGATTCGTTCCAGTGCCAATTATCTCCATATATTGCACTAGTGTAACCTTTGTCATTTTTGTGTTTTACATATCACATACACTTGGATGTAATGTGTGGGTTAGTGATAATATGATGGATAATTTGTGATAACAGATTCTATGTATTACATACTCACTTTTATATGTGAGATAATATGATTGATAACCTTTTTATATATATCATTCATTTTTAATATTTTGCAACTTACTGGTATTTATTTTTTTTCAAATTGCTTAAATGTGTACTGTTGTAAGCTGTGGCATTTGTGCACAATATCAGACCAACTTTCTTGTCAAGTTCCTGGGCTATTTGGTAAGAGGTTCATATAATCATTTCGCACTTATTGGGACAGGAAAATTATAATACAATGTCTACAAAAAAAATAAAAACACTCTCTCTATCTCTCTCTCTAAATATATATATATATATATATATATATATATATATATATATATATATATATATATATATATATATATGTATATGTGTATGATAAATAGATAGATAGACAGATGGATAGAAAGATATATAGAAAGATAGATATATAGAAAGATATATAGATAGATAGATAGATAGATAGATAGATAGATAGATAGATAGATAGATAGATAGATAGATAGATAGATAGATAGATAGATAGATAGATAGATAGATAGATAGATAGATAGATAGATAGATAGATAGATAGATAGATAGATAGATAGATAGATAGATAATTTGCTTCATTCTGCTTTTTTTTTCTTGGATCAGTGCATAATAACACTTTGTTGTTAATGACCATGTTGAACAAGCCAATACATACATCTGTGGATGTCTCCATGAATGATAAAATGAAGATTTTATAAGGCCATACTAAAAGTGTATATATCCTTTGTCACTGAGATACTTCGTAAGAATGTACTGCCATCCGAAAATCTACATCTGCAATTATAGAAAAAAAGTAGCCCTTTTTTGTACTAATCGAGCTGTTATCATGAAGCAAATGGTTAGAATTAAAATGTTTCATTCAACAGTCTGTTTTTACTGACTGAAAAGTCAAATTAATCGTTGTGGAGGAGATTGTTATTTGCCATCCCTGCTTTTACAACAGATATTCAGAGAAGGTGTTCATCCGTATGATAGTGCCAAATCTGATATCATATATACGCCATGCAGAGGTGTCCCAATAAAAACACGCTGTTACTGGGATAGAAGAGGAATGGCGTTGTGGATGAAGTTGAGATGATAAAATTACCCAAGCCTGACAAATAAGTGCAATACGGGCGTTCCGAGTTAGGGATTTGTTTAGCACCAGGCTTTGCATGGTAGATTTTTTCCCTCCGCGCATGCCCGACACGCCTGGTAACGCAATTCCGCGGTCAAGCTTTCCCGGGGTAATAGTAGGCTGTAACCAACACAGCGTGACAGCGAAAGCCATAAGAGATTCGACATGCAACAGTGATCGTTCTGGGATTGCCCCATTCAGGACGGTGGCCACTAGGCTCTACCCCCCCCCCCCCCCCCCCCGTAACCTGCATGAGGGCGCCCACGCCCGCGAGGAACCCATATTACAGATAATTATGATAAAAAAAAAAACAAAAAAACAAAAAAAAAAAAAACTCTGTCTAGCCTGTGGAGTGGGTTTGTCTTTCAGGACAGTGGCCACTGGGCCCTTGCCCCCCGTGGCCTGACGACTTCCCCCTCCCCGTACCATACAATCAAATATACTCAAATTTTCTGCACTACCGGAACCCATAACCTACTTAAGAATAACAAAACCCATCCTGGCTAACTTTGTCATATCGACAGACAGCCAGAAAAATCCCACCACAGAACAGAACAGAAAGGTGATCGTTCGGTTTCAGTGAACATGGCGGGAAATACGGACGACGGAGCAGCGATTAACATGATTGAACAGACGGAAAATGAACTACACGACAAATTCTCAAAGATGAAAGTGGTTGACTTTAAGAAGTTTCTAAAGATTGCCTACCTAATAAGCAAATGTGACTGGACACCCAAGAATGTTCAGAAGTGCCGCAAATCCAGGGGCTACCAACTTGCGGAACAGGGGCGCATCCATGGGGCTAAGTTACACGTGCGGTCGAACTTTTTTCCATGCAAACTTTTGTATGTGAAGGCACTTTGTACAAGACCAACCTCGCAAGGCGCTGAACCAGGTCTGGGGAATAGTCACGGAAGAAGGGGTCATCCATACTTGCTTTAATAATAATTATTCGATATTGATTTATTGTTTAATGCCGCCAATCTTAAACAAATAATAACAGCTGATCGGAAAATGCTTGAAGGCCTACAGTGTGCCAGTGATCAGGTAACAAAGTTTGCAGACAGTGTATTGCGAATTTAAAAGCACTGGCAGAAGTGCGCCCCAGGCTAATCCCTCAGAACTCACCGAGTCAATCAAGGGTGACTTAATGCATAGTTAGTTGTGCCACAATGCAGGCCCCAATTTGTATAGGTTTTGTCTCAGGTTTTGTGTCAATATTTTTCATAGTGACCGTGTTTTCTGCTATCTTTGGTACATCCTGGTATCTTACAGTTGTACACTGGCATGTTTTCTTGTAGTTACACTTGTAGGTTATTGAAATAACCGGCGTTAAAAAAATGACCCCAACTTTCCCGTGTTAACCCAATGGGGAAAAATGGCGAGACTTGAAAGTGTCCCCCGAGACTTGGAGAAACGTCTCTGACTTCGCGGGAACATAGTAGTCAGCGCCACCGGTGGCAAAAATTGTCCCTATCTCGAAACTAAGCTATTGCAGTCTCCTCTTGTCTGTGTTTTATTCATACAAATTTTGATTTCTTCAGAATTTTGCCCGATTTTTCATGAAACAGATGAGAGAGAACATTTTAGTCATGATGATGATGGACCCAGGATTACATTGCTGGACATCCTAACGAGACAAAGATATTTCTGTACCAACATTGAATGATTCGATATTTTGTGACATAGTGAAAAGTTCACACTATGATACTGGTAAAACAATTTATATCACAACTACACATCAGCAGGATATAAATATTCTTGTCATCATAAAATGTGCACAACAAATCTATTTGTGTTAATTATTGGATTTGATGACGCTTGGCTAGACATAATTCCGAACGAAGATAATTATGTTTGTTGTATCAAGGAAACATGATTATTATTTTGTTACTTAGTGAAGCACATAACTTTGATATTCTCAACATTACTTGACGATTCTTGGAATATAAAACAGCACATTATCACAAAACATCTTCCATACTGTAACTGGAGTAAATAACACTATTTGGCCAAGGTCAATTTGCATTTTTATGCTTTTTCAAATATAATAGGACTCATTCTATTTCATTGTTGGACCCCATATTTAATTTGAAAGAATATGTCATGCAGTGTTGCAATCCTTATGGTATATTCGGTATTTATTTCTTTTGCATTGGCATGGAATGAATAAGCTTTAGATGTGATGCAAAATATATAAGCCAACTTCTGTGGTATGAATATGCCTTGTGTGTGGTTCAAAAATTATAGTATAGTAGACGGTGTGAAAACCAGGCGACTGTCATTAAATCCTTTGTTTGCCCTGACATAACATATGATATATCATGATGACCCTCCCTTTCTGTACACATACAAATAAAGTCTGGAAAGTAGATTGAGGTTGGAATCCACATAAACATATACTGTCCCTCCATATGAAACCTCATTTTCCAAAGTTAACATTTTTTAGAGGTAACCTCATTTTTAAAAGTTGTGTTTTTAAGTGATGTTGCTTTAACTCATTCCATACTACACTAATAAAAGCTTTTCTCAGTGGCTTTTGCACTGGCTGGTAGGTCATACTGCTGGTGCACTTCGCAGGCTGTGCATAACAACAGACTAAAGGCCAGACATGTTGGTACTTAAAAGAAACTCTTTATTGTGGAGAATTTTAATATGTAATTGCCATCTTAAGTTTTGGTATATATATATATATATATATATATATATATATATATATATATATATATATATATATATATATATATATATTGTAGTGCACAACCAGTGTACCAGTGTAGCTCCCTTGTGAGATGTATACAACATTCAGAATCTCAATCTGTTTATCAAGAATAGAACCAGTTTATTTTTCGTTTTAGATTGTACAAGACGAATTTAAGTCCTCACAATAAGGGTCTCTGTACAAATAAGCTCGCCCCCAACTTCACTAAAATTAGAAATACTTAAATCCCTAGAGGAACTTAACCCCCTCAACCCAATAATCCGAATGTTTGTGAGCTCAGTTGGGAATTCTTATTGAATTACACGCTAAGGCTACCTTAAACGAAAGGATAGCTTTTAAAGGACATGTTCTACACAAAACATGCATTACTCTTTTATGTATCCATATGCCTGAATGTTCATTTAGCCCCTGCTTGCTCACCGGTAGGAATGCGCCATGACATACTTGCATATGTATCTATACACCTCTTAATTTACACCGTTGGGGTCACATTTTGGAATGCGGTATTTCAGCTATGAAGCTAGAATTGCCATGCGAAGTGAATATCTGTTTGCAGAACTGTTTCAAAGTTAATTTGCAAATAGAAAAGGTCACAATTATCAGTAATATGCGCTATTCAGCTGAATACACAAATCAATGCACAGAATTGATGCTGGCTCGAGGTGTGTTTCCCCTTTGACTTTGATGTGAACTCATTCCGTTCAAGTCCTTAAATTTTTTCATACATATATGTATATATATGTTTATATATATATATATATATATATATATATATATATATATATATATATATATATATATATAAATTTATAAACACATATAATGTACATTATAACCTGTCCCAATTGAACACCTGACTTTCTTTCGTCCCACCTTTTTAGCCATTATAGCTTTCATGGAGTATTCAAATTACACATTGATTATACCTGCCATTAGTGAACACCTCACTTTTGCGAATTGTGATTTTACCTGGGTCCAAAACCACATATTTAACCTAGGATTTTATGTATAGTGAACAAATTACTAAACACAAAAGAAAAAGACATATTTTTGTGTATTTCAGTCCGACAAAGAAAAGTCATCAACTGTGAAAATGGCACTGTGTGACCGTTTTTGTTTCTTGCGACGCTATTTATGCACAATAACACTTTGATACTAGGCTTACAGCATAAAGTGTGAGAATCTTGTCACAAGCAAGCTGATATTCATATATTGTACATGCCCTTACGTATTGTTCTCTCCCAATAAACAACTCTCATGCTGTGAAAGTTATTTAATGAGAGAGCAAATATGTTATGATTAATCATGGCAACATATGTGACCACAACGATCAACTTGTATCTCATTTGCTGAATACTTTACACATAATGAAATTACATTGGAGGAAAACAAAGAGTGCTACATCAGTAGGCGTTGCTTCTGTTTAGTTCATCTTTTGCATTTAGCTAATAGGCTTTGCCTGTAGTTTTTCCCCTGGCTGGCAGGTCATGCTGCAGCTGCCGTTAAAGCATGATAAGCATAATGTAAATATGGTGTCCCTGCCAAGGATCATATAAAGCCTTCACCCCCAATGTTAACCGACATGGCCTTTTTTGCGTCATACTTTTGCATTTTCACCTTCGTGTTTTCTTGTTTTGGCGTTTTGTTTTGTCGTATTTTTAATGTGCCACCATATCTTTAAGACCGAAATTGTCCTGAGTTCTTGGCGGACACCATTTCATTGAAAACCACCAAACTTGCCATAGTAAGTGACGTACAAGTGAAATTATGCATATAACTTAGAATTGTCATCATGTTTACAGTTATGCAAATTAGGGCACTCCCCCCTCCCCCCCAAAAAAGGAAAAAAAAACACTGCTCAATATCATCCAAATTATTGCAGATAGATTGCAAATTCCAATAAGCATGTATAGCTGTGTGAGACCTACTCCATGAAATCTTCGGGCAAGAGTGAAATCAGTGGCTGAGAAACTTAAAGGCTGCCTTTATGGAGTTAAAAAGCATAAACGGGTGAGGATCCAAACACGTTTTAGTTTGCCGAATTCCCTTACGGAGACATATTCCTGGCCTGTGATAAAAGGCGCCCATCCACAAGATTCCGCTAATAGTAATTCTAATGTTTCGTATGAAGCCCACAAGAGGGCACTTTAAGGATGAAATTATCATAGACAATTCAATAGCGTTAAAGCGTGAATCACTAGCCCGGTCAAGCGTTATTAAAATTCATAAATCATTTATTTTGTATGTAAAAATTGTACAAAGTACATACCGTATAAAGCACACATCATGAGTATGCGGGCAGTGAGGCCCTTCACAACAGACCCGTAGTAACGGCCTCTATGTTGAAACAAATGCGAAGGGTATTCCTGCGAGATCCACCCTGCCTTTAAGAGGTGGACACCCCAGAGCATTAAAGCATCCAGCTTTAAGATAAATACGGCCCAGAACGTGAAATGTACGTCCGGGCATGGAGGTATGACATTGAAATGTACGTCCGGGCATGGAGGTATGACATCCTTGAAGAATGATCCTGAAGGGTGGAATCTTTCAAGAAACCAACTTTAGGGGAGGTCGTTTTGGACGCCTTTTTTATTCTGCAACACCTGTCAATGGACAGTAAAAGAAAATTGTAGAATTCTAAATGAAATCAATTGGGGGCATTGGAAAATTTAAAATTAAATGTCTCCGAAACTGTTACAGCTAAAGATGTCATTCCAAATTCAGTTTTTAAGTTAATGGCTGCCCATCAATTAAACCATAAGCTATTGTTGTAGGATTTTGGTTGATGCAAATTAGATGAATGTGCGAAACTAAATATTTAATTTGCTCTAAAACTGTTCTAGATAGAGATACCATTCCAACTGCAACTTATAAGTTTATGGAAAAGTCACGCGTCTAATGAATCACAAACCAAAGTTGTAGGATTTTAATTTATGCACATTAGGTGAATATGCAAAATTAAATATTCAATAGCTTCAAAACTATTATAGATAAAGGTGTTATCCTCACTTTAATTGATTTTTTTGTGACAAAGCTGTATTCAATGAACCATGAATCCAAAATTGTAAACTTATAACTATTGCGAATTAGGTGAATACAATAAATTTAAATCTCAAAAAACTTATAACTTCAAAACTATCATATATTGAGACGGTATTCGGACTTCAATTGATCAGTGTCTGACAAAGTTTCATCCAATGAACCATGAACCAAAGTTGTTCAATTTGACATATGGAAATAAAATGAATACACAGAATTTCGATCTTGAATGAGGTCAAAACTGATATACGTGGAGGTGCCTTTCCTAGTCAAAGTTGTACGTATGTGACATAATCCATCAAATGAACCGTAAGCCAAGGTATAAGCTTTTAATTAATGAAACTTAGGTGAATAGAGGAACATAAAGATGTGAAAAGCCTAAAAACTATTATGAATAAAGGTGTCATTTAAACTTCAGTTGATGAGGTTGTGGCCTGGACCAATCTAATGAACAAGATGCAGACTGTAGCATTTTAATTTATGAAAATTAGGGTAATACACACCACTTAGCTTATATTGAACAATGGCAAAGTGTTGTCAATTTGACTTATGGAAATAAAATGAATACACAGAATTTCGATCTTGGATGAGGTCAAAACTATTATACGTGGAGGTGCCTTTCCTACTCAAAGTTGTACGTATGTGACATAATCTATCAAATGAACCGTAAACCAAGGTATAAGCTTTTAATTAAAGAAACTTAGGTGAATAGAGGAACATAAAGATGTGGAAAGCCTAAAAACTATTATGAATAAAGGTGTCATTTAAACTTCAGTTGATGAGGTCGTGGCCTGGAGCAATCTAATGAACAAGATGCAGATGTAGCATTTTAATTTACGAAAATTAGGGTAATACACACAACTTAGCTTATATTGAACACGTAGTCTTAAAACCATTCTCATTTTGAAGACAACTGGGCAGATTTGCTGTGAAGAAAATCTTCTCTAGTTTCACTTGGTTTTGACTCATTTCAATGGACAATCCATCGTTCTATACTGCTTTGGTCCTTTGCGGGCTTCCATGTAATAGAGTTAGACTGCTTTTTGTGGAATTTCAGAGCACAGTTGGAATATTTTGATTTTTGGTAAGAAAAAAATCTTATGAAACCGTTTGTAAATAACAAGAGGTGTGGAAAGAAAATTTGCTGTTTCGGCATTGACGAATACTTTGACAGACAAAGGATTACCAGCAGTTGATAATTGATGTTTATCATTAAGCTTATGTATCTCACTATGTCACTGTAAGGACACCATTTTGACGACAAGACGATGGTTATGCTCTTGACGGGTTCCGGACTCCGCATGCATACAAGATTGGAGGCAGGATTTATCGTACAAAAACTTAAATGTTTAGCTGAACAAAAGGGATTTGTCTGCGACTTCATTTGCTGCTCATTATTTTATTCTGGTTTTTTTTTTGTTTTTGTTTTTTTTTATGTTTTTTGTTTTTGTTTTTTGTTTTATGTTTTTTTGTTTTGTTTTTGTTTTTGTTTGTTTTTTTTTGTTTGTTTTTGTTTTGTTTTTGTTTTTGTTTTTATTCCCTTTGTTCATCATGACAAAATACGGTCAGAAAAATAGCGCCCTTGGAGGACTGAGTGTGTCTAGCTTCTAGTCCCGATTGATATTAGTTAAACCATGCAGATCTACCAAATTGATCAACTTTATCCTCTTATTTTCATTCCTAAAGGGCTCAAATTGTTTCTCAGAAAGGAAATGAATAGATTCTTATTCCCTATACTTAGTTAAACACTGCCACACTTTATCACTTTCGCCCCCAAAAAGCATTACGGCAGGTCTGTATCAACTGAAATAAACTTTAAATCTATAAATTATCTTGGCATATAATATCTCTTGCTTATGTAAAATCTATCAAAATGGACGGTATTTCTTGATTTATATTAGATTACAAAGATGAAAAAGTGTGATTTTATTTTCTGATGTATTTTTGTGCTAATTATATCTGAGTGCAAACCAGGTCATTCTGTTTTCCTTGGATTTCTTTATTTCATTTTCTGTGACACCACAAGAACGACATTTGTGGAAAAACGGGGAAGCATCGGATCTGTGATGAACTTGTGGGCCCTACCTTGAAGAATGAGATGATTACATTTGTGCAAATTAGGGGTAACTAAAATTGATAAAGCTCCATACCTTCCAAACTAAATCAGGGAAACACAAAATTCCAACTTATGTATATAGGTTTGTGATGTCATCTCGGACGACTGGCAGGGCCAAATGAAAAGCGTGAAGACACTGGTCAAAAATGATGTTCTATTTCTCAATACCGGTGAGGCTTGAAACATCTGCCGGAAAACAGTAGACACTTGTTTTGACACACCTCGTGTGCCTTAAACCATTTTCACCATTTTAACAGACAAACCAACGTATGACACACGCCCCGTGTACTGTGCTTCCAAGGTTAACAGTGTATATACCATAGAAGTGTATTACGTCATTCCAACGCGTGTATTAAACCATTCCAACGGATGTATGAAGCCTTTCTAACTGATTAAACTGCTATAAACATATTGCCATTTCATAATCCATTTAAACCTTATTTTTATTATCATACTTGACTATATATATTTTGTCTGTTCACCCTTTCATTAACGTGACCATGTGGATATCGATTGTACATAATGTGTTATCATTTTACTGGTATGTATCGTACTTTTGCACATTACACCGCACAAGAATTACAAAAACTTCATTTAAACACTTTATGACCTGATTGGAACCAGCTTTTATATATCAGTATAGATAAACTGAAAACCTCAATGTCTGAGAACACGTAAATGAAAAGTATGTACTCTTATGCCTTCGACCATTAGCTATGCTCCTAACCAATACATGAAGCGCGTAAAGTTATATTGCTCAACCTTATGGAACCAGTCTGAGATTTTTCGTCTACTTACAGCAATAAACTGGGCCCATTATACATTTTCCCAGCCGAACTTTCATGACAGAAATTTAGCAAACTCGAACAGAGTGACACCCTTGCCAACGGCAAAACAAGCATAAATATGTCTGGCGCGCAAAAACAACTTAAACCGGTACTAAATATACTGGAAATTCACGTATATGAAGCCGATAAATATATATTCGAAATTTCAAGATACTCACAACAAAAAAAAAAAAAAAAAAAACGGTGCAGCGGATTGAAACCTCATGTTAAACTACCAGCAAACTCATTTTTCCCATGCTACCCCATGTTACATGGGAAGTGCCTTAAACATGCACATGCACCCTGGACCTGGTCCCAGAACAATCTTCACCGGCCACCTGTCACTCAGCAAATGCGAAACAAGAACACATCCTACGGGCCCCAAGCCTAATTATATATGGGTAACTAGCATGGATGACTGATTTTACCCTAGTCCTTAAATTGTTATCCTGTGTAACATGCATATGTTCTTATAAACAGCAGCTTATAGTCACATAGACCACTCGGCAGAAAATCCGAATCCACAAAAGGCAATTGGAACCAAGCATCAACTTGTAAAAAGAAAAAAAAATATGTATTCAATTTTGATTAATAAACAAATACAGCTATTCTTTATTTGACACTCCCCGCCCCCTTTTATTGACATGAATAAACCTACACGAGAGCATACATGAAAAAATACTACATACAAACAATAACTATTGATGATAAGTATTTGAGACCCTCCCAAATATGACTTATTATCAACAAAAATAGAAACTAGAAGATAACCGTATTTCCTACCACATACCATACAATTACTACTGATGCAAAATGAAACTACAACCTTGAACCAATATAACCTGTCTTATGTTAGCCAATTCCTAATAATGATCCAAGATAAAACCATTTATAAAGACTATAGCTATCAAAATAGGTGAAGAAGTAATAAAGTAAAATGCCACCTATAGAAATATAGAAATTGAACCATCTAGCAATTCATTGTATTAAACTTTCTAACTCACATATGCGACTTTGATTATCAACATTTTAACAATAGCACAATTCTAACATATAGATCATCTAGCTTGTATACAGTATGAATCACTGTTCCTCCTTTGACTTGTAATTATGATACATTACAAATCAGCTTCTAACCTGACTAAATAATTAATTGATCCACGTAACTCTGTAACACATGTTTTCCACAACACTGAATGAACCTTTCCATCTCTCCCTGTGAAAACTTTTTCCACGATTGCAAGAGGCCATAAATCACGAGGCATTCCTTTTTTTCAAACTGCAGAACTAGTTCTGCTCTGATGTTATCAATCGCAACCTGCTATTTTGACCTAGTGGTCAAAGACAGAAGATAATGTTTGAACCATTTAGACCAGAACATGTTTGCCAAATGTTGAGTGTATCTAAACCTACTTTGATTAGCATCTGAAACAGGACCTCCACCTGGCGGGACATCCGTGTACTTACGTAATGTAAGCAATGAGTTGGGTGTATGGGTGTAAAATCAGTGGGATCAGCACTCATTTTTTGTCAATGGTTGACTATTAATGATCGACTCTACTTCGCAAAAAGTAGTTTGCAGTACTTCATCTGTGAGTCACGAAGCATACAGGAGTATTGCCCTAAAAACGCTTTGGACCACACCAATCAGACGCTCCCAGCCACCACCTGAGAGTGGTGCACTTGGTACAGTGTATACGAACTCTATTGACTTTGCAACGGAAAACTGTTTTAAAGTAGTCTGTGAGTGGAATTTACAAGCCTTAAGTAGTTCTTGTTTCCCTTTGATGAAATTCCTGCGTTGTTGCAATAAATGGTACGGACACAACCTCTACCTGACACTAAGCGACGCAGGGCATTTAAAAAAAGAAATCTGCCTCAAGTGAATGCAGGACCTCAATGTGTATTGCTCTGGAGCTCATGCATGTAAATATACATCCATAATGCTTCTTCTGTCCTTAACAGAAATTTGTGTGGACCAAAACAATCTATTCCTCCGTGGCTAAAAGCGGGAAGGGTAGGCCTAATTTTTGCAGAATGCAAATCTGCCATTTGCTGACATGCTGGTTTTGCATACAACCTTTTACACACAATGCATCTCTGTAAAATGCGTTGAACACAGCGACATGCTTTGTTAATCCAATATTCACTACACACTAAACTCAACGCCCATTCGCATCCCAAATGCGCTTTAGCATGGTAATTATGTATAATACGCTCAGCAATAGTACATGAACTTGACAATATGATTGGATGTTCACCTCTCTTGCCCCAGACTAACAATATGCGATTTTTGTCCAAAATGGATTTAAGGGTAGAATGCCTCTTGACTTGCTTATCAGTAAATCTGAAATCAATCTGGCAATCTCTACTTCAAATACTTGCTTTTGAAAATGCCTGATGAAATTATCATAAACAGTATCGAATTCACTTGTTGATAGTGATTTTTTATTAAATATGCGCATGGCTCTGTACAAAACATACTTGCTAGGCCTTGCTACACATTTAGTTATCTTGGTCCATGAAGAACAATATTCACAGATCTTTGTAATCCATGACTCGGGACTATCTGTGTGATCACTTACTTGTGTAACAAAGCATTTTATCTCAGGATTATCCTGAGAAACCGAAAAAGATTCAAAGTTTCTGTTCCAAATCTTGTAAAACTGGTCATACACTTCGGACTATGAAACTACAAATCAATGGCTCCCTGACGATCTACGGAAAATGGCCTAGTCAACAATCTGCCGGATTGTTTTCCGATTCTTTGTAATCCCACCACAGTGGATTAATGTGAGTTCTGATAAAGGTGACACGTTTTTACACAAAAGTGTGAAAACGACGAGATCCGTTGTTTTATTATCCAACAATCTCGCTTTTGTTCGGAAAAACTAATAGGCTTCAATGTGTGTGGTGTAGACATGGGCAGAGGTATGCTGGGTGTTGCATTTGCCAGGCCAGCAGATGAAACCCTTTTTTCAGCAACACCATAATGTTGTGCTGTTCCAGCAAGACAATTCACATCTGCACTCACGTGCTACAGTGTCCTTTTTGCAAGCCAACAAAATTGATGTTTTACCAAGGCCAGCATTTTCTCTGGACATGAGTCCCATCGACCATTTGTGGGATCAACTTGGCTAGCAACTTTCCGGAAGGATGCCCTACCTGACCACCTGAAGAAACTTATCCAGGCCTTACAAGAAGAGGGAGAGCACATTTCTTGATACATAATTCAGAAAATCATCTGAAGCATGTGTCAAAAATGCCGAGCCTGTGTAGCTGCTGCTGGTGGTCATATGCCTTATTGAAATGTAATGTAAAACTAGAGGCACTGAGAGAGTTCCATGGCCTATGCCCAATATGTTGCACATCAATGCATTTGAACATTTCGTGAAACGTTAAATAAGTCTATATAAATGGTAGAACATGTGGCCTGTGTGCATGAAGTAAGTATTTTGAACATAAATTTCATCATGTATTTTCATTGACTAACAGCATGTTTAGTAACATAGCAGTTGAAAATATGGCCATAGACTTTGTCTCTGTTTAGCCGTTTTTATGAATGCATTTAACCTTTAGTCCTGCAGGCAGGGCAATGTTTACCAAAGAGTGTCTCTTGGTTGACCTCAATAGAATCCTGGTAGATTGCTATTATTTCTGATGTGCTCCAGACCAGTACCTCCAAAAGAAAGCAGCATCGAGTTCGGGGCATCCTTTGGAGGCAAGTTTCTCTGTTTTGTTTTCACATTTTTAATCTTCATATCAGTGGCAATATTAAACTTGGAGCTTGTAGAAAAACGTGTAGCACTTAGGACTATTTGACAGCTAGTACGCAATTTAAAAGGGCATATAATGCACAGATCATACATGCACCCATGTGTGACAGAAACGTAGAAGTGTAAATGTGCTAACATTATTACTGTCCATTTTTTGCAAGCATCATCTTCTATATAAGATAAGAAAAAAAAGGATATAATGTCATTGGCATGAATCAAACTATAGATTTAATGGGAAACGTCCTAATTTATTTCCCTAGCAATACCAGAGTATCTGTTCTAAATTAAACCAATGAGATTCATTATATTTGGCATGATGATAATCAGGATAAACAAAACTCCACTACTCTCAATTGCAGTGCTAGTTATGGAATATATCAAGCGGTAACAATTACTTTTTTTAACCTGACACTTCAGTATGTTCATAGATTATTATCAATCATTTCATACGTTAACGTTTGATTAAACTGAGTATAAATAGTAAAAAAAAAAAGAAATCATATTGCTCTTCAGCATCATCTGATATTACTTTGTTTTTACACACCAAACCATTTTTGGCAGAAACTTTCTCAGCAAATTAATGTAAATTCCAACAACCTTGTACAAGATACAGATTGCTTCATCATGGTTTACACCTCTGTACATCGTGTAAAGGCAGGTCGTATTTGTGCGTAGAGAGTAAGGCGCTGGATACCAATGAAGTTTTTTTTGAGGGGGGGGTGTTTTGTTTTTTTTTTTTTTTTTTTTTTTTTTTTTTTTTTTTTTGTTTGTTTTTTTTATTTGTTTTTTGTTTTTGTTTTTGTTTTTGAAAGGATAAATCTAAGCTAAAGTATCTCTTGGTACACTTTGGTGATACCTGAGCCTAGTATATACCAACAGTCGCTAATCAGTGGGAATTGCAGTTGTTTCCAGTGATCAGGCTTCCCTTTCTATCCCCATTAAGAATAATATACTAGATTATCACCACCCACCACCAAACAGAATCAAGTTACCAATAAAGAAAACTGCCATTTTTAGATGCTTACTCTTAAGCTACATGATGTGTGAAACAACGAAATATTGTTACTATTTGGTTGTTAGTGAGACTGTGTTCTAAGCAACCTCTGAATGCAAACAATCCAACAGTAATTGAGCTGGTGTACAAATGATGATAGGCCTTTCATCAACAAAGGCAATCTGACATGATTGCTATGTACTGTTTCCCCCCTCTTTATACTAGCTGCTCTCTGGGATCATTGATATATGGTTGAGTGAGTAAACTAAGATGTCTTGGCAATGACAGCATGGGTTTTAACCCTGTTCCTTGCAGGATGGGAAAGAGTGAGATCAAAATGTCCAAGATCAACTGAATTAAGAGCGTGTGCTATATTGTTTGAACTGCTCTACCGGTCAATACTCCCATCCAGAATGACATGCAGGAATATATTCACAAAGAGTCTATACTGTTGCAGAACTTTATTCAAATTAGACAGTATCAATACCATATCCAAACCGTAGTCCTAACGAAACAAATCCAAGTCAATTCCGACCAAAGGCAATGTTCCTTGGTATGTATAGCTGAAACACATAAATTTATAGTTTGAATTTATCCAAAAGAGACCAAAACGTACGTGCAAAGGTCCATAGGGTCGAAAATGCCATATCTAGTTTTAACATGACAGAATGCAAAAAGTTTTGTTTGAAATTATAGGCCTGTTTCAGGAAATTGGCTTGAACAGGTGCATCATTCATGCACAACAGCACCATACAATTTATGAAAAGGGACCAAAATTTGCAGCACATCAGAGAATTTGTAAGCGGAGGTTCTTAAATTGTTGAAAATGTCAATAAAATTCAGTATTTATGAAGGTACTACTTGCAACCACCATCTCAACAATGATCATCATCCATATAAGTCCACAAGGCGGCACCAACACCAACATCAATCCATCAGAAAAGCCCTCTAGGCCTAAAATGACCATCAATAAGAATCCAAACAACATTATTATGTAATTCGATGTGTTTTAGGCATGTAGTTAAGGACATGATGTTGTTTTAAAGGAGATAAACTAAGAGTATTTCAAAAAGTAAAGTGTTTGAATTTGCAAATATGGAAGCACATTGGTTCAAATGTTAAACACCAGCCAGAAGCAACTGACATTAGGCCTCAAATCATTAAAATGTAGTCAAAAAATGCAGTACAATAGTCAAAATTTGTAATGATAGCAGTCACATTTCAAGTTGGTTTCCAGAAGTATTTTGAAAGGACATTTAAATGTTCAAGAAAGCATAGAATCCCACTAGTCATCTAATATGTGAATTATCAGGGTAATAATTTAAAATTCAAGGATTAGTTTTGCCATGTGTTCCATTTAGTGCTTGCTTACATGATGCAACTGTGTTTGAACACTATATATGGTGTAAAGTGGCCAAGCGGAGCACTTATTTGCCTGTTCTGTACCATATATGCAGTTGTGCAGCAACAAATGCCACCATTTGAGGATATATTTGTGTCATGACGTTTAAATTGATGTCTACAACATTTAGGTAGAAAATGGTAACACATATGAAGGTTTTCTTTGGTACCTGGAAACACGTGTCACAGAGTTAGATATATATACTTGGTTCTTCTTCTCTGTTACATAATTGCCGAAAATTATTTATCCTATTGCTTCAACATGATGATGTTCATAGGCTACGCAAGGCATATTCCAACTACAGGATGAAGACAAGTCACACTTTGCACATCCCTGCATGTCTTTTCTTTCAAAATGAGATAGAGAAATCACTGGATACCATCGTCTTTCCGTGGTAAGGTGACAGAAAGGATAGAATAGGGCACTCTAAAAGAGTAAAGTTACAGTTTGTACAGAGCTGATATATGCAGCATAAACCCTTATTTTTTAGATATGATGTACACGGGTGTGTTAAGCAATGTGCGAAAAAGTATCATGACAACCAGATGGGTATATCCATCTTTTCATTTAATTCTACTGAAATACAAAGTTCTGTTGTCTGCAGTGTAGCCATTCTAAAGTCAAGAAATACAAGGCTCAGATGGTGTCCAATCCTGCCATATAAAATCAAAGTCAAAAATCAGCAGCAAAACAGAACACTTTTACGGATAGATAAACCTTCATATGGGAGAGAACAATTTCAGGTGCTGGAATGCAATATAAAGATCATGGGAAAGGAAATATCATCCAAAGGCAGATTGCAATGCATGCATCCAGTGGCCTTGATCATGATCGAAAAAAGTAGTGTGTCTCACATGGGCCTGATGTAGATTGTCACTGAAAATAGCACTGTTTTCAAACTTGACTTGTTCTTTACTTAGCTAAAAAAAACATGATATAGACAAACAACAACCTCTTTATGAGAGCATATGCTAGTATAGGCTTATAGCTTTAGGATGACACCAGATATTTTGACAAATGCTTTCTTGTATGTACTGTTCTCTTTTTCATGTACTGTCCATGTGATCTGCTTTCGATGCTAGAAGATTGCTAAAGCAGTGGGAATGACTAAAGTAGAACCCTCGATTTTCGGGGATGCTGGGGACCAATGAACACTTGCATGGGACAGGTTAGTCATTGAGCATGCAACAAATAAACTGTTTCTTGGAGATAGATATACAGTTGTCAATTTTGTTCATCACTACAACATAAAACAATAGCACTGGTGGGAAGTCGTGAGAAATGAACAATGATCGGGGAGGCATTGTAAAATAAATGCAAATATATTGGTTAACATAAACTGATCATTCACGTATTTTCAAAAAAGACCAAAGTATCAGCTTATATTTTTAAATAATGTATTTGATATATCAAATGTACAAGATTCATTGTTTAGCATTTTATTGGGACAATCTGCTCAATATCAGAGAAATATGTACACTTTAATTTGGATCACTGGCAAAGGGTGCCAGGAAATGAATGTATCCCTGCTTTTCTTTACACAACCTCTAAAACCTTTCCAATGACATTGACATGTTTAGAGAAACATCAGGAAGTGGACAACTTTGTGTTCCATGAAATAGTGTGAACAAAGCGACATATAAAATATCATTGTGATTGTATGATTCACCTGAACAGTGAATAGCAGAAGCATATATGAAGTACTTCAGGGTGCTGCTCGATTGATAGTTCAGAACATCCCTCACATGCAGAACACGAATCGAGTGGCACGGAACACTGTTCCGGAAGTTACTCCTTTTTTAGTAGGAGTGAAGGGAATCGTGATGTAATCAAAATGGCGTCTTCAAGCAAATTTGTCACCGTGTATCGCTGCCAGCCATGTGACCGATTCTTGTCGATAATGAAATAATAAACTCAATGACGGTTATTTGTAAATTATATGAGTCCAATCACATTTCACTGGTATTTACTTTGATCATCACGCATAACAAGGAACTACTCTGATTCACAGATCACGGCTAAGTTCACCAGTCAATTACGAATGTCCAAGTACCGAAATAGGTATTTTTTTCCCGTCAGTATTCTGTCCATTTGTGAGACTGTGTATGAAGCAGTAAGCCTTATGGGCACTTATAATGCTGCTGCAGGTGCTAGTAGTAGTGCCACTCCAAAACTGTCCCTGCGATTTACCCTTCCCTCGTCAGGACTAATTTTTTCTTTTGCCACTACACATGTGGTCGCCAATGTCAACTGACGTGACGCCATTTTGATTCCAAAGCCACCTTGTTTTCATTCTATTGGCAGAATCACCGGAACAGCGAGAATCTAGTTCCGGAATTGCCAATCAAGCACGCCCCAGGGAATAAATACAGGCTATATGTAAATACTTAGGAATTTAAGCATCATGTTGCTGTACCGTTTCCTTGTGCCCCAAAACGATTATGCTTATGGTCCTATGTTTTGCTAATTTTCCAAACTGGCATTCTCATGCCCTTTGACAACTTTGGACTCATGCCTTATCGTCTGCAAAATTCTTGGGAAGCATGTCGGTGCAGTTTGGTCAGCCTAAATCCCCTTTAGCTTAGGATCAATGAAACCTGGCCATGTTCTACTGGTGCAGATTATTTTGAACGTCGCAGCTATATGTAAATTTTGGGACGTCGTGGAATGGACATGGTCTATGTTATATACTATGGTAGGCCACTCATAGCTCTCTTCCATGATTCGGTGAATCTCTTATGTGATATGTAAACTGTTATAATATCATCATTATTGATGACCATATGTGTCTTTACTGAAAGATTATGATGTTGATATATACGTACGGAATAAAAAGAGTGTTATGTTACCGTGTTTTATGCATAATATACCCAAGAGTTATTGTGTGTTAACCAGCACCCTTGTTGAGAACAATTACAACTGACCAATACCTGACAAGTGCTTTTTGTCTGTTTTTTTTTCCTAATTTTAGCAGATTCCCTCACGTCCTTAGTGTCTTTGGCTTCTAAAGCTACTATAAGTGCTGTTTGACCTTGAAGTACAGTTTTTTTTTCACTGACCCTTGATTTAAAGACATTGAACCACCTGAAATAGAACGAAAAATATTATCAATAGGAGTGTTTTCACTTTGCAAATCAAGAGGAGACATATCCTTGGGGATATTCGTTGCAAACAAGAGACAGATAACATGAGAATCCAGATTTTGCTGTAAGCTGAATGTTAAAATATGGCTACTTATAATGCAGAAAGACAAACAATGCTGAACATGAAAGATAGTGAGGCATTGTAGTTTTAAGAAAAGTTATATCATGTTATTTTTAATTACCACAGTAGCGTAATGTGACAGAAAAAAATGTCAACAAGTTGTTTAAATGCATATTTATCTTAATATTGACATTTGTAGCATTATGGTCATACCCATACGATTCCATGTAAATATAAAACACATATTTTCTGGAAATCAAATAAGTGGCAAGTGATCATATAGTGCCAGACTATTTTCATGCCAAGAAAGAGAAGGAAGTCTTTGATGCTGTTTTCACAGAGACGCTCGTTCAGGTGACAAAGACTCCAGCTTGAAAGACTCGATTGTAATTCCTCTTGAATTGAAACAAGAAGATTTGACCTACCCTTTGCTCACAGCGACAGTGGGTGCAGTAAGTCCACAGTTCGTCACAGGCTAAGGTCCAAATTATATGGCAAAGAGAGTTCTCATGGCTCTAAAACCGGTCAATCCTGCCTGTTTCATCTAAAAATCACATTAACAAATTATGTAATCAGCTACCATGGATGCACTGTGTGCAGAAAATTTACAGGGCAAACATATAGCTGGCTGGCAAGGAAAGTCTTTCCTAATAGCGTTAAGTAAAAACCATCGGCCCATGATATACATTTACTGCAATACCTGTAGTGGTAATGCTATCATGCAAATATAATATTACTGGTTTTCCGTAATTCCACAGCATGCACGAAAAGTCTTGGAACGACAGTAAAACCATGCAGTAACTGAATTTGATATAGATTTAGTTCAATACGTTCGTTTTAAGTTTATGGAGTATCTTACCATTTTGGACAGAGATTCAAGACAGTGAAAATAAACATTTTTTCTAATTTTAGAAAAATGCAAAACTAATCCAGCAATCCTGGCCAAATGCTAAGTTAGATTTTAGTGCTCCCCAAAGTACCCCTGTGTAATTTTTAGCAGTTGGTCAAGTGAATTCAAAGAACATTTGTTATACCCCCCCTCCCCGTAAAGAAAATATAGATAATTTCAAAATCGCAGTAGCTTAGTCATTTTGCCAAGCTCAGAAGAGGCTCTACCGACGGATACATCCCCAATAAAATTTTATGGGAATCTGTGAGTTTTGGAAAAGCTTAATCTGCCAATCATCATTCCAACTTTAATTAATTTACATATCTAACAATGGGATGTATGCATTCTAACAAGCATCTGATGGGAAAAATGTCTTTTAATGTCAAAAGTTTAAAGAGGACAATCTCACATAAATAATGATGATGATGATGATGATGATGATGATGATGACGACGACGACGACGACGATGATGACGACGATAATGATGATAATAATAATAATGATAATAATAATAATAATCATTGGGCTAATGGTTCTGGTACATGAAGTATGACACATTTTACAGTATAGACCATGGCACAAGCTAGCTTATCTTAAGTGAGCTGACCTAAAGAGATTGATGTTCCATGGAATGTAAAATCTTTAGGTTAGCTTGAAATTGATATACTGATTAATAAATAATGAGGCTTAGTAAATGAACTATGAATCAGAGGAGTGATATATTTGTGATATTCTAATGCCATCTGAACGGATGGCTTTTGAGCCATCTGAGCTATTTAAGTATTTCCTGGCTATGAATAAAGAAATATAAGATGTCTTAACTTTTCCATTGTTTGTCACTTCACCAAGCTGTTGCTGACAGGCTGCTGAACTATTGCACTTTAAACTATTGACTTTGACACAGCACATATTTACCGGTAATTATGTATTCGTTGGGAAAAAAAATAAAAAAGACACGGCAAAATGGAAGTCATTAGGTAGTTGTATTGTTTAATTATAATCCGAGTGATTACTCTTTTTTCACCCGTTTCAGCTCGTTATTTTGTCTTGATATAGCATATTGAATCTATTTTTTCCTACAATGTTATATTGAATGTATGTATGCATGTATGTATGTATGTATGTATGTATGTATGTATGTATGTATGTATGTATGTATTTATTTATGTATGTATGTATGACTTTATTCATATTCTTTATACATTTTGCATGTCATATGTATCATTGGTATCATAACACATTAACCAATGTAATATGTCTGGTTTCCAGCCAGCAAAATTTCAATGGATAACAGGGGAACCAGTTACATTTTTTCCTTCTTTCACATATCAAACTAATGCCAAAACCACCCAAATCTTGATTTGGAGGAATGGTTCATATTTGATACAATCATCGTCAGCCTACATCAATTTGATGAATTCAAACATATCAATGAATTACGCGTGCGGTGGAATTGTAATCACTGCAGAATATACGACACCAAACTGGTATGTGGTGCCTTGTAATAAGACAATTCACTTTGCCACATACATATGTGAACGAGAAAATGCACACTACTCAAATTTTGATTCTCAACATCAGAAGAGCTATCATGTAAATTTTTATGAAGCTTTTTGTAAGAGGAAATGGGTTACTTTCAGATCGATATGTATAATGGTAATTATAAAGACTGCACAATCTTCTGCTTCTTTAGATAGTAATAATTTGTGCCGTAACTATAGTTCTAAACATGCACAGTTTCCAGCCTCTTTATTTCATGCAATAAACAAAGCAGATATTCACGCTGTTAGGAAATGGCACGTCACTTGGGAGGACGAGCCTACTTTCAGAAAACGTTGTACAGTATTCAACAAAAACGTGTTTTTGTGGGATTTCGAAGTTCTCGTTTTTTCATGGAACTTGTTCAATAGAGAGTTCTCGCTTTCAATTTCCTTTCAGGGGCAAAATGACACCAGAACTTATAAAATGTACCCAGTTGCCATAGCATATATGTTACAAACCTATGAAGAATATTTTAGTTTTATTGTGTCCTTTCTTATAAAGAGATGGAAGAAATGTCCCAACATGAAGCTTTATTTCAATCTTGAGACCAGACAGGTAACGGACAATATACCAGAAGCCAAAGGAACGTTCTGCCAGGTTCCATCTGCTTTGGTTATGAAATCATGTAGATTCGGATATTACACATGCTCAAATGGTGAATGTATACCTGAGCACTATATTTGTGATGGTAAAAACGATTGTTATGAAAATTCCGGTACAAGTTCCGACGAGGCAAATTGCACACGAGTTTGTTTTATGAAGGGTGGCATCACACCTAGCCTCTCCTATTGTTATTTTGAGTGCCATGAAAGATTGTGCATCTGTGACGTATTATATTTTCAGTGTATTATTGGTGGATGCATACCAGCAACTGCAGTTTGCAATGACGCTATCGATTGCAGTGACCACAGTGATGAGATGAATTGTCCTGGTGCACTTAACACAGAACATAATGTTCAACTTGTTGCCCAGTTACTGGGCACTCGTTTAATCAATTCATCCCGTAAGTTCAAATTCAATTATGGTAGACTCCAGCCGTCCTTATGTACAGATCTCAATTGGCTTCCATGCTCGGATAAGCAAATGTCTCCTTGTTTTTTCCGAGGCAACATGTGCATTTACGATGTAGACGAGAGAAACAAGCTCTTTTATTGTGATAATGGCTACCATTTAGAGAAATGCGAAATGTATCCATGTTCAGGAATGTTTAAATGTTTGCTTGCATATTGTGTTCCTTTACGCTTTATATGCAACCAACTATGGGATTGCCCATACGGTACTGACGAAAAACAGTGCGAATATTTTAGTTGCCCATTTCATATCCGCTGTAGAAAAGAGAAAAACTGTGTGCATGCCGCTGAAGTCTGTGATGATCATGCTCACTGTAGGATTTCTGAGGATGATGAGGTAATTTGTGACATGATGTCATATTACAAAGGCTGTCTCCATCGAGGCCATGCGGCCTTATGCCTTCATGCAAACTTAACATCAATGCCTGAAATATCTCCAGCACAACGGGTTCTTGTATTTCGTATCAATATGTTGCAAATATTGCCAGTAATGGGTATTAGAAAATGTATGTACCTTTTCTTTTTAGACATCAGTGAAAACGAAATACACACAATTCAGAGCAAGGCATTTTACAATTTTCCTTCGCTGAAAAAATTAAATATTGGCTATAATTTAATAACTACAATTCATGAAAACACTTTCAATGGGTTGATGTATTTACAAGTGTTAAATGTTTCTGGAAACCAAATATCTTTTTTCTTAGCAGGGGTGTTTTATAAACTACATTCTTTGAAATGCTTGTATATGAGAAACATGAAGCTGAAAATGATAATAGCAGAGACATTTCGTAGTCTTAAAAGCATTACATACCTCGACTTGTCAAAGAACAAGCTGACTGAGTTGAAAAGTTATATATTTTTAGGCCTCGGACACCTACTATTTCTAAATATAACACGTAATACTTTTATACATATCTCCATTTCATCTTTAAGGCCTTTGTGTCGGCTTAAAGTTCTGTATTCAGATCATTATCAGTTGTGTTGTCTCGGCAAATACATAGTTGATTGTAAGGTAGCCCAAAACATTAACCCGGGGTGCGAACAGCTCATTGCACCTGAAGTGCAGCCATATATCTTATTCCTCGTTTTGTTATGTGTCATTTCAAATTTTGTGTCAATACAACAAAATATTAAAGGCATGTGGTTGCATGTCCATAAGCTACTCAATGTGGCATTGTTTTTCTCTGATATCACAATGGTTGCTTACATAATGTTACTGATCCTAAATGATCGACTATTCGGGGAATTTTTTTTTCTGTATAGAGAAAAATGGCTCCAAGGCAGTGCATGTTTTTCTGTGTCTTTTTTGAATATGTTATCTTTCATGACATCAATTTTTATTATATGTCTGGCGACTATAGATCGATTAGTTTCCATCGTGTTTGTGTTCAAAGTGCAGAGAATGACAACTAATATGGCTGTTCCAATTATTGTGGTGGGTTTCAGTCTTTCTGCCACTATTTGTATCGTCAACACTTATTATCAACAAAGAGCAACACCTTGTGAGACGCACCTCTTAGAACTAGGTATTTTGCACTTTTTGCTTACTACATTTGACATACATTCTGTGTTCAATGTGCTTCTCATCATAGTTACATGTCTGGAGGCCTTCATTATATTAACTGGCCAATTATCATGCCTGTTGTCGCTCATAAAAAGTCGAAAAAATTCTCGTCGAAAACAAAGAAATGTCGCGGTATATTATAGATTTGGTGTTGCTATGCTGGGTGCTTTCATTTACGTTCTGCCCATCATTATTACCAACGTTTTAATCAGTAATAGGGATATATGTTCAAATAATGTTTTAAAAAAATGCATGATTTTATTTCTCCTACTGTTGAATTGCACGCTAAACCCTGTTATTCATTGCGTACTAACAACTAAAGTAATTAAAAAACTGAAAAAAATATGCAGTATTGACAGATATCGTTCTTGACATGTGGACTATGACATTGCGACATAATTTTGGTTCTCAGGCTAGTTTCCGTACACTTGCTAGACAGCTTATTGACACTTTAAATAATAATCTTGTATAAGTTCGTCCATCAATGAATAACATTGACCAGCTCCTTAAAATTGAGTAACCACCGTGGGCCATATGCAGGCTGGGTAGTTGATGTGAAGTTTTCCGATGACCTTGAGAAAGAGGTACAGATCACCCATTGCAATTAGAATGTAGCCCTTCAAACATTAAATCATTTGAAAAAATCGTCCAAAAGTCAAAGTCACTCATGGGTGACCTTTGCCTTGGAGACATCCATTACCACCTGCAATGTTGATGTCCTAGGTTTGACTGTGACAACTTAGAATGAAAGATTAATTCAGTATACCGGAGGCCTTTGAAGTCAGCACAGCCCTATGTTTATATGCGATATTAAAGTCTTACCCGGAATTAATATCTTGGTACGAGATCAATATCAAAGCATCATCCATGTGATCGTGAATTTACATTAACAAAGCTGAAATTATATGTTCCGAACAAAGATCTTACACTAGAAAATCATTTTTCAAATATTTCTAATGATATGTATATATATATATATATATATATATATATATATATATATATATATATATTGGATCACCGCAAACACTAGTGCGGAACTGTCTTCAAATTTGACAGGGATATACCTCCATTTAATAATCATCGCAAGTCCGTGATACCCATTTGATCTTTTTGTTTTATGTTTGTTTGTTCTCTTCTCCATTAACATTTTTTACATGTATGATGGTAAAACTAAATTGGTGTCTTTTATTGGCAACAGATTTATGAGCACACGTATGTAAGTATGATGAATAAAAACTAAACCAACTATATAAGCTCGGTGAGGGTATGTTTATGAAAAGCCGTTTTGACAGTTGATCTTATTTGGCGATATCACCAAACAATTTAGCGATGTCGCCAAATATTGCCATTATCGATAATTCATTGTGCCATTTCGTCAAACCCTTAAGTGATATCGCTTTATGGTTTCATTTTCTGACATGCTGGAAACTTTACCATAGAAGTGGGAACAAGTGGCTGTATGTTCAGTCACAACGAGCAGTCCAGCTTTATCATTGATAAACAATTAAGTGAAAAAGCATTTAATAAGTGGTTCAGTACCAGATAACAGCTGATGTTAGTCATTTGCTTTGTCTACCATATTGGTATAGTAAGCACCTTGCTGTCCTTATAAGCAGATTCAGCACAATGTGCATGCCACAGAACTGATAAAAGTTTAACCTGGTACCCCTTTAGTACCCGACTGGGCCTCTCATCTACCAGGGGTATGGAGCTATGTTTTCCCTAAAGCAGTGTTTCAGACATTTTAGTTCCAGGTAGTCATGGTACAGGAACAAGTGGGGAGTCAGGTGCTTCTGGAGTCAGACCAACATGTGAACAGGAGATACACTCTGACATTTCTGGAGTAGTGAAGGATGCTGTTGAGAAATTAAAGGTTACATTCGTGGTTCAACAGTCTTCACAGAATAAAGTTGTAAAGGGTAGCGTTGAGAACTTGAGTAATGCGTTGGATGTTGAACAGTCTTCACAACCTGAAGTTGTAAAAGATGCAGTAAGTGGTGTTCAGAACTTGAGTGAGGAATTGCTAGAGGTTCGACAGTCTTTAGAACCTGTTCTAAAGCATAGTGTGAATGATGTTGAGAACTTGAAAGAACAGTCTCTACAGCAACCATCTAAATAAAAAAATAAGAGCCCACCCCAGAAATCATCATCTGATAGTTTAAAGCATTCACAATGCATCAAGCTGTTGGGTTTAGATATACCCTATAATTGGCAATCATCAAAATTGTTTCTTGAAACTAAACTGTTATTTGATGAACTGGAGTGGAGTTTAAGTTTGGCAAAAAATGGAAATAGTTATTCGAGCCCATTTATGGAAAAACAAGCTGTGAATGTGGAAACCAGCTTTCTTAAGCTTAATGGTAAAAAGTACATACAAATGGGTGCTTTGGATAAATTGTTGTCTTGGAAGGTAGGTTTGAAACTCAAAACAAGAACAATTGCAAAATGAACTAATAGGGGCATTGGAGGTTCTTCTGATCAAAGAGAAAGAAGGGAGTATAAATTGTGAAGCTGAATCCTTGAATGCACATCATCTAACTTAGTTGTTGAGCAGGGCTCCCAAAGATGTTGCTGACAAAGTGGTCACTGAGTTTTACTTTAATTCTCATCATGTCACTCCAGAGGACATTATTTACCTTCAGGAAAAAAAATTGGGGTTACAGTATTTGATAAACTACAAAAAATGTTTCTTGGCTTATTGCCATCACAAAGAGAAGAGAGGGCAACCAAAAAGAGTTATCGGAAGGACTTTGAATCAGTATTGTTGTCACGTAGAACTTCAACAGGTTGGTTTGTGAATCCAGAGAGAGTCATGGAGATCATAGAGTTTAGGTACCCATTTACACCAAGGGATAAGTCTGTGTGCTTTTATGGGAATGGACGAGTGGTTGGGGGGCAGATATAGTACATTTGTTACCATGCCCCAGTTAGATCATGAATTGCTGCTCAATGATATTTCGTATCATTCACCCACAGAGATATTCCCAGTCTCAATTTTTTATGAAAGTGATTCTAGGGATAATTTGGAAGAAAACTTGACGAAACCTGATTATCTGTCTGATTTTATGTCTTCACATCCTGAACATTCTTATTATCTTTCTGGTGATGAAATATTTGTTGAGAAGATACTTGATGGCTCATGTGTTCTTGGTCCATTGGCAGAGAGTGGCTGGGACTTGTATTCTGCCACAAATAAGTTGCAGAAAAAAGAAGTGGGGCCATGTGGGCTGAGGTCAGATATATCATGTAGATTTGACAGGGAGTATCCTGACTCCATTGTGAAAGTTCCCTTGGAAAATACTATTTTTTGTATTATGCACGGGGAAGCAAGAGTGGTTGAGAAATTATTGAATCTTGATATCGAAAGAATTCAGTCTGAGGCAAACATAGCTACTCAGTCCAATTGGAGTAGTATCAACAAGGAAGACATGGTGAGAAATATGGAGAACAACATAAATTTGAGATGTGTGAGACGGGGAAGCTTTCATGTTTTATTTGACAAGCAGGGAAAGCCAGAACCAGTCTCCCTTAATAGAGCCCATGCATTCACTATTGTTAGTCCCCCACCTGCAGGAAGGGAAGCATTTTATCCCCATGTACTGGAAAATGTTGTTTCCAGTAGAGAGGTGAGTTTGAAAAAATTGGGTAGAAATGTGCTTCATCATTTGAATATTTCAGAAAACATTTCAGAAATTGATCTGGTGAAAAAAAAAATCTGGGATTCATTCTCTCAAATGATTCTAACATTGCAGAAAAACCCATACAGATTAACAGATGGAAAGATGAAAGGTTCATCTCATCCTGAAGATTATGATTGGGGCCTTACAGAATCAGAAATTCAAAAATACACAATAAACGCAGAGATGTATTATCAGTTGTTTACATTTCGGTATGGCTGGCAAAATTTGACCCTCTAAATGATGAAATTTATTGACTATGCACCATATTTTCTGGCAAATTCAAAAATACCTTTGTCACGATTTCAGGCAGAGAGGGGAAGAGCATTTAAATTATGAACACAACAATTTTTATTATCAACACACTACCAGGCATGGTGGAGGCAAGAGAACGGATCCAATCAAGTCAACATTCTGCAGTATGTATAAGCGGATAGCTTATGAGGTACTCCAGTCTGGAAAAGAGACAAAAGAACATTTCCAAATCTATGTCAACCAACACCGTTGTGCAACCACTATTCAGAGATGGTTTAAAGGTTATATGACCAGAAAATATTATCAAAAAGTGGTTACGACAGAGAGCAATTCATTGAACAAGTCACTAGTTCACATGTCCATGGGGATCAGGCCAATACAAAGGAAATTAAAATTTTGGGTGGCTTGAACTTTGTTTTGTGTGGGGCTATACCCAAATATGAAAAGACGAAATAAACCCAGACTGACTTAGAAAAACTTATTCGTGAAAATGGTGGTCGAGTGAAGAAAAATTTACCTGGTGAGCTTAAAGGCCGATCCACAAAGAAATATTATTTATTACACAATAAGGTACTGGTAAAAACTTCGAATAATGATGTAAAAAAAAACAATTAAACTCGGTTATCAGGTTTTGGATTTTAGTTTTGTACTACAATCCATACAACAGGAAAAATGCGTAGATGCAAAATCTTATGAAGTTGATACCTCCCGTCTTAAATCCTCTATGACAATACAACCTACTTCCCATAAAAACACTTTAACCGAGAGATATCCATGCTGTCATTCATAAAGACTCGCAGGAAATCAAAAGGTCTTGGGTTTGTTCTGGTCAAGTATTTGACAAGGGTTTAGCAGAATGTTGTTATATTTTATGCCAACTGGATGCGAAAACATTCAAATGTACAGGTAACCTTCAAAGGGTACAACAAAATTGTGGCTGGTTTTGCCAAAAACTGGAAACAAGAACCTGTTGAGAAAAAAAGAGCAATTCATTGATATGTGGTCAAAAAATGGAGCAGAAGTCCGCTGTGGACAAGTTAGCTATGCCCAAGTGTTACAATGATGTACAAAGCCCTGTTCATTTGTCAAGACTACTTTAAAGAGTGGGCCAGTACAATTGTATCTGGAAATTTGAATCCTTGAAACTAATATGATAAAATTGTGTACTAAATTTCCATATCAAATTAATGCTATTGTGCAGTCAGAAGGTAAGAACTCTAGTAATCTCACAAATAGTATGTAATGAAATAATCAGATTGTATGCCTCTATGGCAGCACAAATTTTGTTATATACTTTTCCATCAGGGTAAGTATCTGGTGATACCATGACGTTTTACATAAGTTTCATTTATTGTGATGTAGTTATTATTTCCACGAAGTATTGAAAATGGTGATGATGAATTGTAAATGTATATACACAATATTTGGTGCTCAAATACTTTTATTGTGACGTGTCAAATTATAAATGAACAGTCATTCCGTCCTATAATGATCATTATTACTAAGAGTATCAGTATCATGCACTGATCAATTTTAATGTTGATAATTTTTTTCTTAATGAAAGGCATATTTTGCAGCCATGCATATTATGTAGTTTTGCAGATGTACAATGATTGATTTTCTGACCATATAATATGAGGTTCAGATATATTTTAATATTGTATTACATGCCTTTTGCAATTTATTGGAGGTTTGAAATCTTCAGTTTAACATAGATCTACATGTGCAGGGTTTTATTATTTGTAGTGTAGAACATGTGATAGTACTGATACTGATTTTTTGTGCTCAATATGGGGAAAGTAGATCTGGGGTGTTTTATCTTATTTGAAATCCAGTATTGAAAACTTTTTATGTTTGATTTTTTATTCGGGCCACTTGTGGGCCAGAATGATATATGTGCACTTAGTTTTAGTAATACATGTGTGCATGTAAGTATGCATGTTTCTATTTGCAGTATTATATATGTGATAATTGATTTCCTGCTCAAAATGTAAAGAGTAGATCTGCAATGTCTTTATCTCCAATGAAATCTTGACTAACATTGAAACTATTTGTGATGTCTGAATTTGATATGGCTAAAATTATTTATTGTGCCACGACAGGTCCATATAAAATCCGTCCTGTAAATTTCGCATTAATCTCAATTTGCATTCATTATCATTTGGTGACTTGAAATTATCAGGTTTGTTGTATTATCTTTGTACATATCAGAGCAAACTTCTTGTCTTAAATAATGGAAAAAATAAGACAATTAATTTAGGAAGTGGTGCTGTTTTGTGTCTTAGTTGGATAATTCCAGGTGCTGTTTCTTGCACTCTTAAAACATTCCAAATATTTAAACACAATTATTGTAAAACATGGTGCCATTTTATTGACTGCCACTAATGTTGGTGCTCTTTGTATGAATATAACCTGATGATTATTATATTGAAAATTGGTAATATTAATGTGGTCTCAAAACAGGTGGCTACCACAGGTACTCTGTGCAATGAGCAATATGATGTGTTGGAATACCACTGTACTTGTGAAAGTGATGTAAACTAATAAATTTCAGGATTAAACAGGACAGATATGTTGTAACTTTTTTGTGTGTGAATGTAAGTGTTTGAGTATTTAATATGTAAAAATGGGCCCTAACTTCACATGCCCATTTGTCCAATCCCTTGACTGAAGAGCTACATAATGCTTTTTATGCAAGGAATTGTTTAATCCTTGTGTACTCAATGTGAATTATGTGATGAAAAGCAACAGTTGTGCGTAAGAGAAAGGAGGTGTGATTGTGAAATTGACTGGATATGTGGCAGTGAAATTGAATGGATATATGGCATTCAATGTGTTTGCCAAAGTCTGAGATATACTAAGTTTGAGTACCCATGACTTAGTGACTACCTATTGTTTGCATGGGAGAACACCCCTATAGTTATTTTTTGGCATACAGACTATGGCCCTGACTCAAAGTTGTGCCCAAGAAAAAGTACTTGGTAAGCAGCTGCACAGCAGCTGGAGGTGAATACACATGGGACCAGCTAGTGTGCATGGCTGAACATGGGAGCTGAGGGGTGAGTGGGCAAATCAGGGTGAAATTCTCTGGTTTGCTGGTAGCTGGGTTGCACACCTAATGCCTAAATGATTTTGGCATACACTAAATGATTTATCGGTATTGCTAAATAATTAGAGATATCGCCAAGTATGACGTATTTAGCAAAGTAGCTAAATGATTTGGCGATATCGCTAAATGCATGTATTGGTGCATTCTGAGTATTTGCCATGTGCCTGTAGGGGCACTGGACCAGAGAGAGCATTTGGACCTGTAGGACATTTGGAGACACAACTAATAGTTTGGATACATACAGCATGACAATTACCCCATTAAAATGCCAGAGAAGACACAACTGAACACTACTCTTTGGCAGTGTCTGTTATTATTATTATTATTATTATTATTATTATTATTATTATTATTATTATTATTATTATTATTATTATTATTATTATTATTAATATTATTTATTTATTTATTTATTTATTTATTTATTTATTTATTTATTTATTTTTTATTATTTGTTCTCCATGTATATTGAGTGTTTACAAAACAAAATAACACACATAATTATAGATATCATGTTAGCCTAACAAAAATTTTGAAGAAACAGGTTTTGCTGTGATTGATTGTACCACATTTGCCTTTCAACTTGAACTTTATGAGTCAAGTAAGGTACTTGTTAAACAGTCTATTCATTTTCTTGCATGCTCTAAGATGGAGGTAAGATTTTCCTTGTAAAATACAATTATTCAAAGCATTCTTGCTCTTTGATTTATGTAAACCAAAAATAATAATATCAGGAGAAGATAGAACAATTATTTCTCCAGAGAAAATATCATTCCACAAGTCTTTAAAATTTGTTCCAGATATTTGAATTGGGTCAGAATCTACCAATCTATGAATAATAGAATCCACCGGTGGGCAATGAGAACATAGTTCAGACTCTGTTTGCCCCGTTTTTCCCAGCTTGCAATTATGTACAACTAATTGGAAATAATCCTGATGGAAATAGCTAGAACACGACAGCTAAAAGGAAAAAAGGAATGGTTGAAACAGGACACCCCTGCCCTCTCCTCTAGATAAGGTAAAAAATTCAGAGGCATAGCCATTGTTAATAATGCAACGAGACAGAGATCCACCCTCGAAAATTCTCTTCTCCAAAGTTAAAGGTCTCTAGCACTTTTGTGATATGAGGCCATTCTATGTTGTCAAATGCCTTTTCAAAGTCAACTAATAAAATCAATCTAGGAATGTTCTGTATTCCAGTTTTTTTAAGACATCCTCAATCACTCTTATATTCTCACCAAGAGATCAATTTTGTATATAACCTGTTTGGTCACTGTGCATTAGTTGAGGTAAAAAAAACTCCACATTCGTCTTGCTACAGATATGGACAAAAGTTCATAATCGGTGTTCATCAAGGAGACAGTCCGCCATTTTTTCAGCAAAGTACGTTATGTACTTTTTTTTTTTAGGGATGAAGGATATGATGCCTCTGCGTTGGTCAATAAAATGCTTGCCTATGTTGAAAGCATAATTTGATGCATCAACAACCAACTCTTTGATTTCTTTCCATAGAAAAAATATAAAATCCGGGAGTCAAACCATCAGTACATGGGTTCTTTTCATTTTTCATGGAGTCTAATGGAAGTTTACACTATGTTTCTGTTTACATACGTTCACATCCTAATTTTTCATTTTCATTAAAGTTTGGTATATCTTGTTCCAAAAATGGGCAGTTTTTCTAAATCTGAAGTGATTATACTATTACTGGAGTACAGTTTTGCATAAAAGGATTTTTTCCTCATCTAAAATAAGTTTTGCTTTGTTATCTCTTTATTATTTGCAGCCTAGAGTTGTGTGATATGTTTTGTTTCGTAATATCTTTTTCCCAGGCCACAACAATATTTGGTGTTTTTTCTCCAAGTTCAACCTATCGGGCTCTCGATTGGAAAATAACTCCCTCAGTCTGTTTATTATCTATAATATCTAAAAAGAGATTTGATCTCTTCTAATCTTTCATTTTCAGCACTACTTAGATCATTTATATTTCTTGTTCAGGTTTCATATTTGACTTGTAAGCCATTTTCTTCTTGTCTTTCTTTTTTCCTTTTAAGTTTAGAATTTTTAACAGCAAAGGCATGGATCTCTCACTTTATTGTGTCTCAATGTAATCCTTTATCTTCTACTACATTATAATAATTTTTCCAAACTAGAATTAACTCCTTCAACTTCGTTGTATAGGACTCATCCAGTAAGAGCATGGAATTGAATTTCCAAATTCCTGGACCACGCTCCTCATACGAGTCGCCTTGTAAATGAATTGCAATCTAGTTGTAATCACAGTCTTGATTGAATTTTTTTATTTTCATCGCTCACCCACTGAGATAAAAAGGAAGCAAAAAACTAATAGTCGAGACGGCACTGGATAGGTGAACTGGACATAAATCTGGCAGGATTGCATACGCACCACATATTAACAAGGTCAAGCTCTCCCAGTAATAATTCATTAATACTTTGTGTCTATTTGGAAGGGGGGGGGTCAAGACTGCCGCCTCGGTGATCAAGTTCTACAGTGTTAAAGTCACCGCTCACTAAAATATTTTCACCAGAGTATTCAACTAATTTCTTAAATAAAATGTTTAAGAATTCACACGGTTCCCGATTCATATTTTTGTGGGGGCATATTCATGTGCAAAAATAAATTGAGCATCATCGATCAATATGCCAAGAATTACAAATCTGCCCTTCTGGTCAGTAATTACGTCATTAATACTTTGATTAATTTATGTGGTATAGTTTACCCATTTAGCCATATCAATTACTGATTTTGCAATATCGCTAAACGTTTTGCATTATCACTAAACATTAAGCAACATCACCCAATAGTTGACAAGAAATCTGCAAGAACAAAGCACTCTGCTGGCATCTCCACCTACACCACACTGTTACCAGCCTACCAGGGTCCTCCTTTAACAACTGTGTGCTGTGCATGGCTCGGTCTTGAGCGCAGAGGTTGAAGGATGATAAGCACCCCATTATTAAAGCACAGAGATTCTGTACCAACAACTGATTTTCGCGGTACCAGTCTGAGAGGGGTGAATGGTCTCGAGCACTTGTGCTTTAACTTCCTTCACTCAGCAACTCAGCTAAACCTGTATGTCAGGATAGACTTGTGACGTCAGCTGGGATCCCCTTTCATAACAGGGGATCTCTTCACGCGTGCTGTGTACAATGTAAACATAATTTGAATTGTAGCAGGTAACAGAGAAGCAAAACGTGGAAGTCCAACCTTAATATGTTGCGTAAAATTTATAAAAAAAAACATGACAATGCCCATGAAAATCAATCAGTTTATAATATCAGGATCCATTATTTGGTGCTACCTTACCCGGCATGTTTACAGCTAAATCTACGGGTAACAGTCATGACCGTCACTTCGACAGAGAGGACTGAGTGACTTAGTCAGCCCTTTTGGCGTACACAATATATTTATCCCTGCGCCCGACATTAAATTGCGGTGGACGGCATTTTCTGCGTGCTTTTTTTCTTTCTTTTTTTTTTTTTTTTTTTTGCTTTTTGGGGGCAGAAAGTCTGGTCATATTCGGGGTGCAGGGTAGCTAAGATAAAGCTGTACGATGTGTGCAGAGTACATTTGGCGCAGATTTAACTGGTTATACTATATAAAGTACGTACTGAAGTGGGTCAAGCAGTGTAGAAACAGTTTGAGGAATATCTCTGAAACAGTGAGATCAATCTCTTTCAAATTTAAAATATATGATAACATTACATAGAGGACCTGCGGAGATGAATGATATCGCCAAATGACTAAATGATGTCTTTAAATGATTTAGGGGTATTGCCAAGTGATTTAGCAATACCGCTGCATGATTTAGCGATACCGCCAATAGGACTAAGTGTCAAAACGGCTTGCCATACAAATAGGAATATCAGGGTTCGTATTAAAGTATTTATACTTATGCTCCAGTACAAAATTACTTTTATCATTCCAAGAAAAACATTCATTGCCAGAGACTCTGCGAAAAGTGGAAAGCGCACAGGCGCGACTGGTACCCCAACAGATATCCAATCCTTTCTAGAAAAAATAGCAGGAGATGCAGACCATTGGTTCAGATCTAAGATAAGCTTCATATACCTTCCATTTCAACTGCGTAGAGCAGAAAGAGTACCAAAATGCATTGGTATAGTGGTACATTGTAACATGCTTTCATTGTTGTTAAACTATGGTATAAAAGTTGGAGTAAAATAAACCTGTATATCTCCATTTGCAGGGGTTAAATCTTTGATGTGCCTCAGCTTAATTAATATATATATATGTATATATATATATATATATATATATATATATATATATATATATATATATATATATATATATATGTGTGTGTGTGTGTGTGTGTGTGTGTGTGTGTGTGTGTGTGTGTCTGTGTGTATGTGTGTGTGTGTGTGTGTGTGTGTGTGTGTGTTTTGCTTGATTAGTGTCAGAGAAGGGCTACACAAACAGACATGGTTTTTAGGCTGAACGACCTCAAAATGGATAAACTTGTAACATTTTCGTCCTTGTTATGTCCATAATACCCTGGAGCATGATACATTAGCATTTGATATTTATGCACACACACACACACACACACACACACATATATATATATATATATATATATATATATATATATATATATATATATATATATATATATATATATATATACATATGTCTGGTGGATAAATTGATTTAGACATGTTTCACTTTCTCTGTTATCTGTCTACCTCTGCAATATGGGAGAGAGCCACCACAAAATTGACGCAAGTTTTTGAATCGCAGAAGCAGAGCCTGTGCATAGGGTAACTGGATTAAAAAAATACAGGACAGAGGTGACCTGGAACAAAGCAACACATTTTAAGTGTGTTTTAAAAAAATGTAATTAAAGATGTGCTTTCTGTACACCTAAATATCACATGGTCTAACTCATACCATATACATGTCTCTTACATATATTGAGCTCATCGCTTTTTTTTATTCTGAACACTTTTGCCGAAATTTGGAATGCAAAATGATGAAAATTGTAAAGAATATGAAGCATACAACAAAACACAGGTGAGTTATGGTGTCTTTCATGGGTCTTATACGAAAACCTTTGCTATAATACAAATAAAAGATCAATAACATCACGAAGGGTTCTTCTATGGAGAGGTATAGTTTCCTTTTTTGGCATTTAAAAAGATTTTTTTTTAACACCTTTTGGATTTTGCTTGCCGTAATTTCTGTCAAAGTGACTTCAACTGAAATAAAAGCAGCATCCTGACTTTCCAAGTCATTTGAGGTTGTTTGTTACAGTTTAATTCAGGTGAAAAAACAATAGAAGTCACACCTGGACTGAAAGAGACCGAGTACATATTTCAACTGAAAATTTGCTTGGTCAGGCTCAAGGTAGCTTTCTTTTCCCTAAGTTTCAATGTGGAAGTATTTTATGTCTGAATCGATGTTGCATTTTGAAAGGTATACATTATTGACACTACTGGTAATATTTCGTGGAAATACGTAAGGTTTTAACTAATTCTACTGGTTATTTCATAAAGTTTTACTGTTTGTTTTATTTTTAAAACATATCTTAATAACACGAACGCTTATTCGTATCGTTTTTCACTCTGTGGCTTGAATTATGTAGTGTTTTTCTATTTGATTCTTGGAAAAAGACAATACCATCTGCACCTCGACTTTGCTTTTTTTGAATCCGAAAGAAGAAATTAAAACTTTAATAGAACCCGGAGATGTTGCTCTGCTTCTTCTTTTTGGTAGATAGTGTGCTATGTGATTGGTGTCGATGGTTGAAAAAGCCGAAAGTGCTAAAATAAAACAAATAAAATACAAAATCATATTTATAACTAGAAAAGCTATCAAAGAAAATTTCGCAATAAATGTCGTCATAACCATATAAAATGTCACTATAACCAGATCAAAAGTCAAAACGAGCCGAATTGTCGTTATGACCACATAAAATATCATAATGATGAGATAAAAGTCGTACACACAAACAAAAATATCGACCTGACAAGATAAAATGTCGTTAAGACCATATTAAAAAGTGGTCCAAACCAGATAAAATGTCATGACTAGATACAAAAGTAATTCGAATAAGATAAAACGTTTCCATAGCTACGTAAAGTGTCATCCTTACCAGATAAAATGTCGTTACGACCACCAAAAATGTCGTCCCCAGGAAACAAAATGCCGGTATGACCGCATAAATAGTGATCTGAACCAGATAAAATGTCGTTTTGACCACATAAAGTGGCGTCTAGACCGGATAAAATGTCTTCCGAACCAGATAGAATCCCCTTAATACCGAATAAAAAGTGATCCGAACCAGAAAAAAGTGTCGTTCTAACCATATAAAATGCCGTTATGACATACATAAAAAGTCGTCCTTACCAGATAAAATGTCGTTATGACCAAATAAAATGTGCCAACCAGAAACAATGTCGTTATGACCACATTAAATGTAATCGTAACAATATAAACTGCCATGATGACCACAATAAAATGTGATTCTAACCAGATAAAATATCATTATGACCACATAAAATGTCGTCCCAACCATATAAAATGTCGTTATGACCACATACAATCTCGTCCTATCCAGATGAGTTGTCGTTATGACCTCATAAAATGTAATGCTAACAAGATAAACTGTCATAATGACCACAATAAAAAGGGATCTTAGCCAGATAAAATACCATCCGTACCGTATTAAATGTTGTTATGAACACATGGGATGTCGTTCTAACCAGTTAATATGTTATGACCACATAAAAAGTCGTCCGAATCAGATAAAATGTTACGACCACATAAAATGTAATGCTAACCAGATAAACTGCCGTAATGACCAAATAAATTTGTTCCTAACTTGATAAGATGTTGTTATAACCACAAAAAAAAGTCGTCCGAACCAATAAAATGTCGTTAAAACCACACAAAATGCCACCCCTACCAGATAGAATGTCAAGACCATTTAAATGTCGTTGTGACCAGGTAAAATGCCCTTTTGGCCACACAAAAAGTGGTCCGAACCAGATAAAATGTCGTTCGAACCACTTAAAATGTAATCCTAAGCAGATCAACTGTCGTTATGACCACAGTTATGTCGCTTCACCCAGATGAAATGTTAAGACCACATATAAAGTCGTCCAAACCAGATTGAATGTCGTTATGACCACATAACGTGTCTTCTAAACAGGATAGAGTTTCGTTATGATCACACAAAAAACGTCGTCCAAACCAGATAAAATGTCTTTATGAGCACACAAGCTATCCTTATGGCCACATAAAGTGTCGTCGAGCTAAATCTTGTTATGACCACATGAAACGTTATCCGAACCAGGTAAGGTGTCGGTATGATCACAGAAAAGGTGAAGTAAGGTTGACGCCAATGGGCTTCCGTAATAACTAGACCTGATTTTAAGCTTTGTCGTGAAGTGTGCAGATCAAGATTGCCATTAGCACTTTCAGTTTCACATCAGCATACCCTCATTTTTATAAACCATATTTTTGTTCCTTTATTAGAAAGAATTTCACATTAGCCCAAGAAACCCGTGTTTCCTGTTGTACGACCAACTCTGCAAAGCGGCCGACCCAAATGATTTTTTTCTGATGAAAAAGAGAAAGAAATCTATTTTCAACCCGTAAAAATGATTGCATAGTGGTCCTATGAGTCGCTGATTTATTTTGGTTCATACCGGATCTCATGACGAAATTAAACAATTAGAGCGATTTTTTGCTGGGAGACTTGAAGAGACACGTGTTCAACTTCACTTGTCAACCTGGATGGGCCATATGGATATGTAACCTAGGCATAGAGTTTGCACAGCTGACGAATCTGGTATATATGTTTTGTATCAAACTCTTTCATATGAATAGACAAGGAATGAAGACAAAAGTTATAGAAGGCATATTAAAGCACTGTCTACACAGAATGATAGAATCCGTCAAGTATTGTTGAATCCCAGATACGTTCCACACATGTGCTCTTAGGCTAGCGTGCGGCCTTTGAGGTCAACTTTTCTGCAATTTTAGTCCATACTTTTACCAGCATGTTTATCACGTGTAAAGCGCCTTGTATTTTTAGTTCGGATTTGTTTAAAGACGATTTAAGTAATATATTTTGCTTTGTTATGTGAAAAATTGAACTGTTGTGGGACCGATAGAAAGTCCAAAGGATCTCAATTTCAACACAACTCAAAAGGAACCCCAAAGTACACGCGGCAAAGGAAAACCTCATTTATATATCTGTGTGTTGTTGGCCTCCCTTTGGGATGTAGGGTACTGAATCAATTAAATGGAATTGAAATAAAAAAGTACATGTATATATACTAGTATTAGGAAACTCGGGGTTACACACAACAGATCGCGATATTCAGGGCTGAATGACAGCAATGCATACTTTAAATAGACCTATCATTATCAACTGCAAAAAAAAGTCATATCTCTTCATTCAGGCCTACTCTTCTCGGAAAATACTCAGCCAATTGCATTGAAATTGCATGGAGACAGTTCTTAGTACCCTTAATTTGTATTTTTTGTCAATTTTTTGTTTGTTTTGCTATTTACGACATTGACTTTTAAACATTTTTTTTTAAGATTATGCTGAAAGTTGACGGAAAATTTCCTTGTGAAAGGGTATAAAAAAACTGTACAATAGTTGGCATTAATCAGTCCCGTTTTTTCATATAAGAGTCAGCTGAGCAGAAATTCACCTCATTATGCATTGGTAGACTGGTTAAGGGCAAAAAGGGGTGATCGCTACATATCATAGTGCAAGGGTCCCACTCGACACAAGTTTCCTTGGGGCAAAATAAAAAAAAAAAAATCCAGAGAGACTCTCTCTATCCTTAAAGTCCTTTAAATAGCATAAATTGTGCAATTAACACCTGAATTAAAAGGCCCGCCTACCTTCGCAAGCAATAACAAAACATATATGTGTGAATAGTGGCAATAAATTTAAGGGCAAGGAGTTCATTTCGGAGGTCTTTTCATATTTAGCGCCCAGTCTGACCTTCAAAATTCAAGATGGCCGCTGTTTAGTATCTTTTCTTCAGACCGTTCGCGTAACATTTGAACCATTTGAGTAATAGCCATGTGTAATACACCAATTCATATTACATTGGGGATGGGGAACTCATATCAGACACACTGCATTTGTGATTAAAGGTGATTTGAAGGCGCAATGTTATAGAAACTCTGAAAGTCTTTGAATTTTGGAAGTCGATTATTTAAAACCCATCCTGATGCGTGTTTTTCATGTATCCTGATGACAGAACTGAAACCTGTCATGTCCCATAATCATAAATCGTTAAAAATTCTCATTTCTGAATAAATGATGTTGAATTCCCTCAATAAGAATAAATTATGCGAATAAGTGTATAAAAGAAACGTACTTTAAAATTTTAATCATTTAGGTATAGTTCAACATTTTCATTATTTTTAAATTGGTACATACAGTACCCAAGGGGGAGGGGGTTAAATGGGTCTTTACACGTTCACAGAGTATGGAAAATAATGGTCAATTTTTGGCCTACTATGTGCAATTTTTATATGTTTTTTTTTTTTTTTTTTAAATCATCTTTTTCAAAGTACTAATTTGGTGGAGGGAGGAGTCATGAATGTAATTCTGTAATATTAAATCATCCCTTACCATTAAACGTGGGATTCATTTGGAGTGACTAATTTGAGGATGTGAAATGCATTTTATATTAATATCCATAGACAAGACGGCTGCTAACACCCTCCTCAATTTAGATATATATCTAGATATATTAGTCTCCTGTGTTTTCACAGAAGTCTGTATACAACAGAGTTCTTAACCCTGAATAATTCTTCATCTTTTGTCAACATATATCCTGTCTAGCTGTTACTGCCTCGATTTCCCACTTCTGTTCACCTGTAAGATGATGTCTTCTAGCCACACCATTCATGTATAACCAATCCTCACTAGCTTCTGTCATTTTTATCGGGACGATGTACGTCGCAAACCCGGTCGTACATTACAATCTACACACAATCACCATAACACTCTGTTGGTGTAAAAGTAGTTGTTCACACCAAGTAAATGGACAAACATGATTTTATCATAGCGAGAACTTGTTTTTAGACGCACACCTCAACCGGCGCCAGACTTTTTGAGTAAGTGCTGAACACTGTTAAATGCTGTTAACAGTTTTGTTTTGGTATTTAACGAGATGTATCTGAATATGTGTCAAGACGCAATACTTTACTTTAAATCTGACAAGAACCGTATGTTGAGAATATTTTTAAATATTATAAGCATTTTCATAAAGCAACCATTTGTGCGGTTTCTTTTTCCAGGCAAAGTGCCGTAACAGGACTTTGATGTGAAGTGTCGTAACACGACGGTGATGTTATACAAACAATGTATAGTTGACCTCAAATTTAAGATGAATTATATGCCCCAACCTAAATTATCATACAATGATGCCAATTTTGATTTTATAATTTTCGAGTGTGATCACAGAAAAAATAAATTAAGTTTGTATTTCTGCTTTTTTGTCCAGAACCCCTTCCTAGGAGTCATTACCCTTCACTGTCTAACCTATGTACATATGGAAGTACTATTGTCCATATTGCACACGTTCTTCTGTAGAAATTTGACAAAGGCTGTATTAGCCAAAATAAATTAAACTGTCTTCAGCGGGTAACTACTCAGAAGATTTGTCGGAGCCTATAGCCGTGCACGTCTTTCTGAGTATCGGTTCCTTTTATAAGCTAAATATTCTGCAAAGGCAACCCACATAATAATGCCTAAATATGAACGTGGCAAAAAAGGAATTTGCTAGTTACGTGAAGTTTTGCTTATAAATCCAGAGGTTCATTATGGCCAAAAAACCTGTCAAACCAAACATAAATAGTAAGCTTGTATAATGCTAGTTCAGATAACAACAATTTGACTGACCCCTGATCCAATGTATACCATTTTCCAGCTGGGTAGCTGAACTTAGTTAAGCAACCTGTCAGTGTAGAACTGAAGTAGAAACAAACTGGAACATCATATTTAGTCCCAGTGATTGTAAAATAAACAGTTGCAAATAAACAGTTGCAGCTCGGCCACATGCACAAACCAAGGGAAATCGTATCAAGTACTGCAACAATGGACATCCTGCACCAGAAATGTACAACAAATCCCATGATGACACCTACGCCTCACTTTGAAAGTCTCCAAGCAATAAAGCTCCATCTCACTGCCAACCATGGGTCAATGTTTCAACGTATTGGGTTAGGTTTGTGACATTGGAGTAAATACTGCCAAGAATGAGTAATTTTTGATATGGAGTAAATGTGTACTTAGACATGTAACAAAAAAATGAAAGTCATTTGTCAAAAATATGTTAGCAAGACATACTTTTTCTTAACCGTATTTGAAGTACAATTATGCCAAAGTGTAGCTGTCGTTGGCCACTGCTTGCTACTGTTAGCCCCTGGGGGTTAACCTGACAGAGAACATGTAAACCTAAAATATTTGAAGGTGAGTATTAAAACAGTATGATGCTATAAGATAAAATTAAGCAGCAAAACAGGCAGGTCTTAAATCTCTAAATTATTGAAGCCAAACTTTCTTACCATTCTGTCTGTTACGCACTCATGTTTAATATGATGTCATGTCACCTGTTTTATGTCTCATTTGGGATGTGAAGGAAAGTTGGGTTACATGTGATCGGTATTCATGAATTTTTTTCATCTATTGTTTCTCTGACTTAAAAAAACTAGAAATCATCCCCTATTGCACATGCAACGCCAGAAATATGTTTTAAAGAAATCATGCATCCAATGAGTTTCATGCCATCCTGCAGGTTTTGTATGAGTAAAGTGCCGATTTTTGCATTATGGATAATTTTATCACCAATGCAATGCAGAACAGGGTCCCTCCCCCCCCCCCCCCAAATTAGCACACATTGCTGTATAATACATGTTTGTAGCTTATTCATGTCCGACGTAAGTAGGTCTGAACAGCAAAATTAACTTTAGAACCTGGCTACTTCTTCAATTGTCGATGAAGAAATAAAGTATACCATTATGTCAAATAGAAAATATTTTGTTGAATGGGGGATGTATTTTCTTCATTACTACAGATAACAACATGGGATCCTCAAGTGGATCTTTGTTGTTCATTCTTTATGCATATGATATATCATGAATTTCAACTTCAACATTATTACCTTTGCAAATTATATAAACTTTGGGTGCCCACAGTTCAAACCAAATAGTCCCAATTCACCTACAGAATGCCTTGAAGTTATAAATGGAGAGCTTTAAAGGTCAAATGACAAGCTCAAATTTGCTATTAAATTTGTGTTTTTTCGATGCGAGGCCCCTCTAATAATCAACAGTTACCAGTTGAAGTAAAAAATATGAACCAAATCTGTCAAAAAGCGCGTTTTGGCAGCCTCAAAGATGGCCATTGTTCCTGAACATTTTGGACACGGCCCGCTGGAGCGCAGCACAATTGTGACGTCATTCTTGTCATTGGGGTCCAGTACCCGGTGGCCATTACTGTATTGATTGCCGGTTGTTATCCTTTTGTTCCCGGGCAGTTATGGTGTATTGCGCTGCCGTTGGTTGTACCAACGGTACAAACTTCGGTGGAAGTTTCTACAAGTTTCCAAGAAACAAAAAGTTAAGGAAAGCATGAACGGCAGCGATCAAAAGAGACGGATTTAATCCAGACCATCACACGCAACCAGTGTTGTGCAGTGACCATTTTGCTCAAGACGCGTTCGACAAGAACCCAGAGATAGCACGCAAACTTGGAATGCAAGTGCGGCTGAAGAAGGATGTAATTCCAACTCTTCATATTCAGAACACTCCGAAAAGACAGGGCGATATCACAGATTCAGAATGTCCGCCGACGAAGCGAAGGCGATCGAACGCACTGACCAAACGCCAGAACGTCGCGGTAAGTACAGGCGACACACAGTAGCGCTTGTGTTTTCATTGAGTCCCGGGGGGTCGCTTATCGGTGATGGCCAATTGGCGCCTGTAATTCACAACGTCTCATGTGTATTCATCATCAAACGTTTGTAAATTTGGCTGTATTCAGTATAGCAGTAAGTTATGGTAGTTGTATAAATTATGTACAGTGAATTACCGGGTTAGTTATTGTCGTCTGTTGTGTCGATGGTCTCAATCTGAACGTGCACGACTCATTCCACCTCCCTGGTCAGATCCATGCATTTCGCCTGTTTACCGTGCTGAGTTTCCCGCAACAGCATATACACGAGACGACGTTCAGTGGCAATAGTAAGACCAACGTGTGGCCTACATCGTCATCGATTATGCACAACACCAAAAATGTGTGTATATATATATATATATATATATATATATATATATATATATATATATATATATATATATATATATATATATATATATATATATAACAATTCTTTTACTGTCGATTAGAGTGAACAATAAATATGTTTATTTGGCCATAGTTTATTAGTTACATTTTGTGTGTTGGGTTTTGTGCACGTGAGTAGTGGTTATTATTGAAGTGACAGTTTCATCATGTGTTCATACAGTACTGACTTTTTTATTTTTATGTTTAGCTAATTGCAGAACACGACCAGGCCATAGCAAGAACAGGTAACTGAAGGGACACAGCAAGCTGTATTTGAATTCAATGGGGTAGGCCTATCAGACAGAGCAAACTGGTACTCAATTGCAAGGGACAGACCAAGTTGTACATAGTTCCAATGCGACAGGCCCACATCTATCTGCTCCTATCCATGTGGACACACCAAAGGTTATCATAATTTACATTATGCCAGTCCAGATAAGCATGTTTCAGTGTACAGAAATAAATAATGTTTTTATGACTATTCATTTGTGGATAATCAAAAGGTTATTCTACTAGGAACTGCAGAAAAAACTGTTTTTACTTTCAAGTTAGTTACTTGATAAATGTAGATATAGTGATTTCAGATAGTTACATAGTGGTATAACATTTTTCACTCAGTAACAACAGTTGGCAAGTAAGTGCCGAAAAAAGGGGAAAATGTCAAATAAAATGCTTCTTGGTGCACAATCACCTTATTATTATTATTATTATTATTATTATTATTATTATTATTATTATTATTATTATTATTATTATTATTATTATTATTATGTTTTCATATCATGTACTTCATTTTGCAGTCCTATGGTACTCTACTTTTATTATAAACTAGTTATGTTTTTTTTAAACAACTTACGCCTGCAGAAAGCAAAATAAAAAAAAAAAAAAAAAAAGAAAGAAAGAAAATGGCAGAAACAAAACCAGGTATCTTGAGAAAACCTTTATTACACTCACTTGAACACATTTTATTCGAGACAATATTGCACCAATACGTATTTACAGTAGATGTCAATATTAATTCTAATTAATACAATCAGATGAAAATACATTTATTCCATTCACCAGCTGAATATTTCTGGTGTAATTACAGGTTGCTATTGGCTTGCCTTCACTTCAACGAGAACAGCAGACGTCAACAGGCAAGGAACAAGGATGGAGAGCTTCAGTACAGTGTGTCTTTCCCCAAGGCAAAGAAGGAAGCGCCAACAATACAGCCGATGTAAGGAAAATGTACATATGGTACGTGTAAATATATCTAGGGGATGAAGCATTGTGAACCAAATACAGTAATATTTATTCCAAATATGAATTACTGGAAAAAGTGCACATGTTGATCAGTATTTTGGAGGCAAAGGTCCTTGTGCTTTTCACTGGTAATATTGTGGTAAGTTGAGGGTCCAGTGTCTGATACTTGTGCATCACATGCAGTATTGTCAATTTATTATCGTTTTTGTTACAGCATATGTTCAAGAGCTCACGGAAGAAGTACTGCGATTGAGGACACAGTACCCGAGTTACCAACTTGCAAGGCAAATCGTTCTTCAACTTCAACAGTCCGAGCCCGTAATCCCACCTATTGCAAGCCAATACGAGAGGCCTGACAAAGCAAATATGTCCATATGGGCTTTCACTGGCAGATAGTTCCAGCAGCACTTCCTCTCCTCTTTTGTCTTCATTGGTACACAATGTGTACACTTGCACCTGCAGAAAAAAGTGTAAATATTGGAAAATTGTACATACTGGTCAGAGATCTGATGAGATAACTAGAATAAAATGTGATTTTGTACACAAATGTGTTTGTTATTCCAAATACCTTGGTGCACAATTAGTAACCTTCCTATGGAAAGGTCTTAGTATGGTTGATATTTGATAAAATGTATTTTATATTGTATTCACCAATAATAGTATCTTGGCAAGTATATGCCCCACCCTCATCCTACTTGCCCTGAATGTTTCCTTTGCTTCCACGAGAGATTATATTACAGATGACATCCAAGACTGAACTAATATTTTATAACTGATAGTTCAAAAAAAGTAATGCTACACAAAACACTTCTGAATTTATACATTCATGATTAATTTTGCTTTTGTTTCAAATGATCTATATGGGCTGTGACTAACCAACTTTAGGCATACAAAGAAAGATTTGGCAACATAAATTTATCTTCTTCAACAAAGTGGAATGGAAAGTGTAATATTTTATATGTTTGAATTACAAAGTAGATAAATTCAATAATGAATCAATACTTGGAAAGTCCCAGCAGTTTTTCAGAATGTTGGCTGTCAGACCCAAGACAATTTTTTCTTTCTTTACTTGTGCTAGCCTGCCTACAAGTGACAAAAATCACAGTTCGCCACTATTTATACTATGAACAGGAAAAAGGTTTTAGGAAACTTCTGACAGTTTTAGTGTATGGTTCAAATTGTCAATGCCCAGTGTTTTTTTTTTTTTTTTTTTTTTTTTTGGTGCAAGTCAAATAAAGAAAGTGAGAGAAAAAGAAAGCAAGCAAGCAAACAAGCAAGAAAAGTAAGAGAAAGAAAGAAAATAAAGAGAAAGGAAGGAAGAGAAGAAAGAAAGCTTTTGGATACTCATATAGTCTGAATAAGCCTCACTGCCTCCTAGCTATGCTTTGAATGAAAGACTTGGATTTCAAAATTGTCAGAATGCCACCCCCCCCCTTTTTTTTGTTTGTTTGTTTGTTTGTTTGTTTGTTTTATTTTTTGCTTTTTCACTTCGCACTTTGTATGTTACAGAAGCAACAACTATGTTGAAAATTGCTACGAACTTTTCACCCATCAAGACAGTATTTGGGTGGGAAATACTTGTTCTCACTCAAAAACCCTTTCATAAATCTGGAAAATTTTCATAGCAATCAATTCATAGCGTTTCCTTTACCCAGTCGTTCCTCAGCACCGTATTTGACTTTGTATGCACGCCTGTGTATTCTACTTAGCCAGAACAGTAGCTGCCGTTTACCTCCCGCCCCTCATAAACTAATCACTGTTAGCATCAGTGATTGTGCAATGCGATAAAGCGTGACCCGGTAGCCAGTCTTGTGTGGCCTTGTGTATTACTGCCCCACTCCAAGCTACTCACGATCTGTGCAGACGGCTCGGTCAGATTTGGCTTTTAAAAAATGTCATTCGTTTGTTACAAGTATCATCACATGCACAATACCAATGGCATCTAAAATACAGACAAACTCGAGTTTACAAACGAGACGAGGGGCTTTACTGAAGTCTTCCACGGGCACGGTACTCCCGAGAAGGGGAATGGAGAAATGCCCCAGCATACACACGTCTTTCATGGCCAGCTACGCGGAATTTGTTGATCTGTATAACTTTAATTCGATACGAAACTTTAGTGTACGCTATTGTGACCACACGACACGAGAAAAATCTACAAAACTCTGTCCGAGTGTCGTATGTTCCTCTCGCCAAATTGAGCATAATCCACATACCAATTACCATGTCCATGAAACATCTGTTGGGTCCTCCGGCTCTGGGCCCCGGTCCCCCTTCTCGGAGTCGCACGGCACCACCGCCACCTCCTCAATACGTCTCCTCTTTGCTAAGGGCTCGTATATGTACGGTTTTACAACGGATCTGAATATAACCTGTGGTCCAAAACTACTCTCTTCATCGTCTTCGCAACCGAACATACGGTCAAACATGTATTCCGCCGTCTTCCTTCCCACTCGCATTGACAAGAATGACGTCACAAAGCGCCATCTGGCGGCCAAAATACGGCAAAAATCTCAATAATGTTTTCAGTGGTGAGGGTGATAAAAGACGTTTTTTTTTTCGTATCCCGGAGGTAAAATCATACAAAAATTCTTTCGGGTTCGAAAAATGTGGTCCTGATGTACACATTAATGCTAAAATGTGGAAAATGACCGTCATCTTTGACATTTGACCTTTAAAAATATGAAACTGACCTGAAGTTACTAGGCTTTCATTTTATGTACGTAAAACCAAATATATGGTTTTCCATTTTCAGCAGATCCTTGTCACAAAGGGACATTCCTAACGGTAACTTTCAGGTCCGTGTAACTCTTACGAATTTATTTACACGCATGAAGTTTTTGGGCATACTGTTTGACTCTCATCTAGCCTGAAATCAATTTATCAATTAACTTGCAAGCAAAATATGAAGTATTATTAGGATTTTAAGAAAACTGAAAAAAAGAGAAATATTTACCTACTGTTATTCTGGTTTTGATCTACAGAAGTGTTTTAGAATATCATATTACTTATGGATAACATTATGAGGCTTTGGCAACTTGGGACGGTTGCAAAAAGTGCAGAAATAAGCTATTCGGGTAATAGTTAAAACCGAATTTTTGGCTAATACGGATTCAATTGTTTGAAATATGTTAATTTCGAAAGTTCAAGATTTGTTTCACTTTTTATGCTTGAAAATTTATTATAAATTCCATGATAATCCAGTTTCGTATTACTTGCATTATTTTCATTGCTATCAGGCAAAACCGGATAAACCTGACCATTAGAAACATTCGGCCCCCAATATATATACAGCAAAAATTATAAACTAGAATATACCGAACTTTACAAATCTCATGCCAATTACTAAAACAAACCATAATAATACTAAAAACTGTATATGATTATAAATTATGGATTTAATTTGCGCTGATACCCTACCATTAAGTTTGTTGAGAGTGATAATCAGACCAGGTTGTTATTTTTATATATTCAAGGGAATATAATGTTTGTGAAAATATAACTATTATAGTGGAAGTTGTCAATTGGCAAATTGTGACACTTGCAGATAAAATCAATGTGTGAATGTGTGCATGTCTCCTGAGAATAATTTAGTTTCAACCTACACTATTTCGATGTACATGTTTTGTATTCTTGGAATAAATGCATCTTGATGTAACTTGGCTTGACATATAAGTGGTGCATGATACCTGAAGAAGAGAAAATGTATAGCCGCTATCTTATATTTTAAGTGTAAAAATGACTGCCAATTGCCAAAATAACCCCCACAATGAATGTTTGACCCTCAAATTGGCTATGTGCGACCATTCACGCATTCCGTTCTGTTCCAAAGCAATACATTTTTATAATACTACGTTTCAGGTGCTTTTTAGCATAATCTATGCCAATGGAAAGAGGTGTCAGCACTATTAATAACATTCAATCACCAAGGCAATGCCACAGCTGAGTCCCAAAGCTCCGAAAGTTGTTGGATTTGTTGTAAAATACACATATCTAGCTCATAAATATCTCACTTAGTCATAGTGCCTGAGGACAGGAAAATATCCAGCGGCCATCATAGTTTAAAGGTCAAAATGTCCACCAGTCGTCAAAATAACAGCAAAAATGAATTCGTGACCATCAAGTTAGGCACTTGCTATTGACATGTTTCATTCTGTTCTCTTATTAACGATTCATATACTTTTATGTTTTACATATACACTTTTTTTCCGTTTGAAGTCCTCCTTCATCGTCATCGAAGACCATTCACATTGAAATTTCTACTTCTGTGAAACTTTTGGTTGGTTATTTCTGAAACTTTGTGGGGATCTACGCTTGGTGTTATTCTACTAAGTTTGTTGAAGAGGTTATGCTTTAGTGATTTATAGATATATAACTCAACTAACTTTTGAGTCAACTGAGCTTATGTGGGTAATCTTCCTGGGTTGTCCCTTGGGCGTCGGGCATCTGGAATCCACAAATCGCATTTTCGACTTCTCCAAAAGCACTCAGCAGTTTTACGTCGAACTTGTTTTGGAATGCACCTTGGGTGATTTTTAGCCATGTGTGTTCAGTGGTCATGCCCCAGCTATTTTATTTATTTATTTATTTATTTATTTATTTATTTATTTATTTATTTATTTATTTATTTATTTATTTATTTATTTATTTATTTATTTATTTATTTATGTATGTATGTATGTATGTATGTATGTATGTATGTATGTATGTATGTATGTATGTATGTATGTATGTATGTATTTATTTATTTATCTATTTATTTATTTATTTATTTATTTATTTATTTATTGTCGTTCATTTCTCGATGACATGGTCAAATCGTTAAAAAATATCTTCTCCACACAAAGCTATTGAATAACTGACAAGGAACACATACATGTATACATAGTTTAGGCATATTCAATTGAGAAATATCAATTTTATTGGTGCTTTTTTATCATAATGTCGTTCGCCTGTGGCCAAAGCTGAAGCAGCTTCTGTACATGTTGTACCCACTGGCTGTCGCATGATCCCCTTCCGCCCTACGCGTTTGCATATGCCTGTGCTTCTGGCGACCCTTTGACCTTAATTTGTTCAACAGTTGTCGCAAAAAAAAAAAAAAAATCTATATATTTTTACAATAGGCAAGATGTACATGCTAAAAAGAGTAAGCATGACCTGAAAAAGAGCTGACCTTGATATCGTAGTTTACAGGACCATTTCGGTCTGTGTTGGTAAGGTCAGCTGAGCACAAGAGCTTCACCGTGCTATTGTCTTAATTATCCATTTGTCCGGGTTTTTTATCCTTTCGTTTCTTTTATCTTATTTTAATATATATACATATTTTTTTTTGTTTTTTTGTTTTTTTATTTTTTTTTTTTGACAAAAGGTTTTAAAGTGGTCTCCAATGCTGTAGAGCTAATTCCTTCTTAAATGCATGGGAACAAGTTTTGGACCATTAGACCTTAATTTGTTGGAGCAGTGGCACTGCAATTTTTATCTTTGCTGGCTTGTCGGCCAGCAGAGCTTATGTCATCGCTCATCGTTCATCATCCTTGCACAATTTATATTTTCGACTTCTTCACTCAGACCGGCAGCTATGCAGATTCACCTCAAACATGACGGCAATGTACTTTGGATGGTTTCTACCATGTTTGTTCAATTGGTCACATTTCAGTGTTTTTTTGGTGGGGGGTATGATTTTTTTTTGGGGGGGGGGCAAATTCTGAAATTGTTTTTCTCATAAACCCCTCACCCAATTGCTTTGATATCCCGTAGGAACACGCTTAGAGACCTCTGCATCATAATTTCTTCAGCAGGTGGCGTTGCAATTTTTTCTGTTGTTTTGATTTTTGTGTGTTTTTGCTATTTCGGACTTGTCTGAAACTGTCAGCCAGATTTACGCCAAACTTGTTGGCAATGTTCCCCTGCTAGGTCCCCACCAAGTTTCTTTGGAACGTCATTCTCGAATGAACTCTTTATTTTTCATTTTTTCCTTTGTTGGCGAAATCCGGAAAGAAAATCTTCTGCAATACCAATTATCCTATTGGTTCGAATGTTTTGTTCACGACAGCCACATATATGTAAGTGGAATGTTGAATCCAAGACACACAAAGGGTGTGTATGTTTTGAGATTTTGTGCACATTCGTGTAGAAATTTGGCGGATCAGTGTGTTTGACACATTCCCGTGCTGTGGCAGAGAGGACAATGATGTGTTGAAGAAGGGAGACACACTTTCCGACGGTGAGAAACTGGTAAAGATAAGTAAGGATAGCAATGATTGAAGGAGAAAGGATCAAAAGACAGAGAGTATCGTTTATCAGGCTACAAAATGGAACATGCTAAAGTATGTTTTGATGTCATATGCCAAAAGACACTCGTGTAAGCGGCGATGGAAAGTAAGTCATGTGTAATCATGCAGACAGTAATAGCGGTAAAAGAGAGAATATGAAGCTCTGACAACAAAATACAGCTCTACCAAGGGTGGAATTTACAATTGGACATTTTTCAGTTACTGTCCGTGTTGCCGAACTCAAGGTAAGTGAACTTAAATAACATAAACTTACCTTTTCAGTAAAATGATGAGTGGGCAAGCTCGGAAATTTTGACGGGAAGCATTATGATGAATCACAATTCCAAGACAGGGGCTCGGGTGTATGTTTGGTGTGGACTTTTTCATTTCTTTTCATTTTGATGAGATGCCCTGCTTGCATTTAGCATAGCTTGGGCCAGTTCTGCCAGTCGGTGGGCTGTGCCAGTAGGTGGGTTGCTACCCCCACGCAAAGTTTGTGAATAACTGTGCGGATTGGCTGGAAAAATCAGAAAATCAGAAATCTGATATACTCTCCAATGCATGTGAAACAAACAAAAAACAAAAACAAAAAACACAATGCAAAAACAAAACGAAAACAAAACAAAATCAAAAACAAAAAACTAATAAAAACAAAACTAAAACAAAAACAAAACAAAACAAAAACAAAAACACAACCAAAAAAAAAAAAAAAAAATTGCTATATTTCGTGAATACAGTAGCTTGGGAGTTCTCACATAAATAATGAATACATCACATTCATTATATGCATGGTATATGATTATGATGGCAAAGTAAATTATAGAATTACTGATGTTTGCCGACATCAAATTTGTACAAGCTAAGTGTCTATGGTGCATACGCAGATAATATATCTCCTCGTTTTCAATGTCTGTCTGTGTGTCTCGCCCTAGCATTATTATATTTATATATATATATATATATATATATATATATATATATATATATATATATTTATATATATATATATATATATATATATATATGTAAATATATATATATATATATATATATATATATATATATATATATATATATATATATTGGGGGTGTCATTGAACCTGGGCATTTGAAGCGGCTTGATAAAAATGTGTATTGAGGGAATCCCAAGCAATTTTGACACGGATCTGGTAAGCTTTTTTTGGAGACAGATACACTCACATGCATGCATACTAGAATCCATAACCTAACTATGCTAATATATAGACTTACATATATCAATCTTTACTTACTGGGATATAAAAATCATAACGTATCAGCGACATTGCAACTCCTTTTTTTGTAAATATTTGAGCCATATACCTTCACCGATATCTTTAACGTACAAGCTGGCTGCTACAAAGAGGCAAATTATTGTGTGCTTAGTAAAGCCAAACAAACTGCCATTTCTGAACGTTTTTGTGAATGTTTACAAAAATTGGTGTCATTTGATTTTCTATATATACACCATACATGTCAAATTGTTCAAGTTCATGTGTATATTTTATTTCACTTCTGTATTTAATAAAAGGTTAAAATTTCTAAATTGACCAAGTCTTTAGGTTTCTTTCTATGTTTGTGTGTTCCATTTTACCAATTCGGCATTATGCGTGAAATCAATTCTGTCTCAGAATGCCAACGCAAGAGGAGAAAACAGCCAACATCCAGGTTGTTACTCTGTTAAATTCCATCATTGTACCGCCAGAATTTCAAGACCATAAGCAGGCTCATATGCTTAGCTTTTGGGATTATTGTACCGGTCAAAATTCCAAACACACTGATAGACTGGCCATTTAGAGGACCACATTATGTGCAACGCTTCAGGTTGAGGTTGAGAAACATTAAACAAAAACTTGTTTGGAGGAGATAAGAAAAATACCCAATGGGATTTTAACCGACAAGTAACACACGCAGTCTTGGAACCCTTACCAAATTGCAGCCAGGAATTCACTATATTTTAGTCAAATCGTTTTAGTCACACTCACGTGTACGATGTTCTTAGGGGAGTTAAGAGGCAACTTCAATTAGGAGTTCTGTTTTCCGGAAAAGACCACTTAAATTAGCCTATTGATAATAGGTAAGTAGAAAAACGCCAGAAAATGGCACACTGCTTTGCCATCTAAGCAAGAAGAATACGAATCTGTGATCCTAATGGTTATTCAGACGAGCTTGACTTAAGTATTGACTTTGGAAGTGACTGGCACTGAAACAGTTAGAAAGGAAGGGCAAATGTACCGAAAAATGCAGCAGGGTAGTATCTGCAATAAAGCCACAGTTCGTTTTTTTTTTTCCAAAAGACCTAAACCATCTGGTACATTTTTTTTACTAGTTGGCGACAGTCTACATCATTAGAAGCTTTGTTAAAAAAAAAAAATCATTGTTTTGGGGTGGTGGGGGGTGAGGGGTGCACAATGACGAACATACAGGGTTTTTCTCTTTTTTAAAAAATAATTTCTGCAATCCTAGTCATTACAAACAACAGAACATTATGTTCAAATGTTCTCTGATGTTAACAACCGCGTTAGCAAAGCACAGCAATCCTACCACTTGTTTATGTAAACAAAATGCGTCTATATCTTCAAATCCTTATTAAAACACGGTACCAGTATCACTGAGGAAAAGATCTGCATCATGTCAACTGCAGCTGGATTTCCAGAGTTAGCACATGACTATATAAGTACCCTATGTAGAACCAGCGGATACGTGACTATGCCCATTCCTTATATAGAACAGGGGGTCAGTGCTTTACGCAGAACAGGAAACAATGACGGCACAGAAAAACAAGATGATCATGATGATCCTGTGCTCAGCTGACATGCATCTGTTTATTTTAACAAAATTACCCAAACATCTATGCAAAAATCAATGCAGTGTGACCGTTTGATTAGCATATGAAGAGAACTACCAAAGGTACATTTCTACAAAGTGCGAAATATGGCGCAAATTATCTTAATTGTTTCCATTAAAAGAAATCTCCATGTTTAAGTCTGGTATAAATTTTATTTGTAATATTTAAAAAAAAATGAATGAAAAAAATAAACAATAGTCAACCTTTTTTCACAACTTTGTTTAACCCTTCCACAAGGAATATTTCCACCACGTTTCAGCTTAATCCGAGCGACTGTTCTGGAGAAAGAGTGAAAAATAACAAAAACACAGAAAACATCATATAAAAATTGGGGAAAAATATGCTGCGCCACCTGGTGAACGAATTCTGAACTAAGAGTCCCCGGGAATGTCGCTGTGAGATATCAAAGAAGATTTTTTAAGATTTCCCCCCCAAAAGAACATTTTTTTAAAAATAAAATATCCAAAATTCACTGGAGCATGACCATTTGAACAAACCTGTTAGAGACCCACCCAAGGTACATTGACACCAAGTTTGATGTGATGTCACTTTGGATGATGGATTCACTGGAGAAGTCAATTACATGAATTGGCATTAAAATGCCCATTGACTTGCATAGTAATCATTAGAAAAGATGCATTTAAAGATAAGTACGTCAATTGAAACCAAAATAAAAAAAATAAATAAAAATGTGGAATCCAGAGCAGTGCCACCTTTGTTTGATCTTTCTATAAAGAACTAATCCACCAATATTCAGCTCAATCTGAATGACGGCTCTGGAGATGATGTCAAAAATGGCAAAAACACACAAAATATAATAAAAATAATTACAAAAAAATGGCAGCGCCACCGCGTAAAAAGTATGAACTAGGAGTCCCTAGAAGAGTTCCTGTGTGATATCAAAGCAATTGGGTGAGTTGTTTACAGAGAAGAAGAATTTGTAAGATTTTCAAAAAAAAAAACCAAAAAAACCCCCGAAAAAAATCACTGGAACATGACCATTTGAACAAACTTGGTAGAGACACACTCAGGGTACATCAACATCAAGTTCGAAGTAAATCGGGCGGACGGTTTTTCAAGAGAAGTCTAAAATGTCAATTGAGGACTACGGACCGTCAAAAACGCTCGGCTGACTGACAAGTCAGCGGAGCTTTTTTGTCACCGTCTTCTTCTTCTTCTTCTTCTTCTTCTTCTTCTTCTTCTTCTTCTTCTTCTTCTTCTTCTTTTTCTTCTTCTGTATGGGGTAGTGCACTGAGCATTTCTTTCTTTCATCTCGGGTTTAAAGCTCCCGCTACATGTTCCTGTAAGTATTGGCTGTTTTTTCTGAGCTTGCGAGCGTGATAAGGGATGCTTAATTACCTTCCTATATCTGCGTTTCGGAATACTTCATTCTTTACAAGGATGCTAATTTCTCCGCCAGTATGCTTTATATATTTTCTGCTATATATAAGGGCATACATGTTGCATGAATGACATTATTGTATGTATTTTGGGCCATTGATTAAAATTTGATATTTATATTGATAACTTTGCGTACTGCTCGCGTCAATGATAATAGATTTGCAATGGCATTTGATAGCAGGCACACGATAGCGCGTGTGCCTGCTATTAAATGGTCGGCTGTTTTCGAAGCCTAACCTAATTATTCATGCCAGAGTATTTGTCGGAGCTCATTACTTATGCAGATCCTAATTCAAGTGAATTTGTATGTGTTAATGTCGACGGTTTATTCCCATATCATATGTTGTTCATGAATTAGATTGAGTCTGTGTGTTGAGTGTAATTGGATACGTGTGTTCGATTAATAAGAATTTGACACGAAAATAAGTAGATTAAAATATAAATAATGAATGAATAAAGAAGGAAAGAAAGAAAGAAAGAAAGAAAGAAAGAAAGAAAAAAAAGAAAGAAAGAAAGAAAGAAAGAAAGAAAGAAAGAAAGAAAGAAAGAAAGAAAGGAAGAAAGAAAATATTTCAGGAAAAGCAAGAAGACTGTGTTCACACACAAACACTTAAGGTCGACTACATGATGAAGTAGATTCATTGATAGGTTACATGAGAGAGGCCAACAAAACAGATTTAAATTTGATATTAAACTTGCCTCTATCTTCCTCTGTCTGTCAGCCTGTGAGTCTGTCTGTCTGTCTGTCTGTCTGTCTGTCTGTCTGTCTGTCTCTCTCTCTCTCTCTCTCTCTCTCTCTCTCACACACACACACATATACACTCACACATTAAGGGGCATAAAAACATGAAGGATCAGTACTTAAAGGAATGCCCTCTACGTGTGATACATAGCTTTCACATATGGATACCAGCTTGGTCTAGATCTGTCTTATTCCAATGTGATCCATAGCTTTCTGCTGTTGATACCTCATTATTTCCTTTGCAGAGTTATAGTTTCGGAATAACGCTCGTTTTTCATGATATATCTGTCTGATATTTTGGGCTAATTTCGGAAATATGCTGGGTAAAAACTTGTTTTCTGTGTTGCGGTTTGTTGACATTCTCCTGGTTATTCACAGTGAGTTTCTGCTGGATATGCAGAATCATGTCGGGCTAACCTGGTTTGTGTTAGGCCAGAGCTTTTATATTTTTTTTTCTGTGTCGGGTTATTGCTGGGTACGCTGAAATTTGCTCCATTAACATGTCGGATTTTTGCGGGATATGTAGGGTCAGACTGGTACTTGCCGGAAAAATAGGTAATTTTGTTGGTGGGTAAAGAGACATTATTTTCCAGAGAATCCGTCAAAAAAAGGACAAAATACAGAAAAGCCGAATATTTTTTACCCGGTGAGATCCCCACATCGTAGTACCCAGGGTCAGCCAGCAGAACACTATACGAGCCAATGAGAACTTGAAATTGTGGTTTCGTAAGGGTTTGATCTAGCTTCATTCAATGTAATTCATATATTTATATATTGATATAGGAAATGTTTAACTTAATTCCAATGGAATGCCTTAGAGGCAAGGACTTCTATCTTTAAGACTAGTCAAACCGTTATGCTCTTATGAAAATTATCCACTATTTTTGAAAAATTGCCGCGTGACGGACACAAACTCGCATAAGCACCTTGGCGTAATGTTGTCATCTGATTGCACCTGGACAAATCACCTTGACACTGTATATGTAAAAGCTATGAAACGTGTAGACTGCCTTCGTGCCATGAAATACACCTTAAATAGAAAGTCACTGGAAAAAATGTACATGGTGTTTATCAGGCCCCTCCTTGAGTACGGCGACATTCTTTGGGACAATTGTTCCCTTGCATGCTCCAATAAGCTTGAACAGGTGCAGTTAGCGGCCGCACGTGTCGTGACCGGTGGCACTCAAACCACAAGTAACAGATTATTTTATAAGGAAACACAATGGGAACCGTTGAAAGACAGAAGAGAGAAACACAAATTGATACACTTTTACAAGATCGTAAATGGTTTCGCCCCACATTACCTACAGGATAGGATTCCAGAATCCATTGCCACCGGTCACAACACAAGAAACAGTAACGAAACACCTCTAATATTTTGTAGGTCCGAACAGCGCAACAAATCCTTTTTCCCTGCTACCATACGCAACTGGCGTAACCTGGATCAGGAGATTAAAACTTCTGAAACAATTCAAGCATTCAAAAATAAACTGAATGGGAACATAATACGTGTCCCCCCGTACTTTTATGGTAAAAATAGATTCGGCCAAGTCCACCATACGAGGATGCGCTTGAACTGCAGCCCTCTTAATGATTTGCTGTTCCAATACGGTTACATCGACACCCAAAGATGTGCTTGTGGAGCCCCAGTGGAAAGCATTTTCCATTTTTTGACAGAATGTTCTCTTTTCAATGAACCCCGCACGGAATTACTAGGACCTTTCCAGCCAGAAATTACTGCTAAAAGGGACATTTTGCTGTATGGTGATACAAACAAGTCCATTGATTGGAACACTAAGTTATTTGACAGTGTAGAAAGGTACATTATAAAAACAAAGAGATTTAGTAGAGATTAAGTGATTGTCCTCGCCATTTTTTTGTTTTTTTTTGTTTGTTTTTGTTTTGTTTTGTTTTTTTGTTTTCTACATTTGTACTTCCTGCTTAATTATATTTCGGTTTCATCAAGTGACGCTGTGTAGTTATGGAGAAGGATTTATAAAAGCTTTACAGCTTGTTTCCTAATCCATGTTTCTTTGAAATAAAATATGTTTAAACCATGCTCTGTGTTACATGTATTGTTTTGTGAAACAGTTTAAACGAGTATTGCCTGCAACCCAAATGGGAAAAAAAAGATCGTTCTTGGCATGCACTGGACAAAACATTCATAAATACTTGAAAAATGGTATGGTTTTGTTTACTTGTCTCCTTCTGCCCTGTCCATTCATCTCACATAAGTGAAATAAGACGAACAAGAAATTATGTGCAATTAAAATGTGTAGAAATAGAAAATGTACGGCCAAATACTTTTCAATATCACATGGGAAGAAGTTTTGTATACCACATGCCCGTTGTGTATGCCACAGTTGGCGTGCTAAGATGTTTCCAGCATCAAGATTAAAACAAAAAACAAAAAAACAATACATAGCTATTTTGACGTAAATCCTGTTTCTAAGTGAATGTAGATTATCTTGCGAATACACACCCCTTTCCGATTTGACTTTTTTGCCTGCCTGCATTTCCCATTTTACAAAGTGACTGGTGTTCAAAATAGAAGACCAAATTTATTCTAAAATCATTGGTGAACCTTACCTGAGAAGTCCGTATATCTTGAGTACTTTTATGAATATTGTGACCAAGCAGCCTTTGAAGCTGCGCTAAAGGATGTAGATGTTCAGAAAAAACCCAGAAAGGATTCTGGGACAAAAATAAGATACAGCAAATTGAGGAGAATTCCTGCCAACTGAAGCTGATGAGGACGTGCTAGAGTTGTTATAGGCGATGGTCCAGAATATAGAAGATGGCGTGGATCAGATTACCCGACATGTTACAAAACAAACTGCCGGGTCTCCTTTGTTGTACATTGACAAAGCTGAGTGCAAGAAGGGGGAGAAACATAACACTTCTCAGCAAATCAGTGTGTGACGCTAGAAAACATTGAAAGATTCCCTATTCTGTATCTACCGTTGCAACAATATTTTTTCATGCGGTTATATCAAAAACCTATCAATTGAAGCTGGAAAGGCACTTCAATCTGTTATAGTTTTGAGGCTATTAACAGATTTAAATTTTATTTATTTGCCTTGTTTGCATAAATTAAACTGCTACAACTTTGATTTATGTTTCACTGCATGCAACAATCCTACAAATCTATCAACTTAAGTTTGAATGACTTATCAGTCTAAAATAGTTTTGAAGTTATTCCAGATTAAAAAAATGTGTGTATTCGCCTAATTTGCATATATTAGATTGCTGCAATTTTAGTTCATGTTTCGATTAAATGCGGCTATGTTACAAACCCTACAAATTGAAGTTTGACTGATACCTATATTTATAATGGCTCTGGAGATATTCAACTTTTAAATGATTGAAGTGTTGCTAATTAACATAAGTTCAAATGTTGGTTTTCGTTCACTGTCCACTAGATTGACAGGTGTAACAAAACTGTATGTTCTTCTCTAAATTGTGTGTCTATCTGTAACAAGTTGGAAGATACAGAGGTTTAAAAATGGTAATTGTATCTAATTTGTATATTTTTAACGTGACATTTGTATATGATGCTTAACCCATTTATGCATGTAGTATCAGGAAAAATGTCCTACATCAGCATTAGATTCCCATGCTTTGTAAATCAGGGGTACAAAATGATGGCAACAAGAGAACAAAAAAAATCATGTATGCATGTGCATTGATATATATGTTCATGTGTTTGTCAATACATGTATTTGAATTTTACTATTTGCAGGGACATAAAACACATTTACATGGCTATATCTACAAATATTAACTACACATGTATTAGGCTCACCTAATCCACTGTCATATAATAATAATAATAATAATAATAATAATAATAATAATAATAATAATAATAATAATGAAAATAATAATGATGATGATAATGATAATAATAATAGTAATAATAATAAAAAATAATAATGATGATGATAATAATAATAATGATGATGATGATGATGATGATGATGATGATGATGATGATGATGATGATAATAATAATAATTTATTCAACCTCCTAGATGGGAGAAATAAAATATATAACATTCAACTTCACATAGCTCTTACAGTGATCCACGTGTTTAACTATTGAGTGTCACCAGCCTAATATGTAAGCAAACTAAAGTTGTAAGATTTGACAGGGAACATCCAACTTCACATATATAGTTGCTCTACCATGGAACATGTACATGTTTGACTATCGAGGCTCAATAGGCTACTAAAGGTGTGGATAAATTAAAGTTGCAAGCTTGCGCAAACTTAACAGAGATGAAATACCTCAGACAAATCTTTGTTGGAAGTGAGCAGTGTTTACAAATGTTGCAAAACAATGTTATAGATACTCAAGTGATGAGGAAATGTCACTGCTGGGTCCAGAAATACAACAGATATGCCATGAGCTATGAGCTTCGCCTGCTCCAATGTACAAAGACCTGACAAAAACCCTTCCATATTAGAATTTATCATTACAGGGAGTGTGGATCTGTGTTTAATTTTTTTCTGGTAGTTAATATGAATCTCCCTTTACAAAGACATGCTGAGCTTTGGTTTATATTTCATTGGAGGCTGCAATTTCATTATAAACCTAATTGTAGTTGAAATGGCCCCCATCACTGCTGCTGCTGCTGCTGCTGCCGCTGATGATGATGATGATGATGATGATGATGATGATGATGATGATGATGATGATGATGATGATGATGATGATGATGATGATGATGATGATGATGATGATGATGATGATGATGATGATGATTCTAATTGTAATGGGGTAACACAGAGTAGGCTTCAAATTCGGCAGCCTGCTTGGAGGAGGGGTAAGGGGATCCCAAGTATGGTGTTACAAGTAAAACATTTTATCCTATTACAAGGCATGGCAAACAGGAAAATGTATGACTGATGGTTAGTACTGAGCATGCAATTAAAAGAGCTTCTAGTAAGTGTACATAAATAGAGCAAATAAAAATGCCCAGTATGGCAGTATCGTAAACCCCTTACCCTCCCTGCTGTTTTGTCAGACAGTGCAGACAAATTTACTCTACCAACACAGCCAGTCTCCCCAGGGATTGAAGGGTAAGCCCACAGCACTGGGCACTGGCACCACTGTCTGTGTACTGATAGGTATGCAGGCAAGCTGCTTTTCATACTTCAATTATCTGTGGTTGCATCACAGCCTAGCTGGGGAAAGAGTCGCCAGCCTGCAGGAGGTGTGGCCCCAAAGAAATATGTGTATTCCCATGGAAATTCAGCGAATTTAACATAGATTAAACTTCTCAACTCTCTTTGCATGCTGTCGGATGTTGCTTTAGCCATAGACCGACATATTGCACTTTGAATCGCAACTCTATCTGGAAAGGTTTTGAACATAAGATATAAAAGTGCCAAAAATATTCCTCTAATTTGCAGATATTTCAACATGATGACTGTTCCAAACAATATAAAAAACAATTTCGCTCAAAGGTCTATGACCCTGCCAAGTTTGGTGCTCTCGAAAAAATAGTGTTCCAGAAAAACTGACCACAAAACTGGTGCACGTAAATAAATAAATAAATAAATAAATAAATAAATAAATAAATAAATAAATAAATAAATAAATAAATAAATAAATAAATAAATAAATAAATAAATAAATAAATAAATAAATAAATAAATAAATAAATAAATAAATAAATAAATAAATAAATAAATAAATAAATAAATAAATAAATAAATAAATAAATAAATAAATAAATAAATAAATAAATAAATAAATAAATAAATAAATAAATAAATAAATAAATAAATAAATAAATAAATAAATAAATAAATAAATAAATAAGATAGTAAGAAGGTAGGTAGGTAGGTAAGTAAGTAAGTAAGTACGTAAGTAAGTAAGTAAATAAATAAATAAATAAATAAATAAATAAATAAATAAATAAATAAATAAATAAATAAATAAATAAATTTGGGGAAAAGCAAGGAATCCGTTTTCACACAGACACTAAATTAGAGGAGCTGAGTGAATAGTGGGTGTTGATGACCAAATGAAAAATACGATAAATTTATGTCGACCTGTATGGGATTCGAACCCACTACCTTCGGCACACTCGCCTAGCCAAATGTAAGGTCCAACACTCTGACCTCTAGGCCATCGGGACAACCCCCAAAAAGGTTGGCCAAGGACCCAGGGCGATGTTATAGCAGGTGTGGCTTGTACATTGACAAGGTAGGGCACTTCCACAGACCGGGGCGTTTCAGGAAATGTTTGCACATAGCTGTGCAGACTGCTGACATACAGTCTATTAGTCTTTATGCTAGGTCCTAAAGAGGAATCCGACGCTGAAAGTTATGCCAGTAGTGTGGCAAGGGAATTAATCCTGAAGACAATGAGGGTGAGAAAGCACCACCCATTGATAGTACTTAGAATCAGCCGTACAGATTTCTAAAACATTCAGAGCCATCCAGGTTCACTTTACATGCTGTCGTACGCAAGCGATCCTAGCTTTGAAATGCTGCGAAAATCAGAAGAACGGCGTCTAATATGTTAAACTCTAAACAGGTGTTTAATGTTCCATAGTTTACAAAAGTGAAAAAGGGACCAGATGTTTTCAGAAAATGATAATGGAAGCCCCCAACAAAGTTCAAATAAGTTCATTATATAGAAAAAACAGTAGGCGGTTCAATTCATATCATGCAGAAATTTACCAGGTGTACACAAACACTATTGTTAGGAATTTCAAAGAGCTTTTGGGTTTAAATGGATTTTTTTTTATTTCAAGCAGAGTGAAAATGACAATTTGCATATTTCACATTTTCTGAAATTACAGAACCCTTCTGTTGACAGCTTCAAAGAGCAATCTGAATAGACCTTTGAAGGTTAGCTTTACGATAGATATATTTCAGAAAAACATGACCCATATTAATACATGTCAAACCCAACAATAACAACAAAGATATTCCAGGGTTACCAAAGCCTAATTCATCTTCTAAAACCAATGTGAAGTAAAAAAAAATCATTCCCGACTTGAGACAGGGAGTCATCCACAAAAGGCAACTGCAGGTTTTAAACCGGTCCGCTCAACCTTTGAGATATTCATCCCTAACTACAGACTACAGTGTTTCCAAAACATAAAAGCCTAACTACTCAAAATCTTTATTACTTCTGCTAAAAATAAAAAGAGACCTGGTGGGCCTATAAAAAAAAGATTTATTGGATATTTTTGCGGGAAGCTCATGGACATAAGATTTCCATAGTATGACATTGGGGAAATACAAGCACATGATATTGGTATTTTATGTCTCTGAATCAACAAAAAAGGACATGATAGATTTAACATATCTCTGCCAAAGATAAAACACATCATTTTTGGGGGGGAGGCAGTTTCACGCATTTCAGATTAGTGTATTATCTGTTTACGGATGTTAGGGGGTCACAACCATGTCATACTGATGCAGCTCTTCCCTGGGGAGAAACAAACCCATGACAGTAGTAAAATACTTTTTGGCAGGCAGATATTTCCTGGTTTTGCATTCTTTAATGCATGTTGGAGATAATACTTTCATGCAGCGATTTGAGCAATTGGATTTATGTAAAATATTTGTAGAAATAACCATTTTGCAAGGATATCATACTGGTGTACCATCTCTTACCACAGACAGGAGCACATCAGATTGATGTGATGCATTTCTAGGCGAGTCAGCAGAGCGCCAGCCTCTTATGGGTAACATAAATACATCAGTTTGGCACCTTTTTGGATAGGAACAAACGTATTCAACTTGTTGGCTTATAATCGCTCTTGTGCTCTTGGAGATACATGTGCAACATGTTGGTGGCATATATTATGCGGGAAACATAAGTACATCAGGCTGGTTGAATATCCCTTTCAGGAAGGTGTAAAAATATCAGATGTTTGTAATGTGTATGGGGGGGGGGAGACAAAAGCAAATGGGACTGGCATTTTATATGTTTTTTAGGCTGTAAAAAGAAATCAGTTTTGTTGAATAGCTCCGCAGATACAATTACTCACAAATCATGTCATATATCTCCTGGTGTTCAGGCAAAACGGCATTCCTGTGCTGTAATTTATCACTCGTAAACATATATAAACTATCAATACGATTTCATTTTGTACTTTCTGCTCAAACACTTTTAGGAATGTAATAACATTTTTTTTCTTGTCCGTATGACTCTTGTTTGTATGCTGTTCTTCCTATGTTTTTAAATCATCCTAATTAAACCAGTATGTATATTTCTTGCAGCCTGTACGCCAGCTAATTGATATATAAGTGCAAACGAAATTCATTTTGACGTTGGAACTTTTCAACATTACCAGTCAACCACAAACATTTATAATCTGATGTTAATCAGTGCCCAGATAATGATACCTGGTAGGTTAATTATTGCATGTTCTGAATTCTTGAAGATTCCCACTGATGATTTAATAATTCATGTGGCTTTTGAAGTCTAGAATTTTCAAAATTTTAAATTCGAACGTGCTAACATGCTTGTTAGTTTTAGGTTTAAACATAGGCCATATCTGGATTGGCCAAGGAGCAGAGAATGAAAGGGCTGTAATTTCATTTGGTTCCGAACTACGCGGAGGATGTGATACTGTTGCCCTTGTACGTATGGTAAAGTTTATTACATTTTATTTACCATTGAACATGTCACTAAACATGTAATTATTCCAACATATCATGAACGTCAATTTATCTATTACTGTGGCACATAACCAATTGCAACTTGGGCCATGGATTCGCTTGGCCTTCCTGGGTGAAGTCGTACTGAAGGGAATAGCTTTTCTTTTCATTTTGAAGCCTTCCACAACTTAACAGTCGAGCTCTCTAGAGTACAGCACTCCTTGTCAATACTGCATAATTCTGTAAAGTTCTGTTGTGTGCCCACATTGAATTCCAAATTTCCTTTATACTTAAAGGGCAATCGGTTGCAAGGAATATACATGTATAATGAAATAGGAAGACATAAGGACACACTAGAAAAACAACATGGAAATAATTGTCAACCACACAGGCAAAAAATTTAGCCATTGTTTAAGGCATTTTGTTCCTTACTTTGCTTAGTAATATAATGCTGCTGGTTGTTTCTTTTCTTTTTTTTTTTTTCTCGTTTGCCTCTTTGTTTTTTATGTTATACTGCTTTCAAAAAAACTGTATTTATATATCTTTTGCAAAGAGATTTAAATTTCATAAAATAGAATATATATTGCAGGGAATATTATCACATTATTAGTAACATTTGTTTGATACAGTGTGTGTTTTGGGCCGAACAGTTCATGTCCAAATGGACTTGATCTTTTCTGTATTCCCTACTCCTTTCCTTTTCGCTTTCTTCACATCTCTATTGTTCCTTCCTGCAATCTTACTACTCCCTTTTGTTCCTCCTCTTTCCTTCTGTTCCACTCCCTCCGTTCTCCTTCTTACCTTCTTTATTTCTTTTTCTTAATTCCTTTCTTTCTTTTTTTTTTCATTCGTCCTGTTTTCCTGTCATCCTGTATAGATTATACAATTGGCTTCAAATCGTCATCTGCATGAAAATATGAAAAAAATTCTGTGATATTTCAATATTCTAGTCTATCACCAATCGTAATTCACTTGCTTTGATACTCTTCCTAAAACAAGAACAACCCCCAAACTGATAGAAATAAGAAAAGAAAGAAATTCCCCGACTTTTTCACAGATAATGATCAATTAATATAGGATAGACTCACTATTGTAAATAAATTCAATGAGTTTTTCGTAAATATCGGTCCAAATCTCGCTATACAAATCAAAACCTCTGATACTACTGGTTATAAACAGTACGTAAACAATCAATACAACCTAAACTTTAAATTTACAAATGTCGACCAAGATATGGTCGAAAAAGTCATTGATAACCTGAAGCCCAAAACTAGCTGTGGTCTAGATGGTATCTAAACCAAATTAATGAAATTTATCAAAACTATTATTTCTGAACCTTTTGTTGAACTGATCAACCAGTCGTTAAATACAGGTATTTTCCCTGATAAATGTAAAACAGACAAGGTAATTCCAATCTATAAAAAAGATGACGTAACCCAGTTCACATATTATCGTCCCATCTCAGTTCTGCCTGCATTTTCAAAAGTTTTCGAAAAATTCACACTCAAACAAGTATACGAATACTTTCAGAAACACAAACTCTTTTATAGTAGCCAATACGGTTTCCGTACAGATCACTCTACAGAACTAGCAGCCATAGAATTAGTCGATAAAATTATACAAGAAAAGGACAAGGGCAATTTACCTTTGTGTATTTTCTTAGATTTATCCAAAGCTTTCGATACCATAGATCACTCTATTCTGTTGCACAAACTGAGTTACTACGGTATCAAACAAACACCCTTAAAACTCTTCGAAAGCTATTTAAAAAATCGTAAACAGTACGTTCAAACAGATAATGTTAAATCTGATGCCATGTCCATTACCACTGGAGTTCCACAACGCTCTATTTTAGGACCATTGCTTTTCATTATCTATATTAACGAAATCTCCCATGAAACAAAAAATAATGAAGTAATAATGTACGCAGCTGATTCGACCTTATCAACCACACTCAATTCTTTCAATGTAAATATCAATTCGGATATTGATAGCAATATCCATGCTGAGATAAGAAACATCGTTGAATGGTTAAATGTAAATAAGCTATCACTTAATGTGAGCAAAACAAAGTTCATGACTTTTCATCAAGTAAACAAAAAATTCCGTTTACAAAATCTCAAAATAAACGAAAATCAAATTGAACATGTTGATACATTCTGTTTTCTCGGAATTACCCTTGACAAAAGTTTAAATTGGAAAGCACATGTAGATAAAGTAAGTAACAAAATATCAAGAGCACTAGGAATTTTGAACAAGCTTAAAAATATGCTTCCAATGACTAGCAAAATATAAATCTATAATTCTTTAATATTGTCACAACTTAATTACGGAATCCTAGTGTGGGGATCTAATAATTCTAAAATTCTCAAAATGCAGAAAAAAGCTATTCGTATGATTTGTTGTAAAAAATGTAATGCTAACACAGATCCACTATTTAAAAGTCTTGGCCTCCTGAAAATAAATGATATTTTTACTCTATCAAAATTCAAATTTTTCCAAAAATTTGGTAACAATAAACTACCTGAAAATCTTCTAAAGTTACCGTTATATAGTAATCTTGAACTACATCAATATAATACCCGAGAAGCTAGAAATATGTATATCACTGGATATAAACATGCCTATGTACAAAACTTTTTAAGATTTGATCTTCCTGATACTATCAATAAAGCTGCTACGCATATATTTAAGGAAACATCTATACCCATAGCCTTCAATGTATGACTAGATATATTAAAAAAAAAATACTTTATACAGAGTTATTCTGAAATTTGTAATGTTAACAATTGTTATGTGTGTAGGAATCAACAGCTCCTCTATTTTGTTCTTTTTTTTTAAAGTTGACTTTAACATTAAATGTAATTTACTGACAAGTTATTTGTACTTTTCATCTAATTGTGTAATTTTTTTTTTTAGTACAATGTGTAATTGCCATGTAACTATTCTTGTATGTAATGGGGGGCTCCCATGATAGCGACATACTGTGGTCTTAAAGGGAGTCTCCCAGACCAAAATACTCTATGTAAATCCTTATATTTCATTTATTTTCTGTTTTATGTCAAATTGAATGTATTTTTGGTCGAATAAAAGCATCCTGAGTCCTGAGTCCTGAGTCCTTTTACGAAAATAACAGCACAGAATCTTTTTCCTGTCAGGGCAAATTATAGCCGTGCTTCGTTTGACTACAGGCATGGTTTATATTGTCATTTGCGAGGGAGTCACACTTCAGAAGCCATCACATACACATATTACTGGCTGGCACATGGAACGTCTCATAAAGATATATTCCACAACAGTTTAAGGTTATTTATGCTCCGGTGCAATGTACTATCAAAAATATTATTGTGATATATTGACACGACAATGCATTTTTTAATCAATGTAAAGTTCAATGCAGTAACAACTGATGATAAAGATAATGATACTGATCAGGGGAAAAGACACCACCTGTATAAAATCTTGTATTTTTGAGGGGAAACACGCTTCATATTTTTTGCTGATGAGAAGTATGTTTGAAATATTTGAAGCAGAAAAAAATGACTGCTGATGTCACGTACCAGTAGCTTTATGTTGTAGGGCATTGTTTCTTATGACAAGATTCAAAAGATACTGAACCAAACAAATAACGCAACCCTTACACTTTTTAATTTAATATTTATTTTACTTCGATATCACAGCAACAAATTAGATCCATATTCTGCAGTCTTTTTGGCATAACATGTGAAAAACAAAAACTTGAAACTGTCAACGAGGGCGCGACCAGCTGGCAATAAACAGGGCAACATTGATTTGTAAAGTTCACAAATTGGCATGTCCACTAATACTGTGTGTGACCACCTCAGCATCTGTAACTGCTATGCAACGTTGGCGCATGGATGACACTAGCGGCTGCACCATCCGCCGGGGCACACGATCCCATTCTTCTTGAAGAGCCTGGCGAAGCTGCTGGCGGTTGGCAGGCGCTGGATCCCCTCTCCGAATATGCTGGTCAAGGTAGTCCCAAAGATTCTCAATGGGATTGATATCAGGTGAGAAGGCTAGCCATGGCAAAACGTTAATTCCTTCTCCTTGCAGAAAATCCATCGTCAGTCTAGCGGCATGTGGCCGAGCATTGTCCTGTTGAAGCAAGTAGAGTTGGTGGTGTCTAATGAAAGGTACAGCAACAGGCTGAAGGATCTCATCCCTGTAAAGGGCAGCGTTAAGATTTCCTTCAATGAAGCTTAGCTGGGTTTTGGCTGTGAATGAAATTCCACCCCACACCATCACTGATGCACCTCCAAATCGATCTGTTTCCAGCACACAGGCATCTGAGTAGCGTTCTCCCCTTCGTCGCCAAACACGTGTCCTACCATCTGCATGATACAGGGTGAAGTGAGATTTATCGGTGAATAGCACATCCCTCCACTCTTGATAGGTCCAGCGAGTATGGGCAGTAGCCCATTGTCGTCGGGCTTGCCTTCTTGCCTGTGTCAAAATTTGACCCCTGTAAGGACGCCTGGCGTGTAGCTGGTGTTTTTGTAGTCTAATACGCACTGTCTGGGCAGCTATTCTGTAATTGGTTCTCCCAGGTGTCTGTTGTGCAGTTCTAGTGGCTGGTCGAGTTCTGTTCCACAGATGTGACACCCTGATGTGTCTGTCTTGTGCAAGTGTGGTTTCTCTTGGTCTCCCAGGATGCTGTCTATCAGCTGTGGCTCCAGTCTCCTGGAATCTTGTAGCAAGTCTGGATATAGTGGATTTGTGGACTTGCAGTATTCTTGCCACCTCTGCTGCAGATAAACCAACCTGTGGCATGCCAATTCCTCTCTCCCGATCTACTGTTGATAATCGACCCATAGTTCTTGGAATACTGTGCCAAATGTATCCCATGCTGCCCTTTTATTGTCCGTGAGGGGCTACACCCAACCAGTAAAGGTGCAAATGTGTTAATCATGTGGGTAACACTGAATCCTGCAGTTGTCCTTGATTCAGCACAACCACCAAACTTTGAAAGCCTCATATCCTCGCACACAGTTATGCTTGGGCTGATTCCAATGTGGCCTTTTCCTGTTCCAGAATCAAAGACTTGGCAACCTTAATTTCCGGTGTCAGAGACTTGCGTAAAATAGCCTGCTGTAGTCACTCTTGATTCATGACAATGACCCCATGGCAAGGTCAGGGTACTCGACCTTGAGGTCACACTACTTGGTGCATTTTTTTAGACTGATTTAACAACGGTTCGTATATTTCTGAACTTTAGATACAGTTCCAATGTGAAAATAAACCCAAATGAAAAAGTTGCGTTATTTGTTTGCTTCAGTATATGTGCGACATATAAAACTTTTAATAGAAAGAGAAAAAACACAGATTTCAGAGAACACACGGGCATATATAATTTGTGTATTGCTCATATTTGGGTTATACGTCTCTTCAAACGGTGAATGTCATGAAGTCATGAGAAGCAGGACTGTAAACCGAGTAATTTGACTTGTATGTTAGCCTATTATTGCCTGCGGCCATGTGAAACTCTGCCTCCATAGCTGCATATCCACAGCAGACTTCAAATATTGCAATTGTAAATCAGCAATAAAACATTACAATTGCATCGATGGAAAAGAGTAAATTGTTACATAACTGAAGAAAATTGCTTTGTTTCTAAGCACTGGTTCCCTTACATTTTTTTGTTTGTTTGTTTGTTTTTGTTTTTGTGTTTGTTTGATTTTTTTTTTCTTGTTTTTTGCATTTTTTTTTTGGTTTTTTTTTTTTTTTTTTTTTTTTTTTTTGTGCTTTGTTTTGTTTTCTAAATGCAAGTTTGGTGTAAAATTGAGACACACACTTATACAACATGTAACAACATTAAAATTAACTAAAATAGAACTTGACCTCTTGGCCTTACCGTAGCGCAAGTCACACTTGGGGACACACTGTGAGGAAATAAGATAATATAGGTATACAAATGTTAGTCGTGGTGAATAAACTCAAAACTTACTGCAATCGAAACGTAAATAGTAACCTCTTGATAGTAGTCTTTAATGGAATTACTCGCTAAATCAATGGACGTTTATACAGGAGTAATCCTAGCCTTAGAGAAACTGTATAAACGTGGATTAGTAAAACCTGTCAAGCTGCCAACCTGCCAACCTGCAAGCAGGATAGTGATGGGAGGTACCGCTGTTGGACATTATCGTTATCTTTAATTGATCATATGCATATAGGCCATAATGAATATGTTCCACAGTGTACAATTTCAAACGACTTACAGTACTGCCCTGAAAGTATGCAACGGTAAAATAATTGCTTCCCCAAGCCTGATACCCATGCATGCTGAGTTGAGTTAAACAGTAAATGGTATAGAACATACTATAAAACGAAAGCATTCAGAATGTAATAAGTAGATAAAAGTACAAAGCCCACAAAAACTGTAATGTTTTGTGAAAATGTTGCCCTAACATTGAAAAAGTCACCTAACACCTGCGTGTGAGGTTCAAATTAAGCAGGAGTACAGGCAAATACATTACTGATGGGTGGAATTCATTAAAGACAGGGCTATCTGCGTCGAAAGGGGCTTGTCAACAAGACAATAGAAGAAAGGGTCAAACCATTGCGAGATAGCTAGTAATCTGAAGAGGACGTGGTTCCAGCCAGCTCTGACTATCAGTACGTAATCAATGGCATCTTTAGCTGCCGTAGGGGTTAACCTATAGATTCCTGGTAGCTTTGTTTTTTTCACTAAAGCTGTTACAGAATGTAACAAAATGCGCTTGATGAAAAATTCCCAAACAACCACGGGGATGAAACATGACTCACTACTCAGCCAAAATAATGCTATAAAATGACTCAAAAACGTTCTATTGTATGTTAAACTCGATGAAAAAGCCTAGAGTCCCTTTGTGCTTCGATTTCTGGAATGCTTTGGTGCGAATGGAACTCCTTTTGCCACTTCTATTCCTCGAGGTCTGTTTTAGGGATTTTCGTCAAACAAAAGCTCTTTTAAATATTGGAGAAGCGAGAACTGACATACGTCATTAATTCTTTTTCAGTGAGTTTTGTGGAAGATTTTGGCATGCAAAAGTGAAGAAATTGCTTTCTTTTGGCTCCATCATAACATGGGCCTCTCCGCTAGATTGCTCCCTTCTCACGAGTCCATGGATTCGTTTGCTGAAAATCGTTGTATCGTTCGTGACATTTGGTCTACAATGATTATCGTTTTTAAGAATGAATGATTTTTTTATATATTTGTTTCAAGACATGTTCCAGAATCATTAAACATACCCATACCTCCATTATATTTTGCTTATCACTGCCAGGCTGTATCTGTTTGTATTATAATTTTATCAGCAGATCGTACTGTGGTAACTGATCCAAAGAAAGTGAGAGAAATATTTAACCAGTGTAATGTCAGTGTTGCTATTGAAATTGCTTCTCAACATAGTTTTGATTTTACCTCACATTTTGGCATTATGAAAATCTCATCAACCATAAAGCATGAAAATTGTTTTGAATTCAGAAGTGTCGTTGATGTTTTAATTTACTAAACAGATTGTCCATCTAAAAACAAAGATAACAACAATGATAGATGGCATGCCTTTTTTAGCTAGTAAAATTAATCAAACCAGCCCAGGTATAGCCACTTGCAAACCTGATAACTTATACCTTGATCAGTAGCGATATTTCCGATACATTCAGAAAAAAGGTCATCTCACTTCCATCGATAACAAAGATACAATGGAAAAATAATTATAGACCTGTGAGTGTACGTGTGATCATCTCTAAATTGTTCAGGTGAGTAATCTATGATCCATTGTATTATTATTCATCAGGCATACTCCACCTATTCCTGGCTGGCTTTAGACAGGGTTATTAGAGCCACACAACACTTCTTTTGGGCAATGGAAGGCTGGAAGAAGGCCTTGCATGAAAACAAAAAAGACGGCGCAGTGTTGATGGATTTATCCAATGCCTTAGACTATCATCCACGGGACTTTCTCTTAGCCAATTAAAAAACGTATGCCTTGAGCAGCAGTGCTCTGATCTTAATGAGAATTTACCACAGTGACAGGAAGCAGTGTGTAAAAATCGGAAATGTCACCAGCTCATGGTAAAAAGTGCGGACTACTGAACAAGGAATTAAATCTTCGAGATACAGTACATCGAAAGTACGGAACGAGTCACCAAATAGTGTCATAAATGTGTCAAGTTTTGAGCAGTTCAAAAGTTTCATAACTGATTGAAATGATAGTGCATGCAAATATGTGTAATGTAGGTAACTTCTTCTATTGAGGGATGACTTTTTAAGCTAGAAATGCTGTTTAAGATATTCTAGGCTATTTCTTCTAATGTATCCATAACGGGTCACATGCGAATGGAATATATAGTTATATTGATATGGCTACTGCGCATTATGTATTATATTTTTTTTTTTGTTTGCACATGTACACCTTTCAGAAAAATACCAATCCAGAGCTAGTATTTGCTGCCCCCCCCCCCCCCAAAAAAAAACACACACACAAAAAAAACATCATGAAATATAGCGTGGTTGTACTTGAACTTGAACGTGAACGTGAACTTGCATTTCCGGTACTATCAGCTTTAAGTACATATGGATGTTTGCTATTTTCATAAAGAATGTTGCAAAAATATTTCACTTTGAATTCCTGCTAATGTTTCACTACTCTATGAAACATACCATATTTTTTGCCAGAGTACAGTAGGATTTGAGCCCAGAATCTTTGGTACCATCACCTGGGCAAATGTAAAGTCCAGCAATCTGACCTCTGACCCATTGGTACAATGCCCCAAAAGGTTGACTGAGGACCCGGTATGGCCTGTATATTGGTACAATAAGGCATTTCAATGTGCTAGCAATTTTAATAAAACATTTCCAAACTTGACTTGAGATGTTATATTAATGATGAAATAAATACGTAAACCTAAGAATTGTAATCGATATTTTATACCATGCGTGTATCAGGCAAACCCATTTCTTACAGTTGAGAGGTGCGAGGAGCAAATCGAGTTAAACTTTTGTTGGCAGTCTCAAGTAAAGAGAATGTTTTCATTCATAAAGCATTATGTATTCGTTGACTTATATATATATATATATATATATTGTAATATAGTAGACGGTGTGGAAGGGAGGCTGCCCTGATATAACACTTTGTTTGCCGTGATATAACATCTAATATATTACAATGACTCTTCTTTTCGTTGTGCTTATTCCCCATTGAATTATCACCCCATATGAGCCCTGGATTTTTTATTTCACCATCATAAGTAAAACCCAAGTGCATGATTGTTTAGTTCATTTAATATAATAATTACGCAAATGTACACAAAATATGTTTTATGACAATGCAATAACATTTTTGCTTTTGGTTCCGCCTTTCTATGCAGGTACGACGGTTGATAATAGATGGGGGCCGGCCGGCGCGGTAATGCAAGTACATGCATACTCATTATTCGCACTTGCCGCCAATGCTGCGTCAGCCAAATGTAGCAAAGTTACAAACATTATCATGCCATTACTGCACAGTTATTATTCCATTGATCCTCATACATATAATGGCAAGTCGATGCAATTGCATTCATAGACACACTTGGTAAATAATCTTCCGGATGACCGCAACCACTGAGCCATGTCTAGACACTGCGTCAGCGAGTAGTAGGAGGCCTACCCATGCCATGCCATCCAATTCCTCCGGCTCCACACCCTGAATTTCGTCAAGCCCTGTCATACTTGTTGCATGGACTTTGCACTTGAGAAACCTTTGACCCGTAGTGTTTATCTATCTATCTATCTATCTATCTATCTATCTATCTATCTATCTATCTATCTATCTATCTATCTATCTATCTATCTATCTATCTATCTATCTATCTATCTATCTATCTATCTATCTATCTATCTATCTATCTATCTATCTATCTATCTATTTATTTATTCATGAATCCTGGACAGTTTCTAATGTTTCTAACAACTTTAAAACTGATAATGCATGCTAGATAAAGCCTGGGGCTGTTGATCAGAAGACAAATGTTTTGGGCTATGGTATTGTGTATGTCATGCCACCTCATGAAAGGTAAAAACAACAGTTTTACGCCCACAGATTGGGTGTGAATATCCATTTGATAGCTTCTATATTCCAAAAGGTCACAGAGAATCACATTTATGTCACATATCACTATGAATAAAAATGCCGCATCTATTGGTGGAACTATACCACATAAGAAAATTCCAGCACTCACTGCAAGACATTAATTTAACAAATCGACAGGCCATGGTCCCTTTGATGACTGTTTGGTACATAGATAGCTTCCATAGTCCTTAGTTTTATAGATGCAAACGGTCTCACAAGTAGCCACATAATGTGTTAACAGTTACCAAAGCTAATATAATATGATTAAATTTTGCATATCCCATTAACATAGAGCCCAGTATTCAAACTTTTAATTTGTAGCGTTGCCATTGCTCGCCCATATAAATAGCCTGCTTTGACATGCAGAGTTGTTTAGCAACATCAGGTGAACGTGGTTGTTATCATATACGTGAATGAAGCAAAAGTGATTTGGGGAATACTAAAAAATATGTGTCTTGTTTTTGTTTGTTCTGCCTTATTTTTGTCCATATATATATACATATCTATATTTACATATATAATTTAAAATCAGTCATGCTGACTTGGATGAGCTGTTTGTTTAATAAGCACATTATCTATACCTACCTCAATACATTTACATCCATAAATTTTGATGGGAGCACTTTTGAACTGCATATTTTCTATCGTTTGCGAATAAACTGCATGCTAATGATATCTAGCAACGCATTTGAACTTGCACATACAGCCACATGTAATTACATGAATTTCAGACAGTGAAAAAAGCTTTAAAATTTGAGCCTGCATAAAACACTGGCCTGAAAACACATAAGCCTGATAATTGGATACTTATCAAATTTAAGATCAGAGCTCTTGTAATTACGAATATATATTCATGACCTTGGGGTAACTGTACGAACCTTTGTCATGTTCTTTCTAAAGCATGCACATACGTCAGAAACCAAGTCAATAAAGCGGAACTTATTCAGTCTTCTTGAGAAAAAGGCATAGCCGTATAGGTTTGTGAATGCTGGATCGTCCAAACTACCCAACAAATGTGACTGTGTTGAAATTACCAACAACAAAAAAACAATAAATAATAAAAATAAATAAATAAATAAATAAATAAATAAATAAATAAATAAATAAATAAATAAATAAATAAATAAATAAATAAATAAATAAATAAAGATAAAATAAATAAATAGATAAATAAAAACATTATATAGAAAAAAAATCAATTCAGTGAATACTGAATAGAAAGAATTTTAAAGATAGTCTGCTGCCATGGGGATGACGCCACCTGCTGACCTCCGTGGCAGGGAGATCGGCAAAGTACGACATTCAGCAACCACCTTTTTTCTTGGGGGGGGGGGGGGGGCAAATTCATGATATAATGACAGTGCAAAAATACTTCAATTCACAGTGCCAACACACACGTTTTGCAAGGATGAGCTCGGCTTCTCACTCTGGGTCAGATATAAAGCAATTGAGCCATGTCTTTCTATGATTTACACAAGGGTCCATGCTTTTTACATGCCGTGAGTAAGTAAATTTTGCAATCGATTTTCCGCTTAAAAATCGTTCAGATTCCTTTTTTAATTTCAAAATGGATTTGCAAGGACGCACAGCAAATCTATGCTAATAGACGTTTGTTAAGGAAGTGCAAGAAATTATGAGTGAGTGACTCTATGTCACATGATGATCGTGTCACCTGTGAATATTTAAAAAAAATCCGGTTCCACAATGCCGTTTAGACTTCACATGTAAAATTTGGATGGACGACTTGATAATATTATCTGGCAATATCTAGAATTGATGCATACAGACTTTTAAGTAATACCCTGTGAATAATACTTTACACTTAACTTGGAAATAGTGTCTTTTCTGTATTACAACCGATATATCAGTGAACAAAATATCGGTTGTCAGATATACTGATAAACAAAACACAAGCACCATAAGCAATGATTTTTTGTGTTATAGAGCTGTTGAATGTGAAAACATTATTACTGAATAAGGGGTTTTGCTACAAGTACATTACAGTTGCACATAACTCCATATATTTATGTAACAACTTTCGCCCTATTTCCCTTTTAAGCTGTGTTGTAAAAAATGGAGAAAGGGGTTTTTTAACACATACCCCCCCCCCCAAAAAAAATCTCGGGATAACTTACCTTTATTGGCAAATCAATCGGGATTTATACTCGACGATTCTATTGTTAATCAACTGCTACTTTTTTTATCACGAATCGTGTTTTGCCATTGATCTTTAGAAGAAAATGCGAAATCAGCTTTCTCGCCATAAGCAAGACATTCGATCGTGTTTGGCAAGCTGATTATCTTTGCACATTGGAATGTAATGGGGTATCTGGGTCACTTTAAAAGTGGATTGAGGATAATTTGTCAAACCGGCAACAACGAGAAGTTATAAATGGTCACTCATCTGAATGGGGTACCATAAATGCTGGTGTTCCCCAGGGCTCTCTTCTTGGGCCTTTATTTTTGTATTATTTTTTATTTTTTTTGTCTTTGTTTTATATTTATGAACGTTACAGTAGACATTGTACAGTCGATTTTTTTTTTTTTTTTTTTTTTTTTTTTGCGGATGATACTTCTCTGTTCCTCTCGGTTGATAATCCAAATTCAACTGCAAGCATGATAAATAGTGATCTCCTATCTATTGATTCATGGTCTGACGACTGGTTGGTGACATTTAATGCCCAGAAAACTGATGCTATGTTAATTTATCGGAAAAAGGACCTAGTAAATCACTCTTCATAAATTTTTAAAGATCACCAACAGGGACATGTTGAGCAACACAAACATCTAGGGCTTGTATTTCGGAACGACTTAAGGTGGAATGATCATATTAATAATATTGTGACTAAAGCCACTAAACAACTAAATATTTTGAAAACGCCCCAATTTCCACTCGACAGATTAACATTAGAAATAATCTATACCTCGTTTATCCGACGTATAATGGGATATGATAATGTCGTCTGGGATGGCTGAACCAAATCAGACGTATTGAAATTGGAAAATATTCAATTGGCTGCTGCACGTGCTATTTCTGGTGCTATGCACACCACTTCTAATGCTTCACTATATAAAGAAACTGGTCTTGTTACATTGGCAAAATTTTGGTAAGTAGGTAAACTAACCCTAATGTACAAAACCACTAATAATTTGGTTCATGAATATCGTAGCAGCTTCATTTCAAATAAACACAATTTTAACCGAAACTACAGGCCCGCGACTTGCTAAATCTAGAACCAGAATTGAATTAGTTGGGAATTTTTTTTCCTTGCACGATAAAACTTTGGAACTAATTCCCTTTTGATGGGGGAAACTCTACTACTTTTGCTGAATTAAAAAAAAAAAAAAAAAAAATCCTCAAATGTGCCTTTCTCACTCAAGCAAACAAAATTGTACCATGTCGGCAACCGAACTGCCGCATGTTTGCATACAAAACCACGTTTGGGCCGCAGCCAACTGAATAACCATCTATTTGATATTAATGTTGCTCAATCACCAACGTGTCACTGTAATCAATGGATCTGAGAGGTCTTCATAGAATAGTAACAAGTTATACACCTTTTGGCGCTGAAACCGTTTCTGAAAACACTCTTCAAATTGATGAGAAAATACTTCTGGTAGTCCAAGATTATATTCTAAAAACCAAACGTCCCCAAACCGGAGTTGTCACGTGATGAATTGATTTACAATCATTCTTGCATTTTGATTATAATTATACTGTATAATTGTAAATCCGCAATGGGATGGACGTCTATGGCGAGCTAACAGGGCCATAACGCATAGGTCTTACGCGTAGCCGAGCCTCCACTACATGTAGTCGAGGCTCGGCAACGCGTAGTCTAGTAAACCAATCAGATTGCAGTCTCTACTACGCGTACTCGAGGCTCGGCAACGCGTAGTCGAGCCAACGAATAAGATTACAGTTTCCACTACGCGTAGTGGAGTCTCGGCAACGGGTAGTCGAGCCAACCAATAAGATCACAGTCTCTACTACGCGTACTCGAGGCTCGGCAACGCGTAGTCGAGCCAACGAATAAGATTACAGTTTCCACTACGCGTAGTGGAGTCTCGGCAACGGGTAGTCGAGCCAACCAATAAGATCACAGTCTCCACTACGTGTAGTCGAGGCTTGGCAACGCGTAGTCGAGCTAACCAATAAGATTACAGTCTCCACTACACGTTGCCGAGAAAATGTTCTTCTAGAACGCGTCGCCGAGGCTTGGCGACGCGTAGTGGAGAAACTATGCCTCCCATAGCGTGTAGCCAAACTATCCAATCACTGATGCTCTTGTAAACTGTATTAGACCTGTTCGACTACGCGTTGAGAAATTACTGGTCTCAGGGCCATGGTATCAGTAATGATTGTAAGGACGTAAATGATTGGTTTGCTTTACTTCAGCCAAAAGGTGCCATAAGTTGCACCACTTGTGGAAAACATATTCTCGGCAACGCGTAGTGGAGACTGAAATCTGATTGGTTGGCTCGACTACGCGTAGTGGAGGCTCAACAACGTGTAAGTCCAATGCGTTATGGCCCTGTTGGCTTGCCATAGACGTCAATAGCAATTTTATTGCATCTCTAAAATCGGCCCACTGTGTGGTTTGTGATTTGCGGTGTCCTTTTTAACTTTGTTGATCCAGAGCAGTGCTCTTCCTGCTGGCAGTGGTTTTTTTACCTGCCAGCTGTTTTGGGCTTCTCTCTGGACCCTTGATGTCTCGTTTGTCCTGTGATATTATCTTCTACTGACAAGAGGGGTCAATATAGGGCCTTGTATTTCTTCGTAATTGTTTTCTCTTTCGAATACAATATGTTTAAACCACATATGCAAAAGATCCTTTTTTACCCTCATCCAAATAAATTAATACTATATTTGCATTTTGAATTTGCTTGTAGCACACCGAAGAGCGTTTACTGGCACTGGCCAGCATTGCCAGGAGTCACCAGCGTTGCAAGGGTGCCAAACGCTGCCCGCAGCTGATTCATACCGACTAACACCGAGCTCGAATAAGCTTTGATGTGACATTAGCCAGCATTGGTCGGTGTTTTGGTCGCCCCTCTGTGACACAGCATGACCCCGTGGCATAGTGTTGCACTGGCAAGCACCGTGTGTTACGCTGACAATCAATCTGATATGCCGAAGCACACAGTGTACCACAGAAGTCTATTATCACCATTTAGGAACATAATGATGTTGATTTAATTAACTGCAGATGATGTGATCGCGCTGATGCTAAAGTTTTTGTTTGCTCTAGATACGTCTTTGAGGCTCCATCTGACTCATTACCTTTTGGATCAATGTAGATCTGTATTTTAAATACTACAGCTGAAAAAAATGTTGAAGACCAAGTACCTAGATACCACGCAAGCAAGTGTCTTGCAGAACAAGCATAGTGAAACCACTAGGATATGTTCATGACAGTGGGAAATTATCATGTGTCTTTATTCTTCGTCACCACACAGGTCGACAGTTTGAAATCAGTAAATCGACAGTTTTGGATTTCAGAGGTAAATATGGTTGATGCTTAAGAACACCACTCCCGTATTTCATGCCTCCTTGACTGTTCTAAGTTATTGGTATCCTTCTACTCGGGGATCTTTTCACGCCACATGACATTACACGTATTTTCAGGCCCAAGGTTTTGACATGGAAATTAAACTCCCGGAGTGAATATATGTTTGGCTACCAGAATTCAACATTTGTAGCATTTTTTAAATCCATATTTTGTTTAGATATACGATAACTTGAAAATTATGCATTTGAAAACATAAGCAGTACTGTTGCCATTAAACTTTAACGAAGATAATATTGCTAACATTAATCAGTATCAGAGAATAGTTTGCTTCAGAATTATAGATCATGCTTTACACAGAAACAGCAAGGGCAATGGTGTAGATTTATCTTATTCCAATGTGAGACATAGCTGCCATTTCAGAATTCAGCTCCCGTATTTCGAGGCACACGGACGAAATGACTGTAGCGGATGTTTAGGCCATTCTATTCACTGCATGAACAACGTCAGTGGCTCACGCATAGCCTCAGCTGCCCCGTCAGTTGTTTCGTCCATTTGAATCGAAATGTGGGCAGTCAGTGCTTATATTTACACTTATGTGAATAAATATAAGTTTGAATTCTGCAGAAAAAAAAGTGTGAAAGACGTGCTACATTCACTCACAACAACTTCGTAGTAGTGGGACATGTGGGTGTAAACATGTTAAACAGAGCAACCATAATAAATGATGATGTCTAAGGGTAATCAAAGACAGCGACACACAGAATAAAGGTATTGAGAAAAACAGCTTATTCAATATTTTGGGCAGGGAGTTCTAGCATGGAAATGTAGTAATATTTTGTTTAAAATCAAATTTATGTTGTTATTTACCATTATGTCCTTACTGTGTCATGTCATGTTGACAAAAGTAGCGCCGCATCAATGGATATATCAGTGAGCGGTGTGATTCGCTGTTGTAGTTCATGACGTGGGAAAAATTATAGAATGACTCAACGGAAAATCCTATCTCTCTTATGTTAAATTTTGGGCTGAATGTAGATATATGCTTATACCACCATACTTGCCGAAATGTGGAAATCACGCTGTAATCGCTAAGAGGCAGACTAGAGATAAAGGAGTTAGAAGCTGGTATGAATGGAAACTATTTTACAGTATTTGCTGCGTAAAGGCGAAGAAGAATCCAGCTCGATCCCGACATTTGCATGATGCAAGGGCAATCCGTGTGCAATTACAAGATCTTGACAGAAACACTCAGCAAGGTCGAGGCCTTGTGGATTCTAGGAAGATCCCGACATGGACAGTGTTTTCAGTCAGAGCCCAGCAGATTCCAGCAGTAAAATGCCGACATGCCGGGATTTGGATTAATCCTGACATTATTGCCCCATGAATCCAGCACAAATCTGACCAAATTTAACAAAAGCAAGCATTTTTGGGCAGCGAAAACCTAACATATGGTTCCTAGGATCAGTCACAAATCCAACAAAAGCCAGAAAAGTCCCGACATTTTGATTTTGTGAGGGTTTTATCTATCCTGTTGAGTGTGGTGCCTAGCTTTATATATTAATACGGGCAAATATTATATTTATCACACTCCACTGGATTGATTTAACGGTGAGGAATCCCATCTTTTTATTTTGTAAATACTTTATTTTGTGGGCTGTGTTCAAGGTTTTGCGACTCAGCTCAGAGCACTATAGTCTGCATCCCGAGTGCAGGAGTGTATTGTTCTTGGCATGTGCAGGATAGAATATTTACAAATAAGTGATACGTGGCATGGCTTGTTTTTGTTGCGTATCCGTCTGTGTAAGTTAGTGTTGACAGATAAAACCTATTATGCCTAATTGTTTGTTTTTTGTTTTGTTTTGGTTTTTTGTGGCTTTTTTAATGCGTGCCAAAACCATTTATGGCTGTTTGTTATGAGACATTACAGAAATAGGAAAAACCATCATGACCAGTAGCAGCACGCAGTGGTTCTCCCTGGAGGAAAGCACGAGCCACTTTGAGTGAGTGCCTACAACTTGGTAGGGTTACTTACCGTTAGTAATGAATATATACCAGCGGTTGATTGTATAAATTTCACAATTGTGGTAATATATTATAATATATTGCACGTTTTTTATATAACAATTACAAAAAAAAAAAAAAAAACAGTTTAAGAAAGGCATGTGACCTAAAAATTCAGTTTGAATTTAGTGATAAGTGCCCTGGAAAGAGCGCATCAAGTTCTGTAAATACATATGGCGACGTCCGCTGCGTTTTTTTTTTTCTTTTCTTTCTTCTTTCTTTTTTCCTTTTTTTTTCTCTCTTTTCCTTCTTTTGAAAACTGAGACTTGATATTTTGTGGTCACTCGACCAATCAGTCAGTTATATTAAGACCTTGCTCATACATCTGCCTCTGTATGTAATGGTCGTTCAAGAATAATTCACTCTTTTACCTCTTCCTCAAAACAGCAACCGGACACACTTCGAGCTTGATGAAGAGTTTGCCGATGGGGATCTCTTTGATTGAAATCGCCTTGTTCAGGTCATGTTTAAATGAGTATTAGTGGCTTTCGCATGTAAAATTGTTAAAATCCCAAAAAATAAAAAAAAAAAATAATAATAAAAAATGCACGACCAATTACTTTTAAACAGCAAAGGAAGAATTTTTGGTGTCACATGTTTATTTGTTTGTTTGTTTATGTGTTTTTTTTTTTTTGTTTTTTTTTTTTTGTGTTTTTTTTTTTGTTTTGTTTTTGTTTTTTGTTTTTTGTTTTTTGTTTTTTTGTTTTTTGTTTTTTGTATTTGTTTTTGTTTTTTTGTTTTTTTTTTTTGTTTGTTTGTTTGTTTGTTTGTTTTTTTTTTTTTAATTGGGGAGGCGTATCTCTCGTTCATTGTTTAGGTTGTGTTGTGGGTTCTGTTCCCCAACTCATAGGTATAATGGAGGTAGAGTATGTTGAAATGTTCTAGATTTATAGATATTACACCAATATAAGCCTATTTTCTGTAAACTCAGCTGAACCACATGGCAGGACAACCAAAAATGCTACACGCCTACCATGTCTCTTCTTATCTTTGGCAAAAAGTGATAAAATTTGGGATTAAGGGGTTAGACCAACACTTAAATCTGTGGTAAATTTAGATTAATTCACAAGTTAAGAGGACAGGTTTAAAAACACCAGTTGCCTTTTGTGGGTGACTGTCTGTCTCACGCCAGGAGTGAAATTTGTTTATAAATTGGTATTGCAAGACGAGTGTTGATGTTTTGATTACTCTTGAATGTCGTTGCTGTCATTCTTGGTTGAAGTTCATTATTATTGGTCATTTTTTTAACTAATGTAAATGAAGAATGTGATGTGAATACATGACTCTCCCACTTAGACATTCTGTTTTTCTACTTTTTGCATTTTTACAAGTACAACTTCCCAAGTACAAAGATCAAATCTGTTTTAAAATCAACGTGAATATGACCACAGCATCTTACTGTAGATCTCGTAAATCGTCATACCTTTTTCGCGTATTGTGACCTAGCCGCAGTGAAAGTTGTGATAAATGGTACAAATGCAAAGATAAGTATAAGGGTACAAGGAGGACACAGAAACAAAGATAGAGTAAACCCAAGAAAAGTCCTGCCAACGTAAGATGAAAAAGACCTGAGGCCAAACCTAACATTTACGACAGCAATGTTGCAAAAAAAGTAACCGTACAGACAATAACAGGGACCCAACATCAGCTACTGATGATTCTGTGAATCAGGTACATTGTTAGATTTGCAGAATTCCCTGGTACATGTCCCTATTTTCCCATCCCGTGGTCCCACCCAGAAGTTCAAAACATTTTCCCCTCTCCAAAGCTAACTGTATGGTTTATGCCAATTACAGAGTAGACTGTTATTAAGTGGGCCCTAATATCAATTTTTATCTGGTCGACACTGTCGCCGTGCCGGTTTCAACAGTAGCAGCTGTACAGTCCTAGTCAGTCCTAATCCCATTATCATTGTGATAAGCCTAGCTGGCAAGTGGTCCCTGATGAATGCGTGGCTATATTAGTGGCTGACAACTCAAGCAAGACAAAGCTGACCGTATCCCTGCGGCTGCTGACACAAGGCGCTCGACGCCCTCCGTCTGACGCGTTGCACTGCAATAATCCTTCATTACAGAGTAGCTCAATTAACACCTTCGAAAGAGGGGTGCGCTATAACCGCTCGCTTGTCTCTGTGATAAAAAACACAGTGCAGACCGCCCAGTGCTAATCTGTTTGGCGTCTACAGACACGTTCCAAGCACTTAAGCTTAGCTGGGTTTCAGGGCCTACCTGTATTATAAAAGTATCAGACTACAATGTGTGTGACGGGTTTCCCTCAAAGTTTTGTTTTGTAATTATTTTAATTGTAAAGAAAATACGGGAGACAGTCCAGTGAGACTTAAGCAGGTCTACAATATCGTTTTATGGGACATAAGCTATTTCAGGGCATTTCATCTGGTTTGAATGGAAGAGATGCACTATTTGAAATGTCACAAGGAGCAGGGAAGCTACTTCGGGACTAGTTGACCACAAAAATGTGTTCAATGTTTCATACCTTACATAAGTGGAATATTTTGCTCTCGGGAAAGCGTCAAAGGAGAACAGGGCCAAGATCACAGACAAGACATTAACCACAAAAATAGCAAAAAAGGGGAGTTTCAACATAACGTGTACGGACAGTGACCAAGGGCACAGATAACAGTACTACCACCAGGAATTACGAAAAAAAAAAAAAAAAAAAAAAAAAAAAAAGCAAGCAAACACACCAACAAAAACTAAAAAAAAAAGGTTTTTGCCTTTGGATAATTTTCTTTGGTGCTGTGTTTGAGATTACAATTTGCATATTTCACCTCATCTTTAAACTACAGAATCCTGGTTTTGAGAGAATAAAAAATAGAAATATATGGACATCAATTTTTACTCTGCAAGAACATGCATAGGCAATTTTCAGTGTGGTATACTCATAGTAGTCATATTCTACATCTAATGTGGTTAAATGGAAGCAAGACCATATGATTGTGCATTCAAAGGGGAGACAGATTAATGTTTGATGTTACTGACCAGAGTTTAATGAAAAACAAATTCTGTCCAACATCTGCCAATACATTGCCAATTTTGAGAACGGTGTTGTACTTTGGTGAATTTTATACGAGAAATGTTTCATTAGCCAACATATTATTCTCCCATAATGGCACCTATCAGAGCTTATTAAAGGGGTGGATTTACATTTATGTGTTATTTTATATAACAGCGCCTTCCAACCGCGTCACTTCCTGTAATGCCCCAGTTAGGCCAGCAACTACCGCCCACTTCAGATCCATCTCCTACATTGTCTATATCTACTCGTGGTAATCCTTCTGCATGATACACTCAGAACAGTTTCATAGCGTCCTTTTTGAGGACAATGCGAGCATTCATTTGCACATCAACATATCGGGCATTCCCGCCGATCGCGGAAATGCAACTGAGTGGATAGGCTACTGTCTGAAGATGCGGCGGATTTCTATGTAAATATTTCATCATCAAGCGCGCTAATGGACACAATGCATCGATAGTCATGTTGTTTCAAGTTTTAAAATCGTTCCATTTGTGTTGCCACGCTTATTATGCATGATTTAAATAACGCAAAATGAAAAATTCTTGTAAATGTGTAGAAATGAGAGACTTCAAATGCTATCAGACGAGACCTGCATCAGCTAAGATTTAAAGTTGATTTAAGACTTCATTTTTCTATCCAGGCCTTCTGGCCAAATTGGTAAATTTTAGAGAAAGTGATTTGTAGTATTTTGTCAAAAGAAATTATATTTGATATTTGAAAAATCTAATTCTAAAAATTAATAAGGCTTGACATCTCTGTGCTTTACCCTTACACAAAGACTAGTGCAATTCTCTGTATTGTGGATGTAAATGGCATTCGGTTTCAACATATTTTATTTCTCAATAAGAGAAAACGGACTCCCCTATTAAAACTCCTCTGGCTGTAACAAAAAAGGAGAGTGAATAATAGGGAGAGGAGAAGATGATACTGGACAAAGGTGACGCAGTTATAAGAACGGCACAGAACAATTTGAAGTGGACTAGACAGGACACCACAAATATAGGCTTTTACGCCAACAGTGTAAGGCTAGCATAGAACAAGGTGCGCAAAATTGAATAGTACATAAATACAAGTAGACTGGCTGTGTATAATACCCACACTAGTCGTGTGAGCGCATCCAGATATATATATATATATATATATATATATATATATATATATATATATATATATATATATATATATATATATATATATATTATATATATATATATATATATATATATATATATATATATATATATATATGGCACTTTAAATCTTTTCGATTTCTTTATAAAGCTGTGGACTACCAAGATTTTCTTAGGTTATAAAGGGGGCGCTGTAACTACGGTTATGTGCAAATCGATTTAAAAATGTGTTTCGAGCAGTTAAAGAGAAAGTGATATGAATGTTTATTCTATGCATCACATTAACAGGACTTAGACTCTTCCTTCCCAATTTGAATGAATTTGCATTCAACTGGCTGCAGCCTATGCGTAGTCTGGTATGTAAAATGGAAGCATATCAAATTCTCAGTAGGAAGTCTTGAGCTTTTTGGTGGACATTTATAAATGCAATCTGAATATAGACGCTCGGCATATCTAAATGTTGTTGGTAACTGGTTCTAGTAATGGATGGTAAAAGAAAAGGAAGACTCACTGTAGAAGCTTGTTCTAAACATAGCATGTATCATATTCTGACTGGACCTGGTCTGGAAATAAATGCCGACTCAGTACTTATACTGCATAACCGTGTTGATATGGCACTCGCACATAACTACCTCCATTGAACCATTCTTTTAAGAATGTAGATTTGATCGAGTGGATATGTGCGTTTCCCATTTCAGCTAGGCGACTGGTGCCAAAGGTTGCAGGTTCGAGTCCCGCTCGTTCCAAACATAAAAGATATATTTTCGGCATTTCCTGAATGCTGGCGGATTTAAAAAAGTCCCCGATTCTGGAAATAAATGCCGACTCAGTACTTATACTGCATAACCGTGTTGATATGGCACTCGCACATAACTACCTCCATTGAACCATTCTTTTAAGAATGGGGATTTTGTCGAGTGGATATGTGCGTTTCCCATTTCAGCTAGGCGACTAGTGCCAAAGGTTGCAGGTTCGAGTCCCGCTTGTTCCAAACATAAAAGATATTGTCTTGCGTTAATTTGATTTTGAATAATATATTGTAAAAATAAAGGTACTTCATCATTTTTTTTATTTCGTACATTCATATCAATTTCCCTTATTTTTTCTCTATATTTATGTAGAGGCTCTTTTTCAGTTACAAAAAAAAAGTTGGTAAGAAGGTGTTCCGCTCACTGCCCCTGTTACTACCCCGGCTGTAGCCAGCGGAACTCCTTCAATCAATGTTTGTTCAGTTTGTGTGCACGTGAAAAATGTTATTTATATCAATGAGAAAGAACAGTAGACCCGCAATGAACCCTGTGAAACACCGTGTTCTACTACTCCCAAACTGGAGCACTGGCCATTGAGCACTACACGCTGTATTCGGTCAGTTTAGTGATTTTCGACCCACTCCACTATAGGCCCCGAGGCTGGCGGTTCTTTTTTTCTTTTCTTTTCTTTTTGTTTTTTTTTTTGTCTTTTTTCTTTTTCTTTTCTTTTTTTTTTTTTTTTCGTTTTTGGGTTTTTGTTCTCAGTTTGTCACCAATGCTTCATGCCAAATCTTATCGAAAGCTTTCATTATGTCAAAAAATAATTCCCACTTCCTTTCTCACCCAAAGCTTTCGCAAATTGCTGGTAAAGATATGATAGTTGATTGATAAAGGAGTCGGCATTAATAAATTCTGATTAAACAAGATGGAATTACGTGTCTCTGCCCCCCCCCCCCAAAAAAAAAAAACTTACAAACTTGTTTGAAGACAATTTTTTACCTACCACACTGAGCAGTGGCATAGGTTGTGTTTTCTGGACCATATTGCAAAGACGCCAAGCATTTGCTTTTTTTCCAATCTATAGGGGAGTTATTTATAGTAAGACTAATATTATATAGTTTTGCGACACGATCTGCAATGCTGTGGGCCGCATCCTTGAGCATTTGTGGACTAATTCTATTTGGGCCCGATGATTTAGAGTACCCAAATGTTTTAAAACGTCAAAGATTTCCCTTTCAGGAATGATAATTACTCTTAGAGTGTGATCATTTATATTACGAGTACAGTTTGGAACTGCTGCATCAACTCGACAGTACTTAATTAAAAGATATGGATTCAGAAGTTCCGCTTTGAATTTATCGTATTCATGAACTTGTCCTCACAGAGCAAGGAGGAAGAAGTTTGATCTCTGCACGACACTGAAATTGTTTAACAATTATCCACCAAAATTGCTCTTTTGTTTTCCCTTCGCATTATTTATTTGTCGAATAGTCTATATTTCTCATCAGCTAACCTTAATTCATTTAGATAATAGTTACTAAAGCGTTAATAGTATGCCCACATGTGAATGTTGGAATTGCTTTTCTTGGCTGTTTTGTGTAGCATAAATTCCCCTTTCTCATGGTGAGCAATCGCCAAGTAGACCACCGGATGCTATCAGTTCTAATTGTCACACTTTTATTCGGAATTGTCTGATGGGGGGAATAGAGGATTTTTTCTGTCCATAATCTACTTCCGGTATCAATATTATATATATTTGAAAGCATCAGTCCCAGTCTGTTGTACCAAAAGCATTTCAAAAATGTGATAAATCGGTTTTCTTGTCGTCTCATATTAGCAGGTTATACGACGGATTTGTTTTTATCACAAAAAGTAAGCGGGTCCATGCGGTACAGGGGTCGCTATCTGAGGGATGAGACACATAGATGCCTTTCACTTAGTTTGGTCTATTTGACAATAGTTGGTCGAGGCATGTCGATGTGCGTTCAGAAATAGATGTAAGTTCAGGGACATGCATATGTGGACATGAACAAAACTGGTGTAATTTATTCCCCGGAAAGGTAATGGGATCGGCTTTCTGACCACCTAATATATTATCATTTCCGTAAACACAAGCCAATTCCAAAATATCTTGCAGATAATCTTGAGAATACGCTTTGTGTTTGAGGGTCTTTTAACTACAGCAACCCAAAATATTATTATTATAAATTCGAAGTTCAAGCCATAGGGTTTCTAGATAGCAGGTACTCGTAGGTGATCGCGTTTTTTTTCTTAACTAGGGCTCGCGATACAGAGAGGGCGACACCACCGTCAAGCACAACAAAGCGGTGCGGCGAAGAATAGGAGGGAAACAGGGAATTTCGAGATCTTCGCTTTAGCTGTTCAAAAGCGTTTCCGATACTGCTATGACATCAATATCTGGGGCAAGGGTCGTTTGTATATCTCAGAATTGGTGATCAGATGACTTGGAATGTTCACAGGGCATAGCGCCAGGTCAGTATATTACTCACTTGCACCTGGATTTGTATGGATATCGGAAGAGAGTGATACAAATATGGTAATTACAACTAACACTGATTTCTCTTTATTTCAAAATACATATTTGGAGCTTTGTAGATGTGGTCTGACACGAGAACCAATTAAGTAGCAGGTTAAAGTTGATTTTTAGACTAATTACTGAAACGTTTCAAAATTTGGAAACTTTGGCCTACTTCATACATGAATGAGGACACAACATCCACAGGCAATATCCACGTTTGCCATTGTATGGCTTCTGGAAGGATTACGTTATGCTTGTTCTAGGGGCGACACAAACTCGTCTTCATCCATTTGGGTCAATAATAATTTTACCAGGAACGAAATATTGAAAACCACACAACTATGAATGAAATGCTAACAGCCTTTGTATGCTCTCAAGCTGAACTTCATAAATGTACAATAAAAAAAAACCCAGACCTATATAAAGCGTTTCGTATTTTGGCAAATTGGCTTCGATTTTCTCTGTATTTACCGGAAAAATGGCGGCAAAAATATTAACATGGACTACGAAGTTTGCAGGGATATGTTAATCATTTCATCCAGCACAAGGAAGGGATAAGACAAAAAATATAGGCCTACACCATGACACCTCATTGAGGGTTTTGGAGGCCTACTTTTTTGCTGATGAAGGCTGATTATAATGAAGATCGATGTGGCAAATGCATGGCTTTGCTTGCCATATCAGATACGCAATATGGGCCTCCTTATGTTTTGCGCAGGTAGTTCTCACGTATGCTTCACATAGGCCAAAATTTGAAATGGATACTTCTGATTAATAAAGCATCATATATTTCACGGAAATTTGTTAGAATTTGACTTAAGTTTCTCTGAAACCGCCAATTTCGTTTAGTTCATACACGTGTGTAGTGACCGGCAAAAACGTCAATGGATGCTTTGTTCTCTCTGTTTCTGTTAGAAAATTAACAATGAAGACAACGAACACATGGCACCAAGATCACAAACTTATTATCTATTATATGCTCACCATATTTGTTTTTCAAAAATCAACACTCAATGTATACGGGCTGAACGCATATGATTTGCTATACGGCAATGTCCCTATTCTGTCCAAAAATAATTTATTTGCAGTGTTTCGACAACTCAATGTCGGAGCATATTAATTCAGGAATGTGTGTAATATGTATGAATATCTCTGGTTTAAAGATAATGTATTACTGAGTGATAAATGATGAAACCCAATGTATTGGCCTTTTTAAAGAGTAGACTAATTGTTGAAGTTGGAAATATCGTAATATTTAATCTTGGTTCATATTTACAAACTCAATCTTAGGCTTTGAAGTTTATCTGTGTTCATTTGCACATTTGTTGCATCGAGATACAGCATGAAAACTGAGGAGTACTGGCTCAGGTGTGGCGAAAACAGGTATCGTTTCGAAATTATGGTAATCTGAAAATAACCACCTACGATTTTCTCAAAACTGAATATGAAACTAGTTTCCTATGCCACGCCTGGTAAATTAAGAGATCAAACATGCGCATTTATGAATTTTGGATTGGAAGGCTACCGTATGGTGCTGGTGCCCTTTCTCACAATTCCATTTTAAAACATGCAGTTCAAGTCTAGGCCTACATTAAATGACTGATGCTGTACTTAATGTTGGATGCTAGACGTTTTAACAGGCTATGCAGCTGGCATAATTTCTGACATAACTAAGCGAGGACTTGACATACATGTTTTTCGTGTTTTTTTCCTTCTTGCAAACAGAAGTGTGTTGCGAACTGAAGGACTGTGTGTCGTATAGACCAACATAGCATGGTTACATTATATCTTTCAATTTTATGTTAGTAGTAGTAAATTTTCGTAGGATATGACGAGGATTGGACAAATAGTCGCCAACATGAATTATTAGTTCCTCTTCTCTCTTTCAAGCTGTGTTGATAAATATGAACACGTAATGTTTTTATAGCCAAATAAAAAGATGAATTACCGAGTCAACTTCGATTTTCCCTATACAGTTCATCGGTTTTTCGCTGCACAGGATCTGTGAATCAAATTAAGCTAATTCGGATCAGTGTAAGCTGCAGTAACTAATGGGCTGTTCATACCTGAGTGCTCGATACGAATTGAATCAATACAATTCGAATTGGAAGAACAAAATATGTCCCGTAGGTCACGGGAAAGTGGCAAATGGGTCGGCAAGTGATATTTTGGAACATACTATATATAGTATCACCTAAAAATGTTGCTCGATGACCAGTTTGTGTTGTTTTTAAAATGTTGCAATTTCAGTCAATTCGATTTGAATTTAGGTATGAGCAGCCCATAAGTTATTTGATTGTTTGGTGGGGACATAATCTTAACACTTTGCAGTGTGAGTCCACTTATATGCAGACTCGCACAGATGGTATACTATCAATAGGTTTCATATTTGAATTCCTCATCAAAAGACATTTCCAACGAATACCAACATGTCATATCTGCCATTAGCGACTAATCAACAGCTTTAATTGGCGCGCTCCGGGCGCCGACGCTCAGAGCAGGCCGAGGAAAACAGTTGACTCAGACTAGAAAGTGTTAAAACCTCAGATATTCTGGCTTCAAGGGCGGATCCAGATTCCCGGGGGGGGGGGGGTGTCAGCAACTTGAGGGCGAAGCCCGAATGCGAGTGCCGACGGCACGAAGTTTTTTTTTGGGGGGGGGGGTCTGGGGGGCCTCCCCCAGATAATTATCAAAAATAGATGCTCTCGTATGCGTTTTCCTGGCATTTGCCACTGCATTTTCATACGGACTATTTGGATTTTCAGGGATGCAAACTTCACTAATCTGGGCTCCACAAATCAAATTCCGCTTTATGCTTTATATCTGATTCAAATTAACATGAAATGAAGAAAAGAAAAAATGAGTTAGTGACAAATAATTCCTGAAAATATGTATTTGTCACCTTTACCTGCTAATATTTATATTGTTACTGGTAATGAACAATATGGTCATACCTAATTAAGGAAGAAAATAAGTGTAGGTAGAAGAGAACAAATAATATGCCTGCATTAACAGGTTTAACACTTCATTTATTATAAAGTTACAGATCTTTCAGTAGCAAGTATACCCAGTCGCTATTATACTTCTTCTGAGAGTGAAGTTCTTGAAAAACTTTTAAAATTTCGAATGGAAATACAGAAACAGCTCAATTTAAGTGTCGTTTGGCTTACTAAGCCAAGCCATAGAATTAGCTCTAGTGGAGTGAGCCAGGCGATAATCCGTTGGTACTTGGAGTAATTATATATATTTTTATTGAAGATTAGGAACTATTTCGGAGTAAATTTATAGGCAATATCATGATCAGATCATGAATCATGATCTGATCATGGTATTGCCTCTGGATTTACTCCGAAACAGTTTTTGAAAGATGAAGTATTCATGACATCTTAAATGAAGAATTAAGTCTTTCATCAATTTTAGTTGAATTAGACAATTGAGTAAACGTATTTGGATCGTGTTTTATATAAATATATACAACCTATAATGCTGGTTAAGAGCACATTTACATGTAGATACATCATATATTGCTGGATCTGTTGAAAATACGTTTGGACATTTTTCATCATTTAAATGGAAGTGTTTGAAATGCATAGTGTTTGAATGCGTTTGTGAAAGTGTTTGAAATCGTTCGGGTAATTGTTCAACGCGTTTGGAAAGTGTTCGAACGTTTTGTAAAAGTGTTTTTGAGATTTTCCCCAAACGCTTTCCAAACGATTTCCAAACACATTTCAAACACTTTCCAAACACATTCCAAACGCTTTCAAACGTTTCCAAACACAAGCCAAACACCAGCAAAACGACAAAAAAAAAAAAAAAAAAAAAAAAAAAAAGCGTTAGGCTAACTGATGCAGTGTCTCTCTTTAGGATGACACAACTCATCAGTGTAGCATAAGGTCTCATTGCAGAGGTACAAACATGTTCAAGTGGTATGTTATCGCTCTGAAGAGATACAAGCTCACCACATCGATGCAATATATATTTTGTGTCACACAAGTAAATCCGTTTGGTGCAATATTCGTCCTGGAGAAACACAAGCATATCAGACTGTTGTACTGCATCGACGATGGAGACACAAGGGCGTGAGCTTCAAATTGTATCCTGAGGAGGCACAAACGCATCATTTTGGTTTAAAAGTTCTCCAAAGAAACACAAGCACTTACATATTGTGTCAAATATCTCCTAGCGTCGAGACAAAACAACACCCCATTAGTGGGGTATCTATGGTAGACATACACAGCAGATTGATGTATCTTGTATTCTCTGCAGAGACTTTGGAAATCTGATATCTAAATTTCGCGCTTATCCCCTTGACAATTATTTCTATATTGTTTTGCCGGTGCTTTGTTAGGTCATGTGACACGTGACCGCAAATCACTACACTCTAACGCTCTCCAACACACGAAAAGTAAGTGCGATGTGTTCAAATGCTTTTTCAATATAGTTATAGACTGGTACCGATATTCTTATTATATTCAAGCAACCTATGGACCCGTTCAACTTGAGCAAGGATATGATGCTTTTTCAGGAGGGCACAATGGCATGATTACATATATCTTTATCTGAAGTGGAAAACGCGGATACAAAGCTGCCCTATGCTATGCTTGGTTTACAAGCTCCATATATTGTCTTGAGTCTGTGCGCATTTGTTTTAGAAATCCTTCATTGAGGTCACCCTCGAAACTGATACCATATTTTCGTTGTGATTCGTTAACATCATGGAAGTTTCAATTTTAAATGACCTGCCAATTGCTTTGAAAATAATAGCTCTTATATCTCTCTGGCATTTGCTCCAGGGAGACTTAGTTCAATCAATGTTTCGCCACGAAGCGTATTCAGCCAAAATATGCATCATCTATGCTGAACAAGGGACCGTATTAGTAATAAGAATTAATAGCATTGTTGGCTGTTTAATAGAAAACAGCAGACATACATATACGTTAGATTGCATTCAGTGCCCTGCATTTCGGTATACAGCTGTGGAACCCATCGGTATCATTAGACTGTACCCCTGGGACACGATATATAGAACCAAATGTTGCAAGCAATTTGCAGCGCCAAAGGACTTTAAATGGAGATTTATATTTGCTGTAATATCCAGTCAAATGTCAACTTTCAAGATTAAAAATTGCAGGTGCGGGGATGTATTCTCTTACACATAAACCGTTTCGTGCCACCGCAAAACATAGATTTGAAAACGTTACAGCCATATCAATATTTAACATTGTATGCATGCATGTATGCTGCATGTGCTTTTAATAGAAGGTTTTCCCACGTTGCATACGACCTTGCCAATCATTATCTTGGACCAGCCACTTTAATTTTAACCTGGAATGACATGATGAAGCCACATATTTCAAAATGCGCACGACATAATGGTCCACACAGTTTGCGTTTTCATTTAGGTTCAGTTAAATTTTGCGTCACTATTGATACTGAATCGTACTCAACAAAAACAAGGTTTAAGTTTATAGTACCGCTGTCTTGCCTCACAAGTATCGTTTGCTCTCGCATTATTGTGGAACAATATATGTGCATTCAGTTTATGACCATAGTATCACAACATGGTACATATTGCCCCCAGTTCTTAGAGTGCAGATTGAGGTTAATTTCCAAGTACTGTATATTCCCTATTACGAGGAATGGTGTGCTTTCGTTTTTCTTGTTGCACGAAACACAGACACTGCCACAACCCCTGGCCTCATACCACATTGTGGTGATTTAAAAGCACTCAAATGGATATCCACGGGGAACAGCATTTATGTGCAGATTTTAGATATTGTAGATAATTCCATTGATGTCACTGTGATATTCACGTACCAAATCAATATAAACCTAAGCTCAACTGTACTGTCATATAAACGACTTGGACCTTTGTCTTTTAACTTAAGCATGTCTCTAAAGAGTGATACGTGTATGCTGTCTAGTATTGCCATATGTCGGGGTTCCCTGACACGTTACACCTGGGTTATCCGTACTGCGCCTGTTTACAGCATATTATCCGTGCATTTTGGGTATACAGCAAGCCAATGTGTAGCTTATGCTGCACTTTTGCGTGACACAGTATCTCTATCAGAAGAAACACATTTACATGTAAAGAATCACAACGGTGAAGCAAACAGAAGAGTGTTATTTTCGCACATATAATCTTCGTCATTCCTTTGCACTCTAGCCATAATCTACTATTTGTCGTGCCATTGCCATTTTAATTATGATTTCCGTTCACTTTTTACCATTTTTTTTCTGCTACTAGAATCAGAATAGGGGACAGAAAAAATCCGTTCACGTTTCTTGTTTACATATCAACACCAATTAAACAGCTTTTTGTCAAAACGTTTTTGCTGGTATCACCGACTGTTCATCAGTTAATGCAACAGTTCACCTAACATCATTGACAGAACTGACAGGTTTCGAATGTATATTTTGTGGCTACTCTGTATATCACGGAACACCACTGATACATTCACAAGTCGGACCCAACTGTTGCAAAGGAATGGTATCTTTTAAGCTTGTAAGCCGATATATTCCACATATTTTGGCACAAAACAATCTGCTTTTAGTATTCTACACTTCATCGGATGAATTTTCAATCAGTGCGAATATAACTATTTCACAAACATATTGTCATGGTATTTCAAATATCTGGTCAATAAAAAAGGGTCTTGTTAGTAGTGGAACGGATTTAAGGCACACAGCGAACGGATCGGTCCTTCTACTCCAGCGGGACAGTTGCTTTGTTGTAACACAGCATCCTGCATCAGGAATACCGGGATTCATAGAATATCAGGTGGCAATTGATAGTCCAGAGGCACGTGTCCTTATAAAAACAAATTTGGAAGCAGTACAAAACATGTCGTGTCCTCGGGCAATACATATAAGGGGTCTTTATACCAATATTGTCTTTGACATAAGGCGGACGAGCGACGCATTCAGGCTCTATTGGCCAGAGGTTATTGTACGATAGGTCCAATTGTGTCCAGATTTATTTTATATGCAGCTGGGCATACAAGTATTGGTGGGAAGGAATTGCTCAAAACACATAGTAAAATCTAAAACGGACGAATTAACATTCAGGGCAATCTCCTGCTACAGAGCCCACCTGAGTAACAGGGTGGAATCCCTATTTCTACGTATCTTGAAATATCCGCTTTCAGATCAGGGCACTTTGATGGCACCTTTTGTTTCTATAGAAATTGCACAGGAATACGGTTTGCCATATGATATTGCCTTAGACGTATGTACATGTTCCTTTGCCAACACATTTAAAGATTTGGTCGATGGAAAGCATTTTGATAGTTCAATTAAATACTTGTGGCCTAACAGACAAATACAGTATATCAAGATTGACTATCCATTGATTTTAGGCATGGGATTAACTGTGCTACATATTTTTTTCTAAACACCGATCACCATTCAAAAACACCTGATGTATTGTCATTATTAAGGTACAACTACGAGAGAGCTCCAACAAAATATAGGAGGCAGATTCACCAGGGGGAAAATGATTATAATTCACCGGTAGTTGCGGAAACAATGAATTGGCTTCAGTCACAAGAGCGTTGTGACAGATTTTCAAAACAACTGATTGTCATAAATGATGTAGAGGAAATAGCCGGCCTTTTGGGACTTTCTTTTGGCACTTTGCGTATTGACCAGTTTTAAAAGCCTCTCTGGTTTTTATTGGATTATATCGGGAAAAGGTGGATTAATGCTTACGTTCCTGTCCTTCTACCTGTCGTTATTTTCATTTTCTTGTTCTCGCTGTCAAACGTCGCCTCTATCTCCTTCAATCTTATGATCTGCATTATAAGTGACCAAGTTGCACGGGAAACACATACATAAAACAGCCTTCTGAAATCATTACTAAAATCACAATTATATGTTTTTTTCAAATAATAGCAAGGAATAAATATCATTCTCCTAAAGAGATTGGGTGGGCCTGTGATTTTAAACTAATAGGGGCATTCATAGGGGAACACTGCAAGAATGGATGTAATTTTAAATAAAAAACCAGAAATCGTCATACTTGTACAGGAATTTATTAACATACATAGACAGCTTCAACTATCAGATTAACCTAACATGTCTCATTCCAATTTATAGCACAAAACATGGACATGGCTAAACGGGGACCCTGTTATATACACCGACCACTTGAAACCCACATTTGCAGAACACTAAAATTTTCAGATGGTTGTTAATCTCAAGGGAGTTAATGCATCGGAATTCAGTGCAAAAGACTCTTTTATTTTAAAATTGATCAACGGAACTTGTGTTCGTATTTCCAATATGGAGCCTTGACGTTATTGTTTCCAAGTGTGGACAAAACAATTTGATTTGTCATACCTTGTTACAAAAGTTTTGAGGGGACTTTATACATTTCTGAACGCACATTTCAGCCAGTATTGGTGCCCACACTCCCTTTTTGAATCAAGCAGTGTCCTATGTCGTTTTTCAAGCTTGAGAGAAAATGTTTATGGCCTGTGCTCAGGGCAAAGCCAGCATTAAGTACCATGGACCTGGCAAAGGGAATTTGTCTGATAAAACATGCTAATATTATAATATTCAGAATCCCAGGTATAAAGAAATGTTCAAACAAAGAGAAGTTCTATTACAGCCAACAGCACATGCATACCTGACAAATTTATTGATACCTTTAGTAACACTATATCATGATATCTATGATATCATGTTTTTGATTAAAAGACTTTACTTTGTGTATTACAATGTTGCATTTTCGATTTCCTTTTGAAATACCTATGTCTAAAACAAAATCCCATAAGAAATATATATTCTAACGCCGTTTCCGGGGTTGCAAGCCTCCGTTCCTTGAAGCTTAACAGGTTGAGTGTCACTCGTGTGTTCCCCTTTGCTTTCTGCGGCTTACATAATCTAAAGCAACTCTTGATTTATTAGAAAATTATATTCACATTATGGAGGATAAAATCTTTAATTGTGTTTATCAAATACGGCACCTTAATATTTCACATAATAATATCATATGTTCACAGTTAAAGGCATTATGCAAATTGCGTAAGTTGAAAAAATTCAGTTGTGACTTCATGTTGTTTTGCTGCTTAATGAGCCATGTAGAACATTGCTTCCCAGCCCCAACAGATAAACTCTCATGCAGACGTATTATGCCCATGGTCAGTTTCCGCATTATTTTATGGATATGCTGTATAGTGTGCATCCCAGCAACATACTATCACTTCATGTAAATTAAGGAAAATATCAGACAATCAATACATTGATTAAAGGTCTCTAAGGAGTTGTTGACTGCATGCTGGGAGTTTGGTCATTTTAGGGGTATCAGATATCAATAGTGAGGAACAACATACTTTTTACTTGCATACTTGGAGACGTGATGTATTTAGCAAACTGGCTTCATTTATGATATTTTTCTCACACACTTATTCTATATTCCTTGTTGTGTTACTTACAATAAATGATCACATGAAACTTATTTACATATTTGGTGTTCTATTTGTAAGCATCAATAGCTTTGCAATAGTTATAAGCAGCATAGCATAACTATTGTCAGTGTACTTGTAACTTTGACATCAGAATCACTTGAAGGTCTTAACCAGCCAGACTCACAAATGGTCATGTGCTTCCCGTCCTTGATTTTGTCAACACACAGACTACAGCACAGAGCTCGATATCATTACTTGGCAATCATGTGTCCTTTGTGTATGTTTATTGCAGGTTCCCAGTTAGCTCTGTGGATATCTGTAGGTAAATCAAGGGCCAGAGGTGGGCGTGTATGGTTTGACTTTAGACTTTTGCTGCGTTTCGCAGTAATGGGAATTATATACATATCTGTATGCTGCTACATTGCCATTCTCGTTGCGATTCAGGAAGTTGGGTTTGCTGGCACCAGGTTGCTTCAGTTGATAACCGCTGTGATTCTCACAATACCATCACTAGTTAATCCAATTCTACATACCCTCTACACTCGGCAGAATGTATATGGAATTAAAGGAACATTTACCGTTTTATCAGTTGCAGTAACATACAGGTCATATACATACATACATACATACATACATACATACATACATACATACATACATACAAACACACACATACATACATACATACATACATACATACATACATACATACATACATACATACAAACACACACATACATACATACATACATACATACAAACACACACACACATACATACATACATACATACAAACACACACACATACATACATACATACATACATACATACATACATACATACACTTCAAAATAGACTGAAAGTGATCAAAAACCTCCCTGCACCAAAAACTGCGTGCAGTGCGCGTATTCAACAGAATGATCAGTGGCTAAGTTCTTATATACCAAAATTGCAAACACTTCTGCATCCGATACACGGTTAACCAAAGGGAACGCAGGATTTTAGTGGTCTGAGGTACACAAACGTAGCTTTGAGCAAACAAGAAGTCACTTCCCAACCCTCTCATGATGGCAATGCCACATAAACATGAAAATATGTACTCTATTGCAACACATCGCATAGAGCGACCGCAAGTAGCTTGCGGAAAGTAAGGGAAGGTCGTATGTACCTCCTGGGGTAGAGGTCTTAGTCACTAAAGGAGATTACAAAGCGTTGCAGTCCAACAGAGCTGAGTTAATGGTATTTTGCCGAACTTAAAAAATTAGATATACTGCCTAAATCCTACTCACTTCCAAATATACACAGACTATGCAAGTATAGTCCACATTCTAGAAGCAAAGACAGACCAACTTGCCACTCGAATCAGTAGAATTCTAGAGAGACTGTCGGACTATTATTTTGTCATGGGCTATCAGATGGGCTCGTCAATGGTTACTTTCGATTTTCTTTCAGGTCAGCACGCGGAGGACGACTCGCCTGGCGTGGAAGTGCGGGCGACTGCATTCTCAAACCTAGAATGGGTAGAATCTGTTAATTACTTTTTTGAAGAGAATAGTTTTAGGGTAATTGCATTCAGGTATTAAACCCAAGTTGCAGACACGGTGACTCCTGCTTACGCCGAAGCACACGGTACTAGTATACCCTCGCGTTTTTAACGACAGCAATCGCAAAGGGTAAATAAAGAACGTACAAGTCGGGGACACACTGCGCAAACTTACCCCACTGTCAACAATCGAACTACTGCAGACTCATTAGATACCGAACCTGTGGCGTCTGAGTCCACGCGTAAACCAGCATAAATGTAAACACAACACAGATACCAAGTAGTATCATGCAGATTGTTAGTTTGTCAAATAGCAAAAATCCAATGTAGGCAAATAAAGTGCTAGGTGGTTCATTGGTGAACTAAATCTTGAACACACCACTCGAAGACCCCCTACACAATCAGAAATAAGAGTGACACAGGTTCATACAACACAAATATGGAATTTCCGATTTGATGATATTAACAGTGTTGAAGCATAAAGTATGCCATAACAAAAAAAAAAAAAAAAAACAACTTAGACAAATTCTTAAATCAAATAAAGGAAAAATGTCTTTGGGAGTGCCACTTGCGATATGAGCATAGATAGCTGTAAAAAATGCAAGAAAGAGACGTATTTTTCGGACTTATATATGATTTTGTTTCAGGTCAGATCACCCCCACCCCGAGAAAAAAGGGGGAAAAAAATAGGCCGCATAGCACGTTATAAAGCTGACTGAGAACTTTGTTCTGGTTGAAAGAGTCTTGTTTCATTTGCTTAACAAAGCAGATGAAGCCACAATGACCCTATGCATTCCAAGAGATTATATAAATATAAATATATATATATATATATATATATATATATATATATATATATATATATATATATATATATATATATATCATTTGACCTCAAGTTCATGCCTTCTAGTAACCAGGGACACAAATATATACTTGTGGTAGTATGAGTTGTCACTACGTATGTGGTGGCGGTCCCGCTTTACCGATCAGGTGCATGTGCTATAAGTGTAGCTTTACTGGAACATGTCATTCTTTGTCAAAACGATCGACATGATGCCAATGTAGCCCTTTTTCCAACATAGTACATATGGAATCCCGTAAAGGTAAAGAAAACAGTTGTCACACCTGGTAATCATGGGTCCGTTGTATCTGAGTGACTTGCTAGAACTCTGAGTGATATACTGGTAGCACAAATCAGACACAAGGGAAGAGCTTCGGACAGGTTTGCTCATTGTGCATGCCTTGCACACAATACAATGGCACCACCTGCTCTAGAGGGATACTGTCCATTAACTTTGGTCTATGTTCTAGAGAATCCAGATTTGTTAGCACTGGATCTCCGTAACACTTCAGACATGCTATAAGGACTATGCAAATTCTGTCAGAGAAAGATTTGATGTGCCCACAAAAACAGTTATGGAGACACAAATGAAACACCAGCATGTATAAAAAGCCAAATATAAATTGAAAAGCGAAAAATGCGATTTCGAGATTTAAAGTTGGTATTTTGTGTATGTGTACCTACTTTGTCCCACTTCATCAGCACTAGGGTTTGCATCGAAAAAAAACAATGTTGAAATATTGTGGACCGTTTCAAATTATTGTATAACATGATGGAAATCTTATGCAAATTGCGACTGTACAAGGACAAAGTTGTTAATATTGAACACGTCAGACGTTTAAAACCTGCGTCCATACGTTCATATGTGGGTCCTATCCGCAATACCGAAAACAACTCAAGCAAGTATTTGCATCGAATGTTAAATTGTAATGGCAAACAAACTATGGCAGACAATTAAAATGGTGACGGATGTGACACGTAAAATACAGAACAGCTGTACTAGTGTGGAGAGACAGATCTTGCCAGGTTATATACATATGCGTCTAGCAAAGAAGAAAACAGGAGGAAAGCGTTTAATAACAAACTTCCGTCCCGCGCCCTGAAAGAAATGTTAAAATGGGAGATGAATGCACCACCAACAGGTTCAAAAAGCATGTACGTCATGAACAGATTAGACAGGTAGAAACGGTGCTTACCTGTGGCCACATTCACAAAGAATTTGATCCCATCCTATCTTTAATCCCATGTCGTTTGGAACCTAAATTACTTAATCCTTGGCTGAATGTTTGATCAAAACTTCGAGGCCAATGTATGACCTTGGCTACAATCCAACCTAAGGAATTAATGGTTCATTTTATCAAGCAAAACTTAATTTCATCCAGTATAATTTTAATATTTTGATCAAGGATTAAAATCTGGATTCAATCCAAATTGATTTCATAAAATGCATACATAATTCCAAAGTTCATATTGCGGTGGAAAACATAGATTAATTAATCCTGTAAGTTTAGATCATACATAAGGCCGGCGATTAAGTAGCTTAAGGCCCAAAGGCACACCGACTTACAAATTAAGATCCAATTTGGGATCAGATTGAAATCTCTGTGAATACAGCCACTGGTCTGTTAGAGGTTATTACTAATGTGTGCATACACTAACATAATGTCATAAGAGTCCATGTGCATTGAGATTTTAGGCTATCGTATCAAATATGTAGTTGGCAGCAAAAAACAGTTTTAAGAGCCAACTACCATGGCTTGATGGAAATGTCACATGTTTATTCGATACATGATACAGAAGCCAGAGATTAATGGGGCATACTTGTGTTATGCCGAACTTTAAACGCATTTATGGGACTCGATAATGGCTGCGAAAGAGTGCGTATACGAACTGTGAAGTTGCTCAGGTGGTGATGTAATTACGTGGTAGAAGCATGTCCGTGGCAACTTTGTTGACTATGGTGAGACATATGTGCGAAATGTGTTGTTGGATTACAAAGTTGACTGGAGTCGTTGATAAGCTGTTTTTTTCCATTGCCTGAAATATGTCCCGATGATACCTCAGCATGGCCAAGGTGATACTTTTTGTCTCAGAAGGAATGGCACAAGAATAAACCACAAGGGCACTGGACAAAACGTTCACACAAGAGCGTACATTTATGATGACACGAGCATGAACATTTTAATAGCGTTACTTAATTAACAGCGCATAACGTCTTCGTGTTGCTCAAGTTTAGTTCCTTTATATGAAATTTATAAACCTTACATCTTCATTTAGTCTCAGATAATTTTCCTTAAAAAGGCGGGATGTGATGTCAGGTCGCCAACCAATCAGAGTCCGCAGATGTATATGTAGGTGGGACCTAGTATGTCTCTAGACCACGACAAAAGTTGGGCAGAGAAGAAGGGCTGTGGTTATGCGGTCAGGCAGCACGTAAGAGAGAGGGTCTCACGGATGAGGCTGTAGAATGGTGTAACACTAAGGTCGAAAAAAAAAGCTCTACAAATATGGAACTGCTCTACATTTATATTGCTCCCAACCCGATCCCCACAGTTTTCATGAAGGTGACCTATGCAACATTTGGTGAACATTGGCAAAGCCATGGTCCTGAAAAAAAAAATTCCTTGGCCTGACTGATGTTCATACAACTTTTGGCAATGTTGAGTTCACCACAAGTAGACTTATAAATGGCAAGACGGGCAGCATTGACAACCTTCCAAATGAACTTATAAACATGGTTGTCGCACAATGATAAATTCTTTGGTTGACGTTTCGAATTTTTGTTAAGTTAGCCAAAATTTCCGGTATCATTGGCATCAACGTATTGTTAAAAATACATATAAGGAAGGTGGCTTGAATGTCTGGGTAAATAACGAGATATAGCTATAGCAACATACACAAAGTTGTAATGCAGGCAGTTAAAGGCAATTTATACCATACTTCGAAAACAATAAAAGTGTGAGCGTTTTTTCAACCTATCGGAAAAATTAATCCATAGAAAATAACTTTTTACATTAAAGGACTCTGCTCCTCAGAGAAAACTGCAAAATTCAAAACATGGTTACGCTTACCGGGACATACCAAAGGCCATTGGCACCATAAACAGCAGTAAAAATATTAAACAGCTATATGGAAAACGTAGTACAGGGTATGGCGTGGCTCCTTATTAAGAGCCAAAGGAAAAAAAATGACAATGAAGTAACATTTAGATCTACCGAGACCTGGAGATGTGGAGTGATGCTTAGGGTGATACAGGGTTACATCTCACCCCCCACCCCCCATTCTTTTTTTCCGTTGTCATCACTGACTTCCATGGCGTATTATATATGGCCAAATGCTTTGATGTAGAAAAACTTTCTTTTTGTATTTCGATCATACCTGTCTCCTCGGTGGCATTAAAGAATGCCTTTAGAATTATATTGCTATGCTGCAGATGCGTTTTTGACAAAAAAATAAATAAGATGAAATGTGACCTTTCACAATGAAAACGTATATGGTGATGATCATTGGTGAAAATATAAACCATAACACGAAGTGGAGATTAGGATATACGTTTACATATGCATACAGTAAATATAAATATCTTGTTATTATATTTCTTCGATCCTCTGTACATACACTTCATATCATGACATATCTGAATCCTGAGGCATCATGCTTAAGAAGCTACGTGTGTTGCGTTCTCTCTTGCAACAGCGATTTTAACAGAGTGACATTTGGAAATAGATTATGGAAAAATTTTATTTAACACCCCATTTCACACGGATACACTGTTTGGCTGAAGGAAAATAAAACATTTCGACCCTCAAATCAATCCAGATTTTCGCGGCGAAAGCAGTAAAGAACATCACATTTACATCTTCTCTGTCAGAAACAATTGAAGATCTCTGATGGTTTCCCGTTGAGTTCGTTTTCCAAGATTTCATAGACTTTTGTCACAGAATTATGTATGATCTACCAGAAAAAAAATTATGTAAAAAATTGTATTTTTGACCTTGGACACTATATTTTGTACAAGAAGTCAAATTGACAGATCCATCTTTCACCCTATAAAAAAACCCCTGACAACTGTCTGATTACAAAAGGAAACTAGGAATCAAAACAAAAGGTGGTTGCAAACTTTTTTTTTTTTTTTTTTATAAAGATTCGCTCTAAGAGCTACGTTATTCTCTTTTAATTTTTTTTATTTAGGACATCAATAAGAAAGTGTCCATTTTCGTACCATAATGTAGAGAGATAAACATTTGGAAAAAATATTGTTGAATTTAAATCATATTTTATCATTTTGGATTAAAGTTAAAGGCCAGTACCATTTATCTTACAGTAAACGCAAATCCTCAGCGTTTGCATGTCTCAGATGATAAAAGGAAATGTTGACATAAATGCTGTTGAGTATTTACTCTTCCTGTGTCCAAAACCAATATCCCACGCGTATGAAATGCTATAAACATATGCACTGTGAGTTAACATGTGGCGGTAATGAATCAGCATGGTTGAGCTTATGCAGCTCTTCAATATTGGGTATATTCATTTTACTCTTGAAAGAAAGTGCATATAATTGTGGCAATCAGGCAGCCGACCTGTTCGGCTAACCATCATAAAGTTTATTGGTGCCAACGTGTAAATTTAGGTGCACGTTTCTAGAAAATCTGCCAGGGCAGATCTGACCACCCTGTTTCCTAGAATGGTGATGCATGGAGTTATGTTTAAAGTTTTCTGTATTACATTTTAGAATTATGCTGTGTATGACTTTATGTATATAGGTATTTGTAATTTATTTTATCTGGATACACCGTGGGATTATCCCCGGCCGTTGGTAACCCCTTTCCTCATCATGTGAAGCGGTAGATCAGCTGATAATAAGTAATGATAATAATAATAGAAATAATAAAAATAATATTAATTGTAATAATAGAAATAGTAGTAGTAGTAGTAGTAGTAGTAGTAGTAGTAGTAATAATAATAATAATAACAATAAGTATTATTATTATTATTATTATTATTATTATCATTATGATTATTATTATCATTATCATTATTATTATTATTATTATTATTATTACATACATACATACATACATACATACATACATACATACAGTTAGGGGAAACTTTACACTGTTGGCACATAATAGCATTGGACGTACTCTCGGTGAATTTTATGTGTGGAACCTTTTATGTTGATTCATTGTCTGGCGGGGAATAAGCAATAATTTAGTTTTCTGTCTGCTGTATTGGTTGACAGTGTTGAGAAGATGATTCTGCTTATTAACTAAAACCTGATAAACTTCGTGGCGTTCTATAATTTTGCATTATCTCACTGTGCACATTGGTTTTTCACCAGTCTTTCAGTTTTCGCCACCAAACAAGTATGTAGGAAAATATACGACAACATCTGTGCCATGGGTAGTAGATAATATTTAGCTTTGCCTGTCTTGGGTAGTAAATAATATAGGCTTTACCTGTACATTATGAATTGGGACAGACTTGTAGCAAGAGTACCACGGGGGAATGTGTCTTTTACACTATCATCATAGATATACATTGTTGACATAGTTAACGTTGTAAATTTACCTTTTCAACTTGATTGCTAATACCATCCTTTATATTCATGAAGTTCAGTGAGGCGCAGCGACCAGTTTGCTTCACATGAATCTTGAGGAAATAAACAATTGGTCAAGAAGTAGTAGCTTTCAAGAATTAATTCCAAATATGTGCCCCACATCCACATTTGCACACAAAGCCTGGCTGTGTTGGTGCAGTGGTAGCTTTTGGAGTTACGGAAATAAGAAGAGGAATGGGACAAAACCGCAAGCAGAGCGATGTAGATTTAAAAACGAACACCCAAGTATTATCAGCCTGGAGTCGCATATACCCGTACATTTGGCTGCTCTGGTTCCCATGAGTAAAACTTAGATAATGTCATAGATCACGATATTACGTTTAAGCGGCAGATAATCAACTTATGGAAATGGTTAGTATCTACTAATGAATGATCCTTTTAGATCGCACACTTTTAATATGGATCATACATCCATGAACTTGAATTTGCTGGAACTTGTATATTTTGGCTTTATTAGAGCCACAGCGGAATATGGTTTAGCCAAACAAGAACAAGAGGATTGTAAACCTGGGGATAGACTTTAAAGCGAGTAAAGCTGAGCAATGTTTCTCCCACCCCCCCACCCCCCACCCCCCACACACACACCTCTCGATTTATTGTATCAGAATAATCTTAGAACTACTTGGATACAGATCTAAAATGCTCTTAGGCTCATTAACTGGTGCTCCTAATCGTGTTAGAAAGGGTATTCCAAACCTCGGCACACCAGGACAGAAGCACCAAGATAAGAAGCTGCTTGTAACGTGTGACTTACAGGTTCCTTGAAGGTGACATGATATACCAAAATGAGCTTATCTTGCGCTCTGACTACGGTTTTCTAGGTCCACAGACAATGTTTTGTCTAGAACCACCACTGATGTGTAATCTAACATTTTCCATTAGATATTGTAACGGCCAAGTGATCAGTAAATGATAACTAAGTGAATAATAACTAAGGTCAGTTTAACAGAAATAAACTTTTATTACAGGTAGCTCAAATGTATAGCAACAATTTACAAATTGTTCAGCACCAATCTGAAAGTAATCAAGTTACATTTCTACTTTGAGCTTTAAGAATAGATTGGAAAGAAGTTTGGACTTTTCAGAATATGTTCCCATTTACAATCTTAAAACATTTACAGGACACCAAAAATGTCTGGGAAATAGGCATACATTCCTCTTTACACAATTGTCCATGTTCATTGTGTCTCTCAATCATAGGAATTCATTCTATCCGTCTGGATAGAATATTTGGTTAGCACTACTCTTGGTGCACACACCTTCCTTTGAAAGTGTATTTCCACCTGCCTTCAGGTAGAGAACATGGAGGCAAACTCCTCCTGTTTGCCCACCATTGCATTCCTTATCATGAGAGAAAGCACACTGGTTTGCCTCCTGTAATCATGGATGCTGATGCGCTTTTCAATATATCTGCCCCTTCCACAGAACAATCTTTTGTCTGGTTACTCTCCTACCTCTGGAGGGAAATCATAATGCCCCAACATAGAGCATTTGCCTGTAGTGCCTGAGCTCCACTCCCATGGAGATATAGATTTGGCCCCTTCTCAGAGCAAATGTGACTGCTAACCACAAATGTAACAGTCAAGCTTCTGGGGCCCGCTTTGGTGATTGATACTTTTAGCCAAGATAAGAGAGCCTCGGTTTGATATCAGGCTACCGGCAACATGCTTGTCTGTCTGTGTGTCCCTCGAGCAGCACACAGGATGCTGTGCGTGATTGTTTTTACCATGTTTGCACAAGACAGACAAGGTGTAACTTAGAAAATTGGAACAACACATAATTATTGAGTAGGATAAGACATAACAGATTCAACTGAAAGCCACAGGAAGCTGTAGTTTTCATCGCAGTGAGGTTGCCAGGTTAGAAACCGTACAAGCACACCACCACGAACTCCACTGCCAAAGGCAGCCAGGTCAGTGTTCAATGTAAACAAAGCATGCACAAATATGAATAGACTGCCGTCTTCAAGTTGTATCATGCTTAGAATACTACTTGGTTCATGAAAATAAAATGGAAAAGAATGATGACAAAGACTGTAGGTAGTTGTATATCATTATGTTTATTTACAATGATGGTTAGTATAGATAATTCACATTGTTCAGCATTTTGTCAAAATGCATCCGTCTCCACCATGATCAAATACAATTACTATATATACAGTTGCTTATGTGAATAAACTGCATCATCACATATTTTGATCAGCATATATACTTGGTACTTGTATTGATTACATGTACATATCACTTAGGGTAAGATGTGAAAATGAACACAGACGTGCACAAAAATTAAAAAAAAAAGAAGAAGCAAAATTTGCATGAAATATTCATCCAACCCCATAATACAATGGCCAGTACTCCTGCATAAGGAATAAATAGCCTTGCTCACAAAGATCATTACAACTTTAGGACATTGTGTTGATATGTGTAAAATGATGTTGCATACTTTTTTCCACCAGCTGACACTCCAACAAATATACACATGTATTCTTGATCAAATTTGTCAAAAATTAAATAATGAAATTTCTCGATATGGAGGCTTGCAGTTCATATTTTACACTATTTATAGTATTAAGAAACAAAATCACTAAAAAAATACCATTTTGTGAGTTAAATGCTACATGCATGTGCTTTGTGGTTGTTGGTCATAAAAAATAATAATTCTACATGATAGTTTCAAATTTCTTAAAATTTAAGCTCTGCAAAGACTTCATACATTCATGAAAAACTACTCCAAGTCTTCATCTGATGACATATCAATACATTCTTGGTCATCCTCATAATCAGAACTTGTTGAAGTATTAATGTCAAGTAACATCTGTTGTGGCAATTTTACAAAACCATCTTCAGGATTAAAATACTCATTAAAATCAGGAAATTCTTCCTGTGGTATAGGGCCCAATTCTGTATCAGACTCACTATCTGAACTAGTACAATGGTGATCACTGTCTTGATCATTATCACTGTCAGTGTCACCAGTGTTTACATCTGTTTCAAGACTGGCATGTATGCTTTGCTCTATTTAAGAAACAGTTTCACATTTTGGACAAGAGCCTCCACCATTATGTGGGTTTGGACAGCTGGCCTTACCTGCACAATATTGAGTACAAGGTTTGCAAGATTTACAGCAGATTTTGCAACCACGGCCTGAAAAACCACATTTATTTTCACCAGATCGACAATCGCATTTATGTACAGGTGGTTTTCTTTTACTTGTCAACTGATTTCTGGTTTCTTCAATGTCTTCATCCCATTTAACCATGACTTCACCATTATTTATAACCCATCCATAATTTTCGTACTCCAGGTAATGATCAGAAAATGACTGCCTACTTTCGAGAGCAAGTTTTGTGATATATTCCCCTCTCATAACATGAAGCTTAATGGCAAAGTCTGATGGAAGCATATTTTTATGTAAATGCTTCGAGCCATGATAACTGAAGTAGCAAACTCTGCGGGTAAATTCAGCCCATTCTGATAATGTAGTAATTTCAATATTTTGCTTGTCATGAGATTTGTCCCTAACATATTCTAACCATGTCAGCAAAGACATCATATCTGGACTTAAGTTTGTGGCTGAAATTTTAAAGGCATCAAATAGAGCTGGTGGTGTAGGTTTCACATGTTTGAATAGTTTATCATACCGTCCGAGATAAATGCAACATAAGAGTCTAGTGAATGCTGTTACTGATATAGATTGGAACATTGCCCTGTCTCCATTAATTTGACATTTTACCAATGGATCACTTGGTGGACTTATATGATCAGTGTATTTTAGAAAGGTTGTCAATAAGCGTTGATATGTAATACCAAAAAATGAACTGAGATAATCTGATCCACCAAGAAGATAGAGAACTAATATGCATGAGGAAGCAATTTTTTGCTCTGCTACAGTGGAAAAAGATCCATGATTAACAAAGCAAGAAACTGCATTATTTATGGATACATCTTCACGCTCGTACTTTAGTTCTACAGCTACATCCTTGTATGATGAGCTGTTCACATTATAGAGGTACCCACTTTCCATTAATGCTATGCCATACATAAAAATGTCTGTATCATTGGCTATTATGATAATCTGGCTTAAAAGTGATTTTGAGGCATGGCGCCATACCCCAGAGTCTGCTTCCCCCTTGTTATTACTTCGTTCAACTATGGTTTCTACAACTCCATTAGATATTGCAATTGGAACCTTGTCATGGTAGTCTAATATTAGAGTAGTGCCAAGACATTCGAATTTTGCTATCTCTGTAAATGCCTTGGTCAAGAATATGATTAATTCTGACTTGAAAGCAGAATTTTGAAGAGCTGATGTGTACTCACTTCTGTGTGGTACACTTTCATGGTTTCCAATACAAAGATATTCTGGACTGTGTGTCTACTTGTTTGATTTTATTTTCCTTTCTTTATGAATAAGGGGTCTGATTTTGGGAAGAAAAGCAGGTTTGTCAATTACAATAGTTACTATTTTGGCACCACGATGGAAACCAAGCTTCCCAATCACAGTTTTCCAATAAAAGGTTGCAAGATCAGCGTAGATTTTCACATCAGGGGGTATTGGTTCATGTAGAAAATTCAGAAAGTCTACTATAACTTCCGAGTTGTGTACTAGGGTGAATGGTAAATTGGGTTGAAACATATTTTCAAAGCACTTCATTTGAAGAAGAGTATCTTTAAATTTTCTCTTATGTCTATCGCGCATGTCTCCAAATTCAGTGCATAATGCAAGTGGATATTCTACAGTTTTCGCAATGTATTGGCCACTTTTTTGCAGTTGTGAATATGCCCTTTTAAGTAACAGAGTCACTTGTGTCATTTGAGATTTTTGCATTCGATTTGTTTTTTTACGATTTGAAAAAGTGCGAAGTTTCGAATACCTTTTTGACTTGGGAGTTTCCAATGGTGGGTGAAGAATATGTTGCCTAATAAATGACACCATTCTATTAAGTCCTTGTTCATGAATTGTAAGAAGATCATTTTTTGTTTCACTATCCAAAGTTGGTGCTTTTGAATTGAAAATATTGTGTAGTGGCCTACAAGCTCCAGGTGTGAAAATCTCCTTCTGTCGCACCTCCTTCAAAATAACATTAACATATTGAATTGACTTGAAGTAAAGGGTGTTTTAATTTGCTTGGAAAAGCGAAACAACATAGACCGAAAAAGATTCATAAATTTGTCTAAATATGCCATAAAGTTGGCCAGTGACACAGTTCTATACTCTGAAGGTCTGGTTGTCAAATCCTTTAATCGTTTGTTGATAATTTGTTCATGTGCCTCATCTAAAGCTATATTGTGAAATCTTCTGCCAGAAATACTGACAGTCCATTCACCTTTCTCAAATCTATACTTCAACCATGCTGGAAGCTTGATAATATCCTTAATTGTTATGCAGGCCAATTCTTGGTATTTATGATGCCCATAAGCAAAGAATAACTCAGATAATATTGGTAAAGCTGCATTACGAAGGTAAAAGTTGCCACTGCGGATTGCAAAGTAATGAGCGATATATCCATTTAAAAAGTACAATGTACGTGCCCAAAATCTAGACATTTCATCTTCATTTTAACATGTTGACTTTTCTTGCAACCAGTCATCAAGAGTTTTATCTGTAGATGTATTAGAAGCTTGCCAGGCAGACAATGCATCATGCAGTATAGCTTCATGTAGTAAGGATATCATATTATGTACATCTCGAAACTGGTGTATCTATTTCTAGTGTTTACATGCTACACCCAGATCATGAAGTCCCCCGTCCCACAAAATGTCTCGTATTGTTTTGGCTGCACATTTTATTGAATGCCAATCACCTGGAACTGGGATTATCCACTCAAATGTCAAGGGGTACTTCTAAATCAAATTTGGAACAATAGCATAAGTCTGTTGGTCACGTCCAAGAACAACTTGATCAGGGAAACGAGGCTCCCCAATTCTAAGATCTTCCTTTATTTTTTGTAAATACTGTGATACATCATCCACACTGGCAGACTGGGCAGACTGAACTGTAGCATATGCCACCTGATCTTTCTGTGCTGGTGTAAAGTCAGGCATGCAGTTTTCCAAATCACATAATAATGTAGTTTTTAAAATTAAAGATTCATTTTCCAATCTGTTTTTCTCTGTGTTTACCATCTGGGTTAAAAAGTTATCCCATGCCTCCTTACTTTGACCTGAATTATACAATAAAAAATCACTTTCATCAAAGTTTTGATTTCCATATTCTTGAATATCATTGGAATTATTCTCTTTTGTTAACAATTGATTGAGTTCAGTATCATTATTATGGAGATCAGAATTACTGTGCTGATTTGTTGTACATGTAGGTTGAGCTCTATGTGACACCTGTCCAGTGATGAGATTCAACATTCTACCTAACACATCCCCACCTACTTGAAGTTTTTGCAAATTTTCTTCTGAAATTCAAGTTGTCAAATGTCACCCTCCAGAATGCTGTCTTATCTATTTCCTCAATACATTTTCTTTGAGCAGACCACTTGGCAGCTTGTGAACGAATGTATTTGATACCACATGTCACACCAAACATATTTAACACTTTAAACCCCATATCACGCAGGCCATGTGCATAGGCATTCAAACCAAGAACAGTTTGCAGCAATAAACCCTTAGGATTTTTATATTACTTATTATTGCTACAATTGCTTGTATTTTCAGTTTATCTTTATGTGATTCTAAGGCAGAGTTAGATGGCCATTTGTCATTTAATGCAAGAACCAGCTCTAAAAAATCAGTGAGAGGTTTGTATAAATATTCCACGAGAAAATAATCAATAAACTCATTGATATGGTAACTAAGTGGTGATAATGTAGCATCCATATTAGTTTGTTTAACATGCATTATAGTTATACATTTACCACACAGCCAGCTTGTTGTTGAAACAATACAGTCAGTGGTATTTCCACTCCCAACAGGTAATACATGATTAATTACTTTTTGTTTATTGTTACTTACAAAATGCCACTCACCTTGGCTTTCATTTTTTTGACAAATAATGCACCGTTTATTCTTATAATAATTATGTAATTCCATGAAGTGTTTCTGGCACAGGTACGACGAATCTTTCAGCTTGCCATTAAAATTAGGTCTGGTTTCCTGGAAATAATACTGCCACATTTTAACAGGTAGTCCATATAACCACTGTACCGAGTCTCTCCATTTGGAAGCATCAAGGCAGGGGCAGGGTGATACAGATGATACATCCCACTCATCATGGCAGGCAGGGCAGTGTTTTGGTTCTTTAGCAGAATCCAGTTTGTGAAGACGGACCCACCTGGGCACGTGATCTGAGGTGGCACTGTCTGCATACTTGCAGGCATCATTGTAGCAGGCAAGACACAAGCAACTATCTGCTTGTAAAAGTATAGGGTGGTCAGGAGTTGACAGGTACTGGGAAAATTTTTGAAATTTGAATTGTGGATGTGACATGTACTTTCCTGAATGGTGTTGAAGATAAGCATGGTCACTCCCTAACTGCACCCAGACAGAACATGGTCCACACACTTTATCATTGTGTACAAAACTTTTGCGTCCTTTCTTTGATGGAAGTTTGTCGCCATTGTCCTCTCCTTTGCCATATCTTGATTTCCTTTGCGGTTGCCTGCAGGTATTAATTTGATTCTGGCTTGCAGTTTCAGTACTGTTTGATGGTTGGGTGCCACTGGCAGATGATTCATCTGCTGGTCTTTTTCGGATGCTGTATGTATAATTTAAGGGCACAAACACTAGCCAAATACAGCAGAAAAATTGTTCCACACTGTACCACATCAGCCATGTCAGCAAAGTTAGGGTGAAGCAGAACCAAGATAAAGTAAAGGCTAGGCCCACAGCAGGAAAAACACCAGAATTGAAATACAAATGCACTGTAGTAAAATAACAGTCAGCGTGAATATATACAGAAACACCGAAGCAAAGATGATCCATGAAAGAACTGGTGTCAGCATACATCGGGAAAAAGTTGTGAAAAAAATCCAGAAGAATGTAGCACAAATATTGGTATCATCTGAAGTTCCAGGTGAATCATCAAAATTATGTTTTGTTTTCCACAACATTTTCAGTATGACTGGTACAAGCAGAAAAGTTTGTGGTAGAATATATGTCCATAGTGTCATGCCAGGTACAGAAACGTGACACACCAAGTGTCCCTTCCCCTCATACTTTTCTCCTGCATACTCCAATGGTGATAATTTGATCATTTGATCATTGCTTACTGTCCACAAAATAGCTGTCGACTGGCAGATGATAGTACAAAAGTAAAATGTTGATACAAACAAAAGCCAGTTTACCTTCATCATTGCATATGAAGATACACAGATACAGACTACATGAATTTGTGCAGCATGAGTGAATGAAACTAGTTTCTCATATCAAACAAGTAATTGATTCAGTCCATTTTGGAAATAAAAGGGTTAAGATATAAACTTTTATTTTATGAAGTTCTATCCTCGTACATATGTTCATGCAAAAAAATCAGAAAATAAGAAAAAAAAAAGATTTGTTCCTTTCTAAGAATATGACAAAGAGATGCTTATTACATATTATTAAAATATTTGTAATTGTCAACATTCAGTAGTACCCCCTCTGTAATACAGTGACCTGCTCCAATTAGCATTCCAAAGTAATTGGAAAAGGGTATTTCCTGTCAGAGGATGGGGTGGGCAAGCATCTTGTCAAAAGGGTATACATCTTTTCGACATGAAAGGTAGTTTTCAGAGATTGTAACTAATTGAAACTGGTAATACCACATGCATGTGCTGCATTAGCAGACAGCCAAAGTGCTAGGGTAAGTTAACAGCCAATCAGCAGGCAGGGTGGTGGTCACGTGACCAGCCTGACTCCCTGACTGCTCCTCCACTGTAAAACTCCATGCAAACAATAACAAAAGAAAATGGCCATCAGCTTTGATATATAAGCAAATTGGATTTTCAAACTTTATTTTATTAAAAGTTTATGGCCTTCAGCATCATTTAGAATGATAATTGTGTGGAAAGCCCTCTTGGACCAAGCAGTAAAGAAATTCAAAATGACCCTTGTCCAAGAGAAGGACCTTGCTTTGATCAAAGGGTTGTGTACCCAGAAAACACAAGTTTTTGCTATAAACTGACTAATTTACACTTCCATGACATCAGATAGCTTCAATAAACATTCCTGTGGTGTTAGAGTCTCCCGGGTTGCAGCTTGGTCCTTGTCAATCAACATAGTATCTTTCAATGGGTCCATGACAAGGCAGCCTTTCAGCCAATCCCAGGCCTTTATGGTTGAAGTAAGGGTATCACATATATGTATATATATTCAGGAAGAGGAGGGTCAGACCTGTCAAATGGTATATCAACAAGCTTTGTATACTTATTGGACCCACCCATAAAGGAAATCAAAGTGCAAAATGATTGCAGAATGAGGGTATGACACAGGTTCAGGGCGTCAGCAGACCTGTTTATACAGAGATAATCTAGTAATGAAGTGGCTGCATAGGCAGTCCTACCCCCTGACTGTATCATAAACATGTCAATATGACTAGTTTTACCAGCATCAATGCAGTTTTAGAAGTTTAAAAGAGACTGGTGTATCACACACTAGGCCAACACCATGTGCAGCATCCAGCAAAGAAAATACTGGGGCACCTCAAACTCAAAACGAGGCTGAGTAAAATCTATACTTAGAAGCCTACCTGAGAATGTACCATAAAATGAGGGTCAAGGGATCTCCCACATTGACACTCACCTTTAGCACTAGGGAGAAGTGCTGCTACCAATAAGCAGTCAGGAGATTGTCTTCCTGAATCGTGAGCATCTGGGAGTCTCATATAAGGACTTACTTAAAATTTGTGGTGTGCCTTATTTGCATATATGTGCACAATTATCATTACAATAAACATTCTAGACCAGTAATCTCATGTAAAATCATCTTAACTGATCTAGATGTGTTGATAAACATTCTGATACCAGAAATAGACACTGTCCCTGCATATTTGTACATCTATTTTAGATAAATAAAAGAAGCCACCATACCCAGTTCAGGTGCATGAAATGGCATTATAGTTCCCACAATTGCCACAAGAGTATACTACTGTTCACATTTATTTGATTCTTCAATAGCAAAGGAATAAATCCACATAATTATTTCATATTATATGGTCCAGTCCTGAAATATATTTTCACCTTAATAATTAAACATGATATTCCTTTATCAATCCCAAATCACTCCAATATATAACCATACCGACGTACATCATGGGCTGTATATACACTATATGGCAGTGACAATAGTAAAGTGGCTTTGATTCAAAATTCATAAAAATATGCTTTCACCAGCCATGTATTGGCGAAACATTGCAGAATAACCTAATTAAATATTTACTACCTTACTGGTCATAATCACTGTTGCAAAAGTAATGAAATTCAGCCTCAAACACGGGAGGAGCACTTGAATCTTCCTGACCAAAACAGGATAACAGTGACAGAGAATGACTGCCCTCTGTAGTTATTGTTAGGAACTAATAAGAGACCCTGTCCAGCAGGTGCTGCCATCTATTACGATTTTCATGAGGTACAAGTCTAGGGCACATATGTACATGGAGATCATTTGAATTTATCATATACAGAAACAATATATAAATAATCCATTTCGTCACAATATATACGTATTATTCACAAAACGAAATAATATCAGCGCTTTGCGCATTTGTACTGACCTAAAACTCACTAAATTGTGAAATGTTTAATCTGAGTCGTCACAAGCTAGATCCTATGTATATTTGGCATTTGTCATGTTTATATGACGCAACATTAAACATAAATAAATCACCGAGCATTGGTTCTTCTGTTAAAGTCAATTGGCAAATTTGATGCTTCCATCCTTCTCTGATAGCACTTTTTTCATGCTTTTAAAGTTGACCATTTAAATTTCTTGTCAGAAAAGAAATGACAAATCTTGAAAAACTATTATCAGTGCCGAAGTAAAGGTAACAAAGTATTAGTGGTGATTAAATATTCTTTTGATAACCAAGATTGCTTCAAGTACCCAAAGTTTTGTATGCGCACAAAGCACTAACCCCATAAATAAGATACTATACGAACACCCTTCATTTGAGGGGGTACAAATAATTTTTCCCTTAAGTGGGCTGGGCAGTTTTGTTTGGTTGAGGGGCCGTCCTGTAGTACTCACAAACTGATGCCATAACGAATTACCAAACATGAGATAGTTTAAAGTTGATAATTTGCCATGAAATCTTTGACAAATTAAATATACCTTTTGTTGTCAAAGCCTTCAAAACTCATGAACTAGAACTTTTAAAATTGAAAAAAAAAAATGTGCTGGTATGGTATAACTAGGACTATGGCGGGTTGCTAAATGGATAACTGTGCCATGTTTTTGGAAAATTAAAAAAGCGTACTTTACTATCAACTCACTAATGAAAAATAAAATATGAAAATGCAAACAAAGCTGATACTCTTTATAATGTATATAAATGTCGCAAGCTTTGGTAAATCTCCGGAACTCGGTGAATTTGTCTGAAAAAAATGATGAAGTGGCAAACATACATAGGATGCAAACATTTTGTGCATCTAATAATGCCATGATCCTCCAACTGGCAGCTCAAGGTAGATAAATGTTCAAAGAAAATTATTTTAATACAAAGAGGACATTGGAGTTCTACAGCCAAATATGCTTTTTCTACATTCAATTGAACTTGAGTTATTGTTTGGAAATAGCTTCACTGAAAACACCACCACATGCAGTTTTGCAACAGATAGCACATATACAAATAAATATTACAATCTTCTCAGTTTCTACGGTCGAGTGTCCATTTTGGCCAATTTTTTCAACATAACTACTGTTTCCAAAAATTCACACCGTGGAGTTAGTTGTGAAATACAGCCAAACGTAATACTGAAAGCATGTGCGATTTTGAGGTTCCAATGCGGCAATATAGAGTATACTCTGGAGCATAATGTCTGCGATGGCCAGATTGACTGCCAACACGGCACTGATGAAATACCATGTGGCCAGAGTTGTACACACAGAAATACGACCTGGATTTCATGAGATGATCAATCAGGAGAACAGTCTTTTTTTTTTTTTTTTTTTCTTTTTTTTTTTCTTTTTTTTGCCAGCGAATATTTGCATCTGTGACAAGGAGAGTGTTGGTAATTCAAAATATTGTGTCACTGGCAAACATGTCTCCGACTGTCCCTATGATGGATGTTCTGGACACTCTAAAAGGCCATGGTAAGAAAAGCCAAACAAGACTATCTTGATAAAGCATATGGAATGTTGACCCACAAAATGACAGAAACTAAAAATGGTTGCAAACTCTAGGCAACAAATGTGGTTGGAGTAAAAACAAGCCAATTCCTTCGAGTATTGAAATTGGAGCTATTATCCACAAATACGTTGGCAAAGCCAAATCGCTGAATAATTATTTTTCATCTCAATGTGCAGTTGACGATCTCTCTGTCGATTCACATGACCTAACCGTGAAAACCGACTAAACTCAAGGTAGCATTGCGATTGGTCAACAAAAGGTTTATGAAGTTCTGAAAAGTTTCAAATATGTAAAGTAGATTGTCCGGATGGTCTCCCAAATAAAGTACTATGCCTTTCCGCTCCATATATCTATTTTCCTCTCTGATTTTTTTTAATTTGTCCCCCACATCATCAACTTTTCCTAGTTCTTGGAAAGAGGCCAGTGTATTTGCACTTTTTAAGTCTGATGACCCTCATTGTACCACAAACTACACACCTCCATCTCTTAAATGTGTACAGCAAAGAGATTGTACTGTTCCTCTACTTGTTCCAGCTCTAGCTTTAAAAGCTTAATTTGTACGGTTTATCCACTGTTTCGCATTGTTTATGAGCTACATCATGCAATTGAGCAAGGGAAAGACATACTAATGATGTTTTTAGATGCATTTAAAGCTTTTGAAAGGGTTCGACACAATGGTATCCTACATAAGCTATATGGATTAGGAATTTATGATCTTTTGTTGTCGTGGATCAAGTGATTTTCAAGTCACACAAAACACGAGTTGCACGTGATGGTTTTGCACCCGAGTGGGCTTTAATTGAATCTAGAGTTTTTTGTTTTTTGTTTTTTTATTTGTGTTTTTTTTTGGGGGGGGGGGGGTACTGTCTTAGGTACTTTTCTGTTCCTTGTCTTTATCGATGATTTGGCACATTTTTCAATTTCTGAAACATACCTTTTTGCTTACGACACATCTTTAGTATAAATAGGTAACACACCCGACGAAACTACCGTTAACTTAGATGATAATTTGTCGGTGGTTAAGGAATAGAGAAAAAGTGGGGAGTTTACTGCAACCCAAGTAAAACGGTGGGAAAGTTTTTCTCTACATAAAGGAAAAGGCCAGCACATGCATAGTCTTTAGTGCGTGTTCAAACAGATGTAAACAGGTGCGAGAGTCAGTCCAGTACAATGCTGCCTTATACGTTCCTGAAGCAATGAAAACGTCTGGCCAATGCAAAGTACTGTATAGTTTAGGCTTGGCCAGCCCAGAGGCCAGACGTAAATATTTAAAACTCGTTCTGTATTATAAAATTGTTAATGGCCTCTGTCCTGAGCCTTTGCAAAATTTGATTCCAAATGTTCCAAATGTTTATATGAATAGAGCAAATTATGACTTGTAGAATATGCAAAATGTTCATGATCAAACACTTGCAGTGTTACGCAATTGTATTGAGAGAATTTGTTGATTCCGTCAACTAATCGTCTCTGGGTTACACTGCTCTTCAATGTGAGAAATGTTTCTGCATTGAATACTTTTAAAGCTTCTATCAAACTAAACCACTTTCGTTCAGAACTGCTGCATCAGAGATATGTGCCACGTAGGTTTAACAATTTGGTAAACTGGCTGAAAGTGAACTAAAGTGCTTTAATCGACCATCTGTTTTCTAAAAAATCTGGATATTAAACTCATATGTGACATATATATATATATATATATATATATATATATATATATATATATATATATATATATATATATATATATCACGCCGGGGCCGCAGCGCTGCGATCGCCAAGTTGCTCTCCAATGCCGGAGGTAAAAAAGCAGATGTAAACACTTGTCACCTATGGCGGGTGGTGCGTGTGTGGTGAGTAGCTTGCACATCGTTGTATTCTAGAATATCATTCCATTCCATATCATTTTTTTTTTGCAAACAAACTGTTTCTATAATCAAAAAGAGTCATTTCCGAGAAAAACTACGAGCTATGAAAAATGTATGGATAAAGAAAACAGTGAAAGTGTGCGGTGGAATTCCTGAGCAATTTGTTGCTAGGCAACGTGGGCCTAACCGCTCATCACGATTAACTGTTAAACAGAACAGTTTTTTATAAAACTAAAACCAACAATCTTTGTCTGTACTTCTACTTTTCAACTACAAGCTAGATCCGTGTAAGAATTTCCAGGCATATAGAAGTTGAAGTTGAACCAAGGCCCCACCCCTAATATCGCCCAGTCCGCCAAATGTCAACACAGTTGGCAGTTGCTATCCCACACGTATACAGCCTACGGGCAACGAAACTCGTTGTAATCAGAGTTTGGACGCATCAACTGTTAAGCTGGATAATATGCCCATCAAAAAATTATTTGTTTTTCGGTTTGGTTACATGAACAATTGTTGTTCTGGCAGACGCAGGAGAAATGTTAACCCTTTTCTGCCTTTGAAACAAAGATAATACATATATATTTGGAAAAGCAGGGCCTAATAAATTTCTTAAAATCGTGACATGATAGGCAAATACACCTGCTTGTGAAAAAGCTGGGACTTTACAGCTTATTGAGGGCTAATTGTGAACTTGATAGGCCTATATGTAATTTATCAGATAGGCCTAACTAACTTAGCAGGCTTTGATGAATGACCATATTGGGCATAGGCTACACACTATGCAGGCCTACCTAGGGTACAATTTATCACTTGCATGCTTCAACTGCAGACAACTTGTGTATGGATATAACAAGAGTGTAATTAAGGGAAACAAATTTACTTCTATAGATTTTGCTCTTGTCCGTCTGTTCGGTCATCCATCCATCCGTCCATCCCAATAGCTTGTGTCATGCATATGTCTCCAAAATCACTTGACCTACCGTCATGAAATTTTACAGGATGGGTCATATTTTATATGACCCATCACAATTAACTTGGTCACAATCACTGCTGGTGAGGCTAATGTGCATTATTTTAATGCACATAGTTTTAATTGATAAACTGAATGTCTGTGCAGGTTGTACATTGCCACTTTGGATGCCATGAACAAGGCAGCTAGTGTACATCTAAAATGGGCTTTCACCCTTCATAATATTGTCCTCATATTATGATGAATCTATCCACCCACCAGTCTGTGAACTGGCCTCACATAAATTCATGATTATGACTGTTTAAATGGATATTTGTGTATACATTGGTATGCTAAATTATCTATGGACCAAATATAATTTTCTTAATACTTGCAGGGACAACAGAGAATACAGGGGCTTCACTACCACACCTAAAGACCTAAAGGAAAAAAGGAAGGGATAAAAAACATGCTGGATGCATTTAATATATCTGACCACGATTACGCACCAGCACCTGCCACAGGGCCAGCTGCTGTTAAGTTGTTACAACTGGACCATGATTACCTGGCAGCACCTGGTCCAGGGTCAGGTCGTTTTCCATTAGGAAGGTGGGCAGCAGAAAGGAAGAGAAGAGGTGATGAGCTGCTAGAAAGTAGTGTGACAAAAAAGCTTAAGGCAGAGGAAAATAAACTCTTACACCTGAAAGAAGAATATTGTGCCTTACAAAAACAATGTGCTGCCTTAAAAGAAAATATGGCCCACAGGCGTCTCACACAATTTGAGGCATTGAGTGCTGCTGAGCAAAAAATATAACAAAAAGAATTCTTATCTGCATCACCTTGAACAGGGTATTCAATGTATGCAGCAAGAACACCAGAGAAAGGCAGAGACCATAACAAAAATGAACAGCAGCTTGGCTTCCCAGCAGGCTCAACTGCAGGTAACTCTGTTGGGTGGTTTTAGTTTATGATTCATGCTTGTATGTGCATTGCAGGTAGGCCCATTTCCAAAAATGTAGTATGCACAGTTTCCAAATAAGCACAGAATGCATATGTTTATTTGCATACACATAGATAAAAGCATATTTACGTGCATGTATACATGTATATGCAAACCTATACATGATTACCATATGTAGATCTTTACTATTCTCTGTTTAGGATAAAGTAAGGATACATATTTGCATATGTAGCACATGCATGTAAAATATGATTTTGATTAAAAAAATGAAATATGATTACAAACATGTTCCTGTATATGTTGGCCTACATGTATAACAATCATGTTGGCCCTCTTAATTTTGTACTTCCAAATATGCCCAGATGTACACTGTATAATGTGTTAATCCAAAGGTAGGCTTATTGGTATCATACATGTATTAACAGTTACAGGATTGATGACTGTCCATTGGTTGATATATCAAGACAGTCACCAATTACATATGAACCATGACCTGATACAAGTGGCCAACCGACAGTCACCAATCGTGCATCATGATTGTGATAACCTGTAGGCCTACATATAAAGGAAGATGCTTGTAAAAATATTTGGGAACAGTATCATTTAGCAGAAGCCTGTATGCTATATACTTATAGGGCTACATATTTGTATCTGAATACACATGCACATTTGTACCCAGCTGAACTTCAGATACTTGATAGTACCTTTTTACTTTTTAACCATGATAATAAAAGCACAATTCAGTATAACACGTGGTCCTGCTGTAGACTTTTCGAAAGTTACATGCAAGTACAGAACTTTTAAAGTTTTTGCTTGTTTATGTATATTTAATTGGCTCATCAGTACAAATACTCAAAATAAAGACAGTTCGTTTAGAAGTTATAAAGTGTATGAAAATCTTTGCCCGTATCAATGTTGGTGGCGCCACCTATATATTATGTAATGTACAGGTCAAAATGTGAACATCTTGTGACCATGATACCATCGCGGGTTTTCAAGTTAGCCTGATATAACTTTCAGGACTTATAGGGTGTGTGGAAATCTAGTGCCTTTTGATATTGGTGGCGCCACCTACAATATTATGGCTATAGGGGGTCAAAATGTGAAAGTCTTGTGAACACTTTAGCATCTTTCTTTTGGGGCAGATCGTCACAAAACTTGGCGGGGTTGCAGGGGAGATCAAAGTCAATGATACTAGTGGTGCCACCTATAATTTGACAGAAATTGTGAGCCAAAGTGTGTTTTAAGATATAGAATTCTATTTCTGGAGAAGTAATAAGATTAGACTTGCCAAATTCATAGGATAGATAGACCATGTCCAATACTAGAGTGTTATGTAATATCAGTGACCTTGACCCAGTTTTGTGAGGTCAACATGCCTGTAAAGTTGAAAGAGGTGATTTTGTAATGGCAGGGTGTAGCTTGGATATCAATGGCAAAGTGAATTGAGCCTCTAGATGAAATTGCACTTGATTACGTTGTACTTTAAACTGTACTTGGTGACTTGCTTAGATTAGACTCTCATTAATGATCAAAGAGAATCACATAAATACAGCAATGTGATTATATGTGCTTTGTTAGAAGTTACACTGGGTGGATACAACTTTTTCCATTACTTCAAATTTGTTCGAATTTGTTCATGTACATAATTATGAATTTACAAATATGAATATGTATGTGCTAGGATCATAAGAGATAAAACTCCCAGATAATCTGGTCTCATAGGCCTGATCAGTGTCCATGCAGTGAAATATGTATTAATTTATTCATTCTATGCAGTGAAATATTAAATTACTTATTTATTCATTTATTTATTAATTTATTCATTCATTCATTCATTCATTCATTCATTCATTCATTCATTCATTCATTCATTCATTCATTCATTCATTTATTTATTTATTTATTTATTTATTTATTTATTTATTTATTTTGTGTGTGTGTGTAAAAAATCCATAAAAGTAAGAATAAGAACAATTACTCATATTTCTGTGTTGGTTTCAGGCAATTATGGATGTCAATAGGGCCATAACTACTGATGTTGTGGTATAAAAGAAGGAATTTATTTTACTTGGACTTCCCATTCCATGCATCAGGTTTGTTTACAAGAATCTGCTGGGGCCATGGCATTTTCCCCAACATCTATACGAACCGCTGTGTGATCAAGTATTATTACAGCACTCCACCACACCAAGCCAAAAATGCTGCTGCCATTGCATTGGTAGCCACTACCAGAGTATTTATAATAGTCATATTATTCATGATAGGGTCTGTCTAAATAGCCATGGTCAGGTAGGAGCAGTATTTGACACATTCTACCACAAAGTTTCACATAATTTATGAAACTAAAATTTTCCACACAAACTTAAGATGCTTACTTCAATGGAAATACATGCAAGTGGTTGTTCACACCACTCATGTTGAAAAATGCACTCGAGTTTTACTTAGAAATTGAATTTGTGCACCAAGGCTACTAGCATTATCATTTAAAAGTGACTAAATTTTGTCTTGGGTCTCGGATATCTAGTTTTGTGGGACACCATATTTGTTCACATACTGATACTGTAGGTTGAAGTGCAGTCTCGGTGTCCTCTTGTTGTACCTTATTACAACAAGCTTCTCGCTGGTACAGATAACATGGGCCTTCTCACCACTTGAAAAATCCTTCTCTACCAGTGACTTTCTATTCATTTATGGTTCTGGGATTCCCATATTAACTGTACAGTTGTATTCAATGTACATGTTAGTTTCTCAATGCATGTAATTTTCAGTATGTCTGTACATCGTGTACAGCAACATTCAAAACCAAACCAGGTGGCATGACTGATTGTCTGATACCATAGTATACCTCACCAGGAACATTTCTATACAGGGAAATTTCATATTTAAAGTTTTTTCTCCATGGCGAGGTCGTAGTTGCTTGTGAATGGACTGTATCCACAACTTGAATTCTTTCTGCACCATTGGAAAGCTCTGCAGATAACATAGAATAGGCACACAATACCATGAGCATTTGCCCAATTCGGTATAAATTTTGAAACCCAATACTCATGGGATTTTCACTGCCATAACTAAGAAGTCTTTTTACTGTTTTATTATCAATATATTGATCTATCTGTATTTTTTTTTCATCTCTGTTTGAAGTTCAAAATATATATTAAAATTAATATTGTGCTGGATTTTTTAAGTACTGCTTTAATGACCTTTACATTTTCAGGACTGTATTTATCAGATGGACAGTACTGGGAATTTTGCAGTCCCTGATGCACATAACCATAAAAATAAGGCACTTCCACTTCTGCAAAATATATTTAAATAATATCTTATCAGCATTAAATATACATCTTTGTAGCTGATGTGCAGAATGCTACATTTAAGCAAAATATTTTGGTACTGGTGCTAAAACGTATTTCCTGTCTGACTACAAAGTAGACAAATCTCAAGTTTCACTTTTTTCTAAAGAACAATGTTGTTCTAGTATAACATAATAAATTTTCAGAGTTTTACAGACCATACATGTCAACTTTCGTTTTAATGGATCAGCAATATGTGTTAGCAAAAATGTCCATGTAAAATTGAACAGCATGAAATAGTAGTGTAAAACATGAACTGTTATTATATGAAAGTAGGTTTTACATAACTGGTGTCTACCACATGTATTTATGTTGTAGATTTGTTGAATGATTTATCGCATCATATTTGACCTTCTGGAAGATGAAAAAAAGCCTCATGTTAGAAAAAGTTTTTTGTCTAACAAGTAATGTGTGAATAAATGAATGTTTCAGCATATATCCTCAGCTTTTGTCTTAATCTTTTTTAACAATCATAATAAATACTTTTTGCAGTGGTCACTCTTTTATAAAACCTCCACAAAAACAAGCATGCCTTTTGTATGAGGTCTGTTCCTTTGTATTCTGAATATTGTAGTTATGTTTTCACCACACTCCCACCCTCACCCCAACACCAGAAATGAGGCTAATGTACCCCATTTCTGGAGTATTTAGCACAATATTATAAGAGATGGACTACTGTATGCAGGTTACATATGTATGTATGTATATATATATATATATATATATATATATATATATATATATATATATATATATATATATATATATATATATATATATAGTGAAACTTGTTTTGATACCACTGCGATGAGAGACCACCTGCTTTTCAGATCATGCTGACCATGTCCTTTTGCCATCATTTCCATGTTATTGAACTTCTATTGAGAGACCACCTGCCTTATACGACCACTCTTTGACCTGCCTTAGAGGTAGTCTCTCAAAACAGGTTTCACTTTGCTGTAATCACCCTATGCCTTTTTGCAAACTTAGCCCAAAATGTTAGAAGTGCCATGAGCAGTGATGAGTTACAGGATGAGTTAGGGCCAATTTTGTGACATGGCCCATCAAGCAGACAATTTGTATTTCCACAGCATATTTTGTCCTTCAAAAACATCAAGCCAAAAAGTGACAAAATGTCACGAACATTTCGCTAAAACAGGTATTCTATCATGTGAAACAGCATGTTCTTGTATATTTTGTGATGTGACCCAGTGTTGCTGGCCTATGATTTCTCATATTCAACAAAACAGTGGGGTGAAGGTGTATTTTTAGACGGATTATTCTTTATGATCAAAACTTTCATTAATAAGAATTCTACCAAGTAAATACTTCACAAGAAAAACAGTTAAAAATATTATACATGTAGGTCTAACATCCACATGATCTGGGCATAGAATGCTGACATACACAGGGCTGTCCACAAGTCAAAATGCCAGCAGTAGGCCTAGGCCTAAGTTTCATACACGGATAATTTTCAGCTGATCAACTGATTATAGTTGAAAATTACCAGTACCTGCTGTTTAAGAGCAACCCTTCTGTCTGCCAAAAGTGGTTACATATGACAGGTGGTCTTAATTACAGGTAAAATTACAAAGCATATATATGTGATCACAAGTGCCAGGTGGTCTCTCATGGCAGTGGTCTTAAATTGTAGGTACTATTGTATATTTAAAACTAAAATCTTAAAATTTTACTTGATTTTACCATTTTCAGCTCTTTAAAGCAAGATTAGCTCTCATGTCTGAATTTTGTGTGGACGTTTGAGAAAATGATGGGGTGTCAAAATACAGGCACAACTGGGTCTGGGTAAAGTTCGTAGAAGTCACCAAAGTACTCTTCAGGGACATCCAGTTGGGCAGTTTTGTTACATGACCACAACTCTCTCAGCACAAATCCATTTGCAGAGAACAATATTTCTTATTATTCATATTCTATGCCTTAATACAATAAGGAATGTGTAATGTAGTCTGCTTTAATTCATTTTTATGTCATGCTAAATATGGGAGAAATCAACAAAGTTTTCAAAATTGCACAATAACAAATAGAAGCCATTTGACACACGAAATGTTTCGAACAAAACTGTCTGACCCCCCCCCCCCCCCAATTTAGGTTTATTTTAACCCTTTCCCCCATGGGATCAAGACCGAGTCAACAGCTTTTCTTTGTGCAGGTAGTAAGTAGCCAACCTGTTATTGTACCAAGGAAAATTCTTGACCTGGGGCATTTTACTTTTCATTAAAATTAGTTTTTATTAAGATTGAAAATAAATTCTATGTCCTGAAAAGAGAGGACAGTTGATTCTGTCCAGTTTTGGTCAGCTGGAGGGGGAACTTGAAAGTTCAAAATAATCAGCATTTTCAAGAAGGATTCTCATCAAAGTCATATTGACAAAACAGAATTATGGGAACTCTTGGAGCATTGAATGGTAAAAATCATGTCTGTATTAGATGGCCCATATATTTATAAGGTTGAGTTTATCCATTATCTTCTGTTTCGGTGCATGTACATGCACATGGGTTGAAAAGTCAGTAAATGCGGGCGGGGTACATATGAAAGCACTCTTTCCTCATATGTGGTTAATAATAAACATTCCTCAGGGCAAGAGGAACTGAATGCAATCGGCTCAAGCAACTGGCTTAATTCATATTTTCAATTATCACAAGTGTCAAATTTATCCCCAAATTAATTAGTCCTCTAATCCAGTTGAAATTTTCTTAGACATTTTTTAGATTGTCTCCTCTTTTTCAGTTACTGGACTTAAATTAAAAAGGTTTCAACAATTTCAATTTAAGCATACAGAAGTATTGATTTCATCAACTTTACATTCCATTTGAACATGAAACCTTCAAAATAACTCAATTTAAAATGTGCTATGTGCACGTTTCATATTTTGTGGCTGTAAATCTGAAAACTGAGAAACGGATACTCTGAATCCAAAGTTCTGGTCCTTTTTCGCCCATCAGGCAAGCCCTGCACACTGCCTGTACATGGACCTACGTGAGGTCCATAGCCTGTCACAGGTTCATCCAAACAATAATTAAACAAATTTATGCCAATTATTTGTGCAAAAAAAAAAAGTGCAGTCTTCATTGTCATGAAGCTACATTTATTTCTGAAAGCGATATGTACGTGCATTTTGCACTTGTCTCGTGTACTGATTAGGTCTTGTCTTTGCATGAGATACGGCTACGCCTGTATCCATTGCAGAACTCGGTTGCAATAAGCCGGGAATAGGTACACAAGAATCATGGAAAAATGCGAAAATGCAAATATGTGCAAAATATGAAACACTACGAAGATAACGTGTTGTTCTTGAACAGGCAATTATATCTGCAAAAGATCAACTCGTTGTCTACGCAATGTTGTCAAACGAGGACATATGACGCCTCATAACGGCAGCTGCAAGAGATTTCAACTCGCCGAACATTGGGTCCACATTATCGTGTATCAGTGGGTTTTCCCTCGCTAAGAAATTCAGCTAAATCATCCCTTGTACGTTCTAAGGCAATCTGTAATCTATCCTATGCATACTTTCCTTCCCAACACCAGAAATCTGCGTGGTATGCCGCAACACGATAGCCAACAGACGTTGGTGCTGCCATATTTGAAATGAGGTCAAAGGTCGGAAAATCGTAGCCCTTTTCTCGCCTCCGCACAGCAAAGAGTTTGGGCAATAGGGAGCGCTCGCCCCGGCGTGATATATATTTATACATACATACATACATACATACATACATACATACATACATACATATGTATCACTGAGTATTTTAGTTTCTTATTCCTCGTCTAAGGTACCTGTGCAATGGTATCTAATGCAAATAGACACAAGCCCATACTTCCGTAGATGTGGATTTGATCAATATATATTAAAAGTTGTTGATTTGAAACTGTTTCGAAATATATATTAAATATGCAACGTTTCATAAAACTTTTGTATCTCCATTACGGAAATTGTGATGAAAAAGTGAAAGCCCATATCATAAGTGACAGACAAGAACAGGGAATGACTGAATAAAGCTGCCAACAGGATGGACCAAATATGTATGTACAACGCCTGTGCTTGTGTATTTGGAGAAAGAAACGTTTTATATTACACCACACACAACAATACTGAGCTTTATAAGTAAAATGAAAGTCGATAATATCGGCTCAAATGCTAGCATATCCTCTTCATAAAGGTAGTGTCAATTCCAATGTACACAATGTTAAATCATGTAGCCTGGGCTAATTCAATTAAAGAGAAATGCGCATTATGAAAATATGATGATGTTTTTTGCGAATTAAATATCTTCTAAAATAACGACCAACTACCAAATTCTATAAGCACGATTTTACTTATGTTATGTTCCTTTATTTAGAAAAACTATATCTATTGGGTATCGTATATTGTATTTTGTCATTGTCCAGGCAAACTGACACATATCAAAATACATTCCTGATTATTTGAGCATGTCATATGATTTATCCATTTGGGAAATACCAATGTAGGCTTCACCTGTTACAACATTATAAACGTGGATATACACTACATTTTTTGGTATGTTAGATAATTGTCTCACAACTGTAGCATCACCATAATCCAATTGGAATGGAGTTGGGTTTGAAGAAATAATACAACATACGGCGGCTTTCAGGAACTGATGACGGGCGGGGTTTTTTTGTTTCATTGAAACTACACTATTCTCTACTTCAAATCTAGACAGTGTAGTAGAGAGTCCAGGACAGTGTGCAGGAACAATCGACATTTTTACTCCAAAGATAATTTTAAAACTAAATGTTTAAAAAACAATAAAAAAAACGCAATATGTACCTGTACAATGGTATATGTTTGTTATCCAGACTAGCACGCCCACAGAGTAGCGCCAATTCAGAGCAGTGGCGAACTATGACAGTCAAAAGAGGTGTACAAGACTCTTAAGTAACTGGAATGTGATGTAAGATTTTACACCAGATAGCTGACACCGAGATGAATGTGTTTTAAAATATAAGATCCTGTGAAATTTAAGTCAACGCAGAAAGAATTGATTCTTGCCTTGCCCAAAGTATGAAGTTAGTAGAATATTTGTATCTTTGTAATTGCAATTTATACTTTACATTCAGTAGGTGAAAATATATACAAATCAGAGTAGGAAACAACCGACTATTGGATGGCCAATATTTGTGATCTACATACACGAAGATGTAACTTTGTTTTACTTTCTGTGAATATTTTGTATTACTACTGTCCATACCTTCAGAAGAGCAGTGGGCATTAACTGAATATGTGAGTGCCACATTTGTGCATCAAAAACAATTTGCAGGATTAAGACGATTTATGCTGAATCTTGTTCATGCACCTGAATAATATGAGCAAGACATTATAAGCAATATTTACTGGGATACTGTTGATATAAATTAAATGGTGGGGTTAGCATATATTAGCGAACGCACTGTAATGAAAACTCATATTTCACACCCATGTTAAAAGCAAAAAACACAAAGGCACAAAACATAACAAAACAAAACAAACAAACCAAAAACAAAAACAAAACAAAACAAAAAACAAAAACAAAAACACACACACAAAAAAAAACCGACAAAAAAAGGGAAAAAAAAAAGGAAGAAGAAAGAAATAAAAAAGGAGCTGTCCTTTCTTGGAATTTCATTGTCTCGAAGCTTGGCATATCCTTCAGAACAATGAATCTTACTCTTATGGGTACTGATTTGGCAGCCCTTGGAAATGAACAAAAAATATTTGATTCCAATTTTGGCATACTAAGAAAACAAAATGATACCTCTCTACACAAATAATTACATGATCTCTCATCGGCATAAATAAAACAACTTTTATGAACGCCATTTATGGTTTACAAAGTGCACTATTTGGCATGGATTTGTTTTTCCAGTGGTTTTGATATGCAGAAAAATGGATGTATGATTGATACTAAACAAATAATAAGAAATTCACCACTAACTAGCTGCAAATGCCCAGCCTTGAAACACCACGAAGGAACACCTCCCACAAACATGCACCTCACTGTGGTGTTAAATCGCACAATGTTTTTAAAGGCCTTTTGTTTATCGCTCGGTGCCACCTCAGCTGTCAATACCTTACTTGAAACCAGTATATAGTTTCATAGTTAAACATGCAAAGAAAAATAATGATATCAGAAATAAATGTAGCATCACGAAAATAAAGATTACAAACACTGCACTTTGTTTCTTTTTGCAGATGCTTGGCATTTGTTTTATTATTGATTTGATGAGCCTTTGACAAGCAGTGTGCCGGGCTTTCCTTATGGGGGGAAAGAAAGAGAACTTTGAGGAGTATCCGTATTTTATTTTTTCAGATACACAGCCACAATATTTGAAACGTGCACATAGCACATGAAAACACATTTGAAATTTAGTTATTTTAAACGTTTCGTATTCACATGGAATCTTAAGGTGATAAAACCAATACTTCTGTATGTTTAAATTTTTTTCTTTGAAAACCTTTGATTTAACTCCAGTAAGTTGATTAACTGAAAAAGAGAAACCAATTCAAAAACAACGTCGAAGACAATTTCAACTGAAATGGACGGATTATTTTGGATGTACATTTGACAACTATGATTATTGAAAATATGACTGAGTCAGCTGCGTAAGTCGACTGCATTCAACTCCTCTTGTACCGAGAAATTTTTATCACTCACCACATATGATAACACAGTGCTTTCGCATGTACTTCTCCTTCAATTATTGACTTTTCAATCCGCCTCCATGTACATGTACTGAAACAGAAAATAACGGATAATTTCAACCCCATGTACATAGGGGCCATAAAATAAAGACATACACAACAATTTGAATGTTCAATGCTCCAAGAGCTGCCATCATGCTGTTTCGTCAATATGACTTTGATGCTGAATGGACATTGTTCTTGAAAACGCTTATTCCTTAGAAGTCAATCAGCATCAACCCTTTGAAGTTCACCCTCAAGCTGACCAAACCTGGACAGATTAAACTGACCCCACTTCAAATAAATTCATTTTTAATCTTAATGAAAACCAATCTGAACGAAAAATGTAGAAAAACCTATTGCCATAAAATGCCCTGGTCAAGAGTTTTGCTTTGCAAAAGCGAGGTACGTACAACCTGCATCAAGGAAAGCTGTTGACTCACTCTGGATCCAACGGGGAAAGGGTCAAAATACATTTTTTGTTGGGGGGTGGGTGGGTGAGGGTAAGAATTTTGTACTCAGCAATTCATGTATTAAATGCCTTCACTTTGATATTATTCAATTTTGAAAACTTAGTGGGCTTCTCCCATATGACAAAAAATAAAATAAATTGAACCACACCACATTACCCATTCCTTATTGTATTGAACCATAGGCTATGAATAAACAGACATATTGTGCCCTGGTAACGCCTTTGTGCCCAGACAGTTGTGATCATATAACAAAACGGAGCAACTGAATGTCCATGAAAATTACCATGTTTACTGCTATATGAACGTTACCCAACCCAGTTGTCCGAGTATCGTGGTTTGGTTTTTAATGATCCACTACAGGATGTACAGGCATACTAAAATTACACATATAGAGAAAGTAACACGTATACTGACTGCAGTAAATGTGGGAATCTGACAGCCCACTACGGATAGAAAATATTTTCCAACTGGTAAGAGGACAGATCGTTTCTGTATCAGCCAGAAGCCTGTTGTAATAAGGTACAAGAGGCGGAATCAGAGACTGCACTTAAAGCTTAACTACTAGTATGTGAACAAATATGGTGTTCCACAAATCGAAATACCAAGTGGCCCAGACAAAATTAAGTCACCTTCAAATGATAATGGTAGTAGCCTTGGGGCACATATTGAATTTTTAAGTAATATTTAAGTGCATTTTTCAACATTTTGAACAAAAACACATACACGTAATTTCACTGAGTAGGCATCTTAAGTGTCCGATGCTACGTTAGTTTATATATATTGAATTAACACCTATATTATCACATAATTTTATCAGTTCCCGTATTTTTTAGATTGTCTGCGAGACATTGGATTGGATCTAAGCGGCTAATAGACCTTACCAACATCTATCTATCTATCTACCTACCTACCTACCTACCTACCTACCTACCTACCTACCTACCTATCTATCTATCTATCTATCTATCTATCTATCTATCTATCTATCTATCTATCTATCTATCTATCTATCTATCTATCTATCTATCTATCTATCTAACTATCTGTCTGTCTGTCTGTCTGTCTGTCTGTCTGTGTGTCTCTCTGTCTGTCTGTCCCTCCCTCCCTCCCTCTCTCTCTTTCTCTCTCTCTCTCTCTCTCTCTCTCTCTCTCTCTCTCTCTATATATATATATATATATATATATATATATATAAGCATTTGAAAAAGGCAGTCTGTTTCAAACCCCAATATGTCTCGGCAGGTGTTTGATCCATGATGTAAACTGTGCTGTACAGATAATAAACGTTACTGGATAAAATAGGGAACCAAGAGGGAAAAATATCAAGGAAAGCCAGGTACATAACTTGGTTGAAGTACGATTATCTGTGAAGGTGAGAACAGAATAGGCAACAGCACAATGGTATATTCCACCAAACAGAATCACGGTGAACATTCGCAAAATAACTATTCTATTTCTTCTTTGGCTTCCTGATTTCTGCTTGCTCTTTTGAATGCATACAATGCAGGCCACTTGACCTGCTGTTATTATCAGCATCTCAGTGAGGATTACGCAAATGTATACGTATCTCAGAGCCACGAATGTGAAAGAATGAAAGTAAATAGGCAAGCATGACCCTGTATACAGTTCTGACGAATCATAAATCTCTTCTCGCCCTAGAACTGTCATCCCTGCGGCCAAAGCAAGAGTTAAGGGCAAACTTATTAGTAAAATAATTCCCATTTTGGACACGCTGATATGCGTGAACCTCAACACAAAAACAATATTTATGACACAGTCTATTGTCATCACGGCAACAATAAAATTTGAAGCATGATACGAGAATAATGCAATGAAACCCGAAAATATACACCAAAATCCAGATATCCATGTCCAGTGAAAAACCATGAACGCACCTCTGCTGTGGATATCGGCAAATACAATAACATACAAATAAATGATCATTAGTGAGGCAGAAAAAGTCAGGCAGCATCTTACCATATCGTTTGAGCCTTTGCCTGTTGACACAATAAACAACATTGCCATGAAGTTTGTCACAAAACCTGACATTGCAGTTGCCATGGCCAAAACCCGTAATCCTTTGCTTGGGAGGAGGTTAAAACATCGTTCAATATTTACAGGCATTGGTTGACAATCTACGTTCGGAGCAAAACAACAAAGGTAGGAATGACTACTTTTTATTACCTGTATCTTTGGTAAGTAGTGCAAGAGAGACCGTTCTATCATATTAATGTTATTACCAGCAATATTCAGTTCAGACAGTTCATGCTGTCCACCAAATATTGAGCTACCTACGATTCTGAGATTGTTGTTAGACAAGTCCAGAGATACAACACTTCTCAGCCCCAGTAAAGCATTGTGCACTATGTTTGTTAGGCGAAGTGATGACAGGTTAAGGCAAGGTAGAGAGTCTAGTCCAAAAAAAGAGTGTGATGAGATGGCTGCAATTGGGTTTTTTCTCAAGTCCAGAACAATTAATCTTCTTAATCCTTCAAATGTACGGCTCCTTATATGAGACAAACTATTGTTACTTATGTTCAGAATTCGCAAAGACTTGTGATAATTAAAAGATCTGGAATGCAGTGACATTAATATGTTTGAAGAATAATCCAGTAGATATAACACCTTAAACACAAACTTGTCAAGTGGCGTGAAACTTCGCAAGCTACATTGCTGAAGGACAATTCCTCTCATTTGGTTCATATTTGAGGTAAATCTAATAGAGGTCAATTTGACACCAGTGCAATGAATTGTGTATCCCATGCATGTACATACAGCGATGCAACTAATTAGATAACAGAATGCTTCATCATCTACTGATGTGGCACAATCTGCCCTTTGATTGCATATATCGCTAGGGTGCAAGCAAGTGCTTCCAAATTTACAACGAAAAGCAAACCTGTATGTACACGTGGAGTCTTTGCAGTGATGTTCATCTTCGCCCATTGGGCAGTCATTGTGTGCATCACATATACGCCTGAGAGGAAGACAATAAGAATGGTGACACTTCAACATCCTAGGGCATTTGATCAGAGTGCACCTCTCCAAGTGATAACCGTCTTTGCACCACATCTGCTCTCTGTTTTTAGTTAAGTCATACACACAAATCATTGACCTTGGGAAGCAAGGAACATTTTCTTCATCCGTACAGGGTATCCAGTTCAAATGGGAGCATCTACGTGGCTGAACTCTGCCCAGAGAAAACTGACGAACTTTAACTATCCCTACACTTGTCACAACCTTAGACTCCGCCGATCCATTTGCGAATACTAATTTGAAGCAGCCTTCTTCATCTGAATTATCAGAACAATCTGGATGATCATTGCACCATTTCGAAAGATGTATACAGCCGCCCATATAACACTGAAAGTATTCCACGTGACATTTACAGAATGGATCAGCACACCATAGAGAGCAGTAGGTAGTACTGGGAGAATGACCTTCATGATCACAAGTAGGCACACACACCATTTCATCAGTTCCGTCAGGACAGTCTTCTTGACCATCACATACGTTATGTTTCAATATACATGTTTTATCGTTACATGGGAAATGGTCATGCAAACATGACATTTCTGGTAAAGAAGGAGATCGCTCACACAGCACTGCACTTGTATTTAGTGAATTTCCTCTATTATTAACTACAATATTTAACAAACAAAATGGGGCTGAGGGCAGGTCTTTATCATATGGATAATACGAAATCTGCAATGGTCGTGCCCAGTTGACTGTTTGCTGGAAGAGATACCATTCTCCGTAACTTGCAAGAAAACTTTGTGGATATATTGATGAAATTTGTAAATTGATCCTGTTTGAAAATATTAGGAATGTTGTAATATTTTGATCAATCCAATGCCAGAGAGCTAGAAGATTAACAAAGTTAGCTGCAAAATAAGATTGCGTCCATTTTTTCGCATATCTGCGCGTCGCTAACAAATTTTCTGGAGTAAAATACCATGACACGATGATTTCCATGCCTGCCGCAATATATTTGTCAACATAAAGAAGATCTGTCAGCTGGAAAACTGCCATGTGGCTATTGACTGATTGACAGACGCTATGTATGTTTGATATTTTTGAGGTTCTGCTCTCAGATAAATCATAAATACGTATACATTTCCGTTCAAAATAAAACCAATTTTCATTACAATCTGATGTTTCTACCCCAAATATCCTAGCTGGTAATTGTGTTTTCTGTTGTTCACATATATATGAAGTATGTGTAAATTTTCTATTGCATGGAATTGTGATCCACTTGGAGGATTTGTGGATGGAAAGTAGTACAATGGCCTTGCACTTATAAGTGTTGTTCTCCAAGGTGCCAAACTGCTGATATGACTTGGGTATCATTGCATATTTCACATTTTTTTCATCCATGCCTGCATTTTTTCTGTAGTCATCGATTGTCCATCCTTTAAAGTATACCTGTTTAAGTTCATTTTTTTCGAGAAAAGATTCATCTGTTACTCTCACTGGATCGCCCGTTACCCACACTAAAATATATTTCTGCGAAAATAAAAGATAGCACACGCTCGTAGAACTAGTCAAGGCCATATTAAACGTGTATATTGATTATATGAGGAACCCAAATTGACTACACATTGGACTGCGAGTACAAATTATGCATTTACAGATACCAAAAACCTCATTTAGAAAAGCTGTTCATAACATTGCATTATGTCATTTTTCACTCATCGTGATATAATACTGGAATGAAAAAATATATACATATATATTTTTCACCTCTGACATCAGACAGGTAGTGAAGTTTCCCACTTTGTGAAGCTTAGATTGCTTCGAAAGTAATAAGACTCAAAGTAAACCTGGGAAATTATTATTTACGCCACTGTTTCCTTGGAAACTTTCTATTACAAAGTGAACATGTCTTACTGTGCCAAACATCAAAATGATGAATAGTGTTAAGTGCCACTCATTAAAGCATGGCTCATTATTTGCACAACATTGTGGAAGTTTATACCTTTGATGAGTATGAGACAAAACTGAATACCATAATATAAGTAAAACCTTCATTTTTTTTAATATCGGAAGCAGGTTTGGAGCAATGGATATTCATTTCATGTTTTATGTATTGTAAAAAACCTATACATATCAGCAGTATCCTGACACTCTGACACTTAAACAGTATTTTTTGGGTTTAGTAGATGAAGTAACCCCAATGTATCAGAAGGAACTTCAAAAGCTTCTTCTGTGTTCCATAACTTTCCCTATAAAAATGTTTTCATGACTTTCAGTTTGACACTTATGGAACTAGAGAACAATTCTTCCACTGAACATATTGAAATATAGTTATAATAACTAGGTATACCATAGATATAGAATGAATTTGGTCCAACATTTGGAATTTTACCCCAAATCCCAGACACAGGCTACATAAGCCAATGAAATAGCCCCGACTGGAAAGTGTTAAGAAATTATGGTAATTGAGTGCTCAAGGTAATGAAGAAACACATGTCGATGTGTGAACCACACTCATCAGTGCATGGTGCAATGTCGTCTGATTATGACTAATCGGTGTTTTTATTATTCTTGATGCGTCAACAGGCTAGCCAGTTGGAAGTGGTGGACTAATCAGTGTTTTTATTATTCTTGACGCGTCAACAGGCTAGCCAGTTGGAAGTGGTGGCCTGCTGTATGAGGTGCTGTATACTTGAAGCAACGCTTTATCCACAACCGAAATGACCGTACTATATACTTGGACCCATATTTCATGTGTGTGTGATGTACCCAGCCAATGCTGGACGAACATAATCATACAAGGAAGGATGGGTTGGTTTCTTTAGACTTTGAAGTCTCTTTATAGTGCACCATACCAAGTATTCGTTTAATTGTGGACAATAGTTGATAAAAACTGAGGAAACCCAAGAGCATCAGTGTAGTCCGCCACATCAAATATTTTAGTTCTATCAAAGATTTGTGTGAGCCATTTGTTGTTATTGTTATTATTATTATTATTATTATTATTATTATGCTGATAATTATTATTATTATTATTATTATTATTATTATTATTATTATTATTATTATTATTATTATTATTATTATTATTATTATTATTGTTATTATAATAAGTAGTAGTAGTAGTAGTAGTAGTAGTAGTATATTGGGATTCACTACATCCATTAGCTTAAACAGAAATTTAAAGAGTTAATAAATGTGCACACGCATTGCATGACTAGATCATGTGAACACTTGGATCTGGTTGGTTAAGTGACGTCGCGTCACTACGTGAAAGGCGTTATAAGCAGGAGGAAAGTAATTACCTTGTCGTGATAAATATATGGCCAACAACGGAATCTTTGTCAGAATCAAATGGGTGGCTCTGACCCCTGCATGCATTAGCAACAGCATTGGTAAATTGATTTTAAAACCTTACGTTCTTGTAGGCAGGTGGTTGCAGGTTCATTCACTGTACAAATATTGTAGCCAGGAGTGCTATATGCTGGATGTACTGTACAAAAGACTAAATTTAAGTACTGTGTATTGATGGCTGCAGGAATGCCCGATAGAAGGTATATACAGGGATAACGTTTTTTATATTGCAACCGAATAAAAAACTCAATCGGAAGTCTGTAAACGGCCAAACAAGTGAATATTTTTCTGTGTATTTTGAGCTAATAAATTATGTGTTTAGTGTTGTAAATAGATGGGGGACTGTGTGGTTGCTGTTTTGTGGTTTCATACATTGATGAATTAAGTGTGTCTCAAGTTTGGCAGCTGGTAGACATAAGGAGAATAGTTCTAAATTCGGTTTTGAAGGAATGTGTGGGAACGTGTTTTAAAATAGTCAATAAAACTTATGTTCTAGATATATTTTCCTTTTCTGATACTGCGCTTTGAATTTGAGTTGCAGCCCATGATGATTGATGGCAGAACAAATGGGGCACATACAGTAAGAAAGAGAAAATACCCTACTTGGACAATATATGAATATATGCAAGAAATGGTCTGTCTTTTTGTCTTGTTGTCAGCTTCAATATAAATAAGTGATGTACTTTGGTACATAGTTGAGTCTGCTTCAACAGGGTGTAAGGTGGATTCACTTTGTGATGACTATTGGAGCATCGTCAAGGATATGACACAAGTACGGCCATGAATAATTGCAGTAGCAAGTACCGTGAAGCAAACAGGTAGTTAAGTATATCTACTTGACCCTTTAATGAAAGTGTCTTTGTTGTAAAGCAGTAGTGTGTAAAATGTACCAGATCAGACAGGCAGAAAAACAAGCTTAAGTCAATCCGTTCCTTGCATGCATTGTTAGCTCCCACCAGTCAAGCACTTGGCCATCCATATCTGTCCAAGAGAGTTTGTAGACTAGTCTCTTTCAAAGTCTTCTTTGGGTAAATCAAAGAGAGACAAATTGAACACTCCAGTCCAGTTGTCAGGGTTGCAGGATGTAATTCCATTGTCTTCGCTGTTCAAATCAGCATTAGTGCAGAAAGTGTATGAATTTGTATGAGTTAGATTTTTTTCGCTGATGACAAAAAAAGGGGGAAAACTAGATGAGGAATAAAAAAAAAGGATTGATAGGCAAGATAAAAGCATCATGGGTTAAGCATAACTTAGTGAATTTGAAGTATGGTCATCAAGTAGGTACGGGTGAGGTTTCAATGTAAGAGTTCATTGCAAATTAGTACCAGCTTTTTCACGGCGAGAAGTGGATGAATATTATTAGGTACATGTATTTAAAAGAGCAGCCAATAGTTTAGCCTGGCTGAAGAGAGTTTAGTGCAGAAAGTTTATGCATTTGTATGAGTTAGATTTTGTCGCTGATGACAAAAAAGGGCAAAAACTAGGTGAGAAAAAAGGGAAAGGATTGATAGGCAATACAAAGGCATCATGGGTTTAGCATAACTTAGTGAACTTGAAGTAAGGTCATCTAGTAGATACGGGTGAGGTTTCAATGTAAGTGCTCATTGCAAATTAGTATCAAAATTTTCACGGCGAGAAGTGGATGAATATTGTTATGTACATGTATTTTAAAGAGCAGCCAATAGTTTAAAATGGCTTATTTTGATCGGCCGCATAAAACAGAGCCATTCCATAAGTTGCACTCAGACTTGAAACCTCAAGTAGCTAGAAAGTCCGTAGGTTTAATACAGGCCAGCCCGATGGCTGTAATAGCCATCAATAAAGTAGGGCACATTGAAAGGCCAGTAAAAGACTCATACATATAATAAAAGTCTGAAGGCTCAGTGTCAGTAGGTGAAAGTAGCAAAAAACCCTGTCATGATATTAAGAGACACATGGAGTGCTCAAAGTTTGATTATGGATAATTCTAGGTTCCAGTGGGGAGAGCTGATGGCTTTTATCAATTTTCAGGTTGTTGACTGTTCTGGAATGTTGGTTCCATTATATAGTGTTTGGTTCGAGTAGGACAGGTCCAATACAGGTTGGTGACATGTTTCGTGACTGTGGAAAAGGTACCCAATCCACCCACAGGGGAGTAGATATGATCCTAGGGAATGATACAGCAGGTCCCAAAGTGAAGGTCACACCTAGATTGAACTTACAACAATGTATAGCTATATGCACAGAAAAGTTGCAAATAAGACAACCAAGCATTATGTCCGTTTGTGTTACAACAAGGTTGCAGATAAAGCAAGGAGAAGAATTTCATAATCTTTTTAATGATTCTAGTTTTTGGGAAAGGACGGAGTCAGGTGTAACTGACACATAATTATAAGATATATTATATTTAACTTACTCAGCAATGCAGACAATTGTGGTCAGAGTGGTACTAAGTAAAGTAGGGAAAATATGGTGTCCAATCAAAAAAGGGGAAAAAAGGACACACTGAAAGCCGCTTTGAATTATCTTTTATCTTTGGAGGAGGCAGGCAACACTCCAGTATGTTATAACATGAAAAATAATGAATTGATCAGAACCTGGCCAAACAGTCACACTCCTTGCTAACGAGAATTTGACTGAAGTACACTTAGTAGTTGTATATATATTGCACCAGTATAAATGTAAAATAGTGTCCGAGAAAATTGTCGGAAACAATTTAACCAGTATTCACAAGGATGTAGTGCAGGGTTGCAAGATGTTTCATACTTGTCAGTTGGTCAGGAAGTTCAATCAAAAGGTATAGAACCCACCATTGATTCATATGCGACTTTTTGAAAATCCATTTGAGACAATCAAGATTGACTGTGTAGGCCCAATGTCCAAGACAAAGGCGGGGAACAGTTATTTGCGCTAAATAATGGAAACCGTAACCAGATATACAAAAGCTAGTCCTCTCAGGAATATTAACATCGAGTCAAAATTGTGTTGGTGATAACACAGTTTCTTTTCACTACAAAAGGGCTACCAAAGATAAAAAAGTGTGACTTACAGAGAAACGTTGCAGCTGGTGTTTTCAAAGAAGTTATGAAGGAACTGGGGGTTGAACTTTAAACTTCATCTGTTATCACATACCCAGGGGGTGCTTAAGAGGCATCATCAAATTTGAAAGAGAATGGTGATAACCTATTGTATGAAAAAAAAGGCCAAGTTTGGGACGATGGGGGTCACACTTTCTGTTCTTGGTATCAGGAAAGTGCCACACAAATTATGAGGATTCAGTCCTTTGCATAAGTGTATGGTCTTGAGGTGAGGGGTCCTTCAAAGTAATTCAAAGGATGTAGTTTAGTTTCTAGGAGAAAGCTGGGGTACACATGTTGAAATATGTGTCGAACTTCAAGTACGGATCACAGGATATTGCAAGGCAACTTAGGGGAACCTGTCATCTGCACAGCAAAACATGAGGGCATGGTATGATACAAATTTTAGAGAAAGATTATTTCCTTCAGGAGACAAAGTATTAATTTTGATACCTATCTCTGGTAAAACAGGCTACGTTTACAGGTCTTTACAATGTACATGAAATGTTAAACTCAATAGACCATGTAGTAAACACCCCAGACTGGCAAAAAGGTAAGATAATCTGTCATGTATTAAAACATGATGAACCCTTCCTTTGATAGGGAATCTTCAGTCTTTTGTTTAGCTGAGACCAATATTTATCGATATAGAGAAAGTGATGCTTTAGGTCCTGTGTCTGTATACACACGGAAAACTTCACCGTCCCCTTAGAAGAATTTTGAGACATTGCAGCAGTTAGACAAGAAGTTTTCTCATTGTCTGAATCACAGAGGGAAAACGTGAAACAGTTGATTGAATATTACTCACAATTATTTTCTGATGTGCCAGGTAGGAACACTCTGTTGGAACATAATATTAGCTTACAGGAAGGGGTTTGTTCCAGTAAAACAACATTCCTACAAGTTAAGTTCCACGAAAGCAGCATCTTTAAAGGGAGAAATAAAAAGTATATGTTGGAAAATGACCTCATTGAGGTTTGAGCGATAATCTATGTAATAGCCCAGTAAATTCGATGTCCAAACCAGATTCCACTAATATGATGTGCATTGATTACCGAAAGTTGAATGCTATGACAGTTACAGATTCTTACCCTGTGCCTAGAATTGAGGGTTGCATAAACAGAACAGGCAAGGCTAAACTCATATGCAGGTGGCATTTTTTTTGGCAAGGATATTGGCAGGTCACTGTGTCTAATGACTCAATTTTTTGTAAAGCTTTTGTAATTCTTGACAAGTTGGATCAGTGCAAAGTTATGGCTTTTAGCTTAAAAATACACTGTCAAATTCTATGCAACTTATGAAGAGAGTTACAGATGGTCTAGGGTTGTATTTTGTATTCATTGATATTGTAGGACTCATATCTGATAATTGGGAGGGTTATCTAAACAGATAGTTCTTAAAAAGGCTAAAAAAGCAAAGCTGACTGTGGATTTCGTTAAGAGTGACAATGGTCATGCAAAGGTTACATATTTAGGCTACCCTGTATGTCAGAAGGACGTGTTACCAAAAGTGCTAAGGCAAAGGCCATTTAGCAGCCTGAATTGCTTATTTTCAAGAAGCATATCATGCAGTTTTGGGGTGTCATAGAACTATAAAAAGCTTTTCCAAAACCTGGTACAAGTGTCAGCACCATTGTTGGATATTCAGGAATGATGTAAAGTTCGAATGGTCTAGGGAGTACCAGAAGTACTTTAATTAATGCTTTAAACTAGTTGTTGCTGTAGGCCCTTGTTTTTGTTGTCCTATTTAACAGTAAGCAATTCCGGATATTTATAGATGTTAGTGAAATGGAGTTGGTGGTCCAATAACCCATTTTGGGCAGGACCAAAAAGACCACCCAATTGTGTGCTTTTCCATGAATTTTTAACGATCATCAACAGAATTATTTCACCATGAAAAAGGAAGCTTTGAAGTTGATTTTGTCCCTATGGTACTTTGAATTGTGTGTGTCAGCAGGTTGTTTTTCAGTGCAGATGTTTTTAGATGACAATCCAATAAAGTACCTGCATAGGTTTAAAAACAAAAACCACGGACTCAATAGGTGGAGCTTATTTTCACAGGAATACTACCTGGAAATAAACCACATCAAATATAGAGACAATATAATATCTGATTATCTCATTGGCATTTGTAGTAGACATTGTGGTAATTCTTAAATCATTGAGCGTGCCACCCACACTAAAAAGGGATCATAAGTGTTATTGGTTAGTTTTTCTGTCCTTTTGAATAATCATGCCTTTGGTAGCTGTGCTTTTCTTGCTCCAGAGTTGCCTTGGAGATAAAAAGGCAGACGTTCCTTATATGAGACAGACAGAATCTATGCTGAATGTAGTCTTTCAAAGACTAAATATAAGTAGTATGCGCTGCTGGCTGTTGGTCTATGAGCAGCCAAAGTAGTATCCATTCACTGTTGGCTATAGGAAAGCTCAAGTGTAAGTTTATAAACGGCCAACGTAAAAATGAAAAAAGAATAAAAATGGTGTGAAGTGATGTCCTATGAAGCTGTAAATTGCATTTTTATTCCCAAACATACTGATGGGATATTCTTAGTGTACATGGACGATCAAGCACTATATCCTTAAACCAAAAAGACGTGCCAAAACATAACAAATAAAGTGTGGGGCCTAGTCCAAGCTGTGTTTTGGGCTAAACTGAAGCACATCAAATGACCTAGGAATAAAAATGGTGATCTCAAGAGTAGGTATGGTTCAAAAGTGCAGGGGGGGGGGGGGTAATAATGACATTGAAGGGTAAATTGATATAAATCCCTGTTGTGAGGAATTTGGGATTTAATGGACTCCAATTAGACAGCCTTCATCTGCGAGCGATAAGATGTACAAACAGAAGAACTTCAAGGTTTCTTCAAACAAGCAAAACATGAATTCTAAATATGAAATGTATCAGGGAGTGTTTCCACCAACTGCAAAACAAGCCTCTAGAGAAAAAAGTCATCCTCGAAGGCTGGCCTTAACTTATAAATATAGAAGCAACATAACTATGAGATGCCACCAGTGTGTAGGTCACACGATAATGCACTGAAAACTACACCAATATGACTGATTTACGTGTGGCTTGGCATGAAGAAATAAACACATGTCCGACCCAGACATAAACACATGCCCCGCCCATTATGATATGTACAGCAAAAATATGTACTTATGGAGAGACACACCATGGACACAAATATTGCTTGATCATCATTATAAGCCACTTCAGTGGTTACAACAACAGTTTTTCTTCTCTGTTCAACATCATGGCGACATGACAAGATATCTCTTGCTTCTTTCTAACACGAGGATTACAAAAGCTGTTTCAATGATGGGCCACTGACATAACGGTTAATGAAAATTGTTGAGGCCAAAATCCACAGGTACCCCAGCATTTAAAAAAAAGCACCAGTTATTATATAACAGTGCAGAAAAACATGATCCACATTCATTAATTCCAAACTCAACAATGCCAGCAAAGAGATTCCAGACTTGCCAAAGCATCAACATTTCTCTTCCAATACCAACGTGAAAAAACAAATTTCACTCCTGACTTGAGACAGGCAGTCACCCATGAAAGGCAACTGGTGGTTTTAAACCGGTCCTCTCAACCTTAGAAATTTTCATCATTAACTGCAAACACTAGTTCTTTTCCAAAATGTATAGGCCTAACCACCAAAAACACAAATTTCATTACCTCTGCCAAATTTGAAAAGAGACCTGTTAGGCCCATCACCTTTTAGTTCTCCCGACTTGTCAGTCAGCTAATTTTACAGCAAAAGAGTAAAGTAGGCCTACATCGTTTTCGTGATATTTATGAACCTGGAACATTATAAGAATACTCTACCTCCACTATAACTAGGTGTCGGAGAACAAAGCCCGCAGCACAACATAGCCAATGAATTAATTTTCAAATAGTACAGAAAAACATGATCCACATTCATTAATTCCAAACCCAACAATGCCAGCAAAGAGATACCAGACTTGCCAAAGCATCAACCTTTCTCTTCCAATACCAATGTGAAAAAACAAATTTCACTCCTGACTTGAGACAGGCAGTCACCCATGAAAGGCAACCGGTGGTTTTAAACCGGTGCTCTCAACCTTAGAAATATTCATATATGTTTTGTTCCTCAATGGTAATACATTATGTTCTAAATAAGTATAACTATTCAATCAGTGCCAACCTCTAACTGTACCAGTTTCCCCTGCATTAAACTAAAGAGTGAAAATATTTATTATGACGATGGTACCTATGGGGAGGAGGGGGGGGGGCTTCATGTTTAGCTACTGCATGGAGGATAAGTCACTACCCCAAAGCTTTATACAGTTTAACCCAAACATATATTTGTATCCAACAAAGGGACTTGTTTATGGTAAAGCACAATAAGATTTAAGGATTTTGATACAGGGAGTTTATCTTCAATAGCAAGGGGACAAAACAATATATCAGGCATGCTTGACATGCAACTTGATGGACTAAGTGAAACATTGACCTAAAACTAATGGTCTCTGCTGCAATGCGAGGTGAAGAGTAGAGTGAAATACAGGTGAAGAGGAGAGTAATCAAATTTGGGCATATTATATTAAACAACTGACACAACTATTTTTATTAAAAACAGGTACATATAAAACTGTTTAATTCAGAAACGGTTCAGACTAAACATCACAGAATCCACATGTTTGTTCCATTGCAAGTGACATCTTCTCACACGTATCACACACACACACACACACACACACATACACACACATTTATATATATATATATATATGTATATATATATATATATATATATATATATATATATATATATATATATATATATATATATATATATATATATATATATATATATATATAAAGTCAGGTTTGGAACAACAAAAATATGGTACTCCCTCTGGAATGATAATGGGCGACCTATACAGGGTCAAATCTTTGAGTGTTACAAAGGTGCTAAGACTTTATTTAGAAAACACAGCCAGAAGTATGTGCAAAAGAGAATTTATGTTTTTAGGCAAGAAAGGGCCTTGTTTTGGAACGCTATAACGAGATTGCAGAAAAATCGTGTTACTTGGAATATATGTTTTAGCAATTGTTCTTCAACTATTATGCAGCAATAAGTCATTAATGGGTTTACAGCGATTAATTGTTCACATGGTTTTACAAAGGTTTGTAGAGGCTTAGGATGACTCCATCGCTTCTGATTTTGTAAATGTTAAAGCCCAAATGTTATTTAAAATGATGCATTGTTTAAACAGGTGTAGTTGTGACAGTGTTGCTGCTGAACATCTGTCATATGGTAAATTGCTGACACTGTGTGAAAAATAAGCACATTTCTTTGTGCGCCCTCTTAGCCATAGTATCATTCCAAATCTACAACTGGCATAGTAGTGCCTATTTTGCAAAAAAATACTTAATAAACCCGAACACATCATAACACTTTCAGGAAACAAGTTCGAGTTTGGTCCACCCGTAATTAGTCAAATTGTTTATGATACCAGCAGATTAAGTCAATGATGTGCAGTTCAGCGTCTCACAGAATTAGAGCACTTCTTTTTCTGGCACCATTCTAACCGATATCGGTTGTACTTCAACAGTATGGTTCCCCCTGTGTATATCTGCACCCTGGACGTTGAAAAGTGCTTTGACACGGAGTGGCATTACCGCCTTTTTTAACAGTTTTCAGATGTTATACCCTCACCACATTGGGCAGTTAGGTAGAAATGATATGGGAGTATGTCTGGAGTGGTGACGTTGAAAGATGATATAAGTGCATCCGTCTTTGTGTCCGGAGGCATCTGACAAGGTGGCACCCTATCACTTCACTTCTTTGTATATTCATCAATGATATACTTTAAACACTATAAGCTTGCAGTGATAGTATTTGTATTGATGAGGATCAATTCCATGTATTTGCCTTTGTAGATGACATAACCTTTGCTTCAGTTCAACAAGTATCTGTCTTCAAGAAGGCGTTGGCATGTATGTTGAGCATGTAGAATCCTGTTAATTTAATTTTAGCCCAAATCAAAGTATATGTTAAATCATGGAATCAAGTATGTTAAAATGCTTGATGAGAGTCCTTGTTGATACCTTGACCTTACCTACTTACAGGTGTATGATGATGTAAACAGTAGCTCACGTGGTTAACATATGCACGTTGATAAAATATTAAAGATGCGTAGGCAGAGCACTCAAAAGCTAAGAAACATTGGCCTATCGTACTGCTACCTTAATACAGTATTAAAACACACTGGGTGAAAGAAATATGCATAATAGTACTTACCAATGGGTAAGAAATAACCAGTGTACCTGGTGATTGCAAAAGTAGGCTTGAGGTGGCGAAAAGCACACAAATTTAGTGCGTTATGGGTATTCACACCGTGGCCGATGTGCCATTAAGTGTTCAATTTAAGCACGCAACCTAGTTGAAACTTTGCCAGTGTCTACAAGCACCCGTAAAACCGGGCTTATCAAGGTAAAATATGCACTTTTGTGGCTTATAAAAATATTTTACACGTTTAAATAATTATTTCTCTGATAATTCAATATATTAATGGTCATTAGCACGCTCATTTTATTGCCAAATTGATACCAATCATGAGACAACATTATCGCACCTGCTTGACTATGGGAAGGCCAAGTTAAAGGCAATTTTTTCGCTGATCTAAAGTGTAACTCAAAAAATCGAAAAAACGTGTTTTTATGCGTATCATAAACATTTAAAACATAGAGCATTTAATGGATATTATGAGAAATAAAAAATGAGTACAAATAGTTTTCCACTAAGGCGAGTTCTACTCAATTTTGGTCAGTAATAGAATCATTTCAATGGCGTTGCGCCATATAAGTTCCTACAGGGTAAAAGTACAAAGGGACATAGGGTTGGCATTTGCCTCAAACACAGGAATTTATTACTCCCAAGCCCATTTTGTCAGTGCACTTTATTAGCTTGTTGTTTTGTGATCTAACCCTCCAAGAAAGCTTTCAGCACACAGATGGCCACAGACGACTAGGTTGGCCACGGCAAGTAATATAAATGCATTTCGTAGACTATAAAAAAATAAGGTAAGATTGTATAAACAATCTTACGTTTTATTATGTTTAGAAGCAAGCTTGGGTGAATTATAATCCCTCCAAGACTTTTGCTATTTTACTTGAAACAGACCGTTCATTAATACTAACATGATGACTTTGTATCTATGTATGTTTGTATTGATTGTGTTACTGATGAGTCATTATTGACTCTTATTTGTCAATATAATAATAATAATAATAATAATAATAATAATAATCATAATAATTATTATTATTATTATTATTATTATTATTATTATTATTATTATTATTATTATTATTATTATTTTTATCATTATTATCATTATTATTATTATTATTATTATTATTATTATTATTATTATTATTATCATTATTATTCGGTGCTGAACAATACAGCAATGGCAGCTCAAAAAAAAGTTAAAAAGAAGTCCACATTCATTCAATATCTGTGGATTTTCTTTATGAGGTGCAAAAATGAGTTTGAGTTACGTATCTGTGTTGAAGTGTACTTATGTTTTGTTTACTACAATTGATACATGTATTTTCTTTCATCTTAGTTTATGATCATAATCATGATTTTATTTATGTTCTCGCAAATACCGTTGCATATTTCATAAGAAATATGAATCCAATGTAATATTTTTCTAAATAGTATTGTATTATTACATCATGGCCTTCATAAAAACATGTTAATGGCATTCTTTTTCACGAATACTCCAGCTTTTATTCAATTTTACAGACATGTGCAGTGAAAAGGACAAAAAACAAATGTCTCGAGTCCCATGGCGTGTGCTTCTGTGTATTTTACCTGTCTGCTAACAAGTGATATTAAATTGTATGTCTGGAATCTGTAGCTTGTTTTTTTATGTTTTCTTGTGGCAATCTCAAATATTAGTTTCCCAGGGAGAAGAATTTGATTCAGTTCTGATAACGCAATAGAGACAATGAAGACTAGATGTCTTGATAGTAAAGGAGGTAAATATTGAAGCTTGCTTGGTTTATGACGGAAGCACAGTAGAAAGGCGAGTGACCAGTCCATCCTAACTGAGTGTGTGCATGATGATGTGGTGTGCTTCTGTGGCTTCCAAAGTCAACATATGTCCCACACTGTAGCTTCTACAGCCACCCATTTAGCAAATTAATCCACACAGCTTCCTACATGGGCTCTGTACACCGACAGCTAAAGATGTTTTGTGGCTTAATTAATGGGCATGAAATGCAAACATTGAGGAAAAACAAAAACAAAACAAAACATACGTGTTACATTTTGGGAGCAGACGTAGAAGTTACAACATACGTGGTTACAGCTTCTAGTTTGTAAATTTTGCAGTTGCTTTTTTCAAGCTTTACAATTGAAATGGTCATTTCCGCCATACTGATAGTCAATTATAGTGAATAGGCATCTGAATCTTTGATCATCAAATTGGAAAGTTGTGTTTGTACATACGAAACGAACAATATTCGACGAAAAGATTCACAAAAATGAACTTGACCAGTTTTCAGAACAACAACCCTTCTTTGTCCCTTTTGTGTTGTGACAGAAACAACATGTTATAAGCACTATCTGTCCCATGCATTCAATAATGGTGCTTGCTACTGTTTAAGCATCTCGTATTTGTATTAGGAGCTCAAATTCTCTGTCAGGTTATTCTTAGATTTCATCAAGTTTTACAGTTTCCTGACAATTGGACATGATTCTAATATATTTCATGTGTTCTGTTTGATGCCAGAAGCTGAAACATCATTTAAGGTTCTTTTTAATCTAACAATAAATAATTACCAAATTTTAAGCCAAACTGATTCCAATAGCTTTATGGGGAATGACAGAGTGAGCCTTTCGCCATGCTTGAGGCAACTTATGGCAAATGGTCTCTTTGGATTACGCACCAGTTTACAATATCCTTGCATGCCTTCGTTCACTGAAAAGTAGCTCAGACCTAGGGACCTGGATGTGAGGACTGTTCATCCTGTTGGACATCATGAATACCTTGTCAATATTTTCTATTCTTATGACTAGTGTAGCTCTTCTCTTGGTGAAAAAAAAATTATACATGTGTGTGCTGGCTATTTGACATATTTGCATGAATAGAGGCATAAGTACATCGCAGTACAAAGACGCCATGATCCAGACGATGGTGATGGCTACATGGCTTTCCATGCAGCTTTGTGCCATTTTTCAGTTCTATTGTAATCATTGGAAACGGGAGTACCATTTGGATGGACTGTTGCCTCCAGTGTGGGAGTCAGGATACCTGGGTGCAAAATAGAACATTCATACAAGGAGTCAATTTCTAAGGAAATTAATGTTGATTGATAACTTTGACAAAAACATGTTTGTAAACTTTATAAATTGAGAGGCATCAACTTTGACTGTATAATAAGACAGCACCGTAAAGGGGACTGTTATTCAATCTAATCAGATATATTGTCTGACTGTCCATGTGCCTGATATCACAATAAGGTTGTGAGTGTTGGGTCATCAGGGCCTGATTTTATTTCAATATCAAAATATGACTAAGAGAAAGATATAATGATAAGAGTGTTGCAAAAAGCCTGAGGACTCACATGCTCAGCTGTTCCAGTGGTCTGTTGGTTTTGCTGTCATGATTGCTCAGCTAAACCAATAGTCCATTCACTCAGCTAACCAGGCAAAAATTTAGACACCAGTAAAATTGTGTAAAGGTTTTGTATATTAACAATCTGCGCTTGTTTTGATAACTTTCTCTGCTAGTTTTCGTGTTTAACATGATATATATTGAAATACCTGTTTCTTTGCTTTAAACTCTGTACAAGTGCAGCGGTGGATATCAATTAAACACTTGTTGTATGTTAAAATCCTAACTGAGTATGTAAATTCTGCACATCATGGAATGTGTGTGCTGAATAAATCATATGTCCTGAACAATGTATTTGAGGCATAAAGTGTAGTGTGTGTTATCAATACTCTCTGAATAAAAGATAAGGAAAAAAAAGTGCCCGTTTAATTTGTGCTTGGGCCATATTTGTAGGGAATGTTCCACATTTTCATCACTTTCGCAAAAATACAGAAAGTACGGGCGGGGTGGGGGTGGGGGGTCACTGTGGATGTGCACTTTTAATTTCCAATAAAATGATGACTAAGTGGTCATGAAGTATGTTTGCATTTTTCACTGGATAATGAAAAGAAAAGACATGATTACTGTGTTGTAGGTCCAATAAACAGTGCTGACACATTTTGATCACGCCTCTTGGTGCGATATAAGGCATTTTCACTGATCCAAGACAGGTTGAGAGGTCGAGAGGTCGAGAGGTCGAGAGAGAGAGAGAGAGAGAGAGAGAGAGAGAGAGAGAGAGAGAGAGAGAGAGAGAGAGAGAGAAAAGGCTCGTGTGTGTTTCAGGCACAAGTCCCATTTCCGGTGTGCATGCTCATAGTCACATATAAATATGTATTCTGCTTAAGTTCCCTGTGGGCAGAAAGGTAAAACTGGTTGATTCTTACGAAATTAATGGCACTAAACTAAAATAAAAATCTCTTGAAAAATATTGTACAAAAGTTACAAAATACAGTTTTGGGACATGTTAATATTTTTTTTATATATCATGTATACATTCATTACACCTCTAGTCAAGTTGTCCACATCTGCTTTCTTGTAATGGCACACAATACGGAACAAAAAACTCATGCTTTAAATTCCAAATCTGTTAATATACTGTAAGCTTCTACTTTAAACTAAGGGAAAATGTATGAACAGTTTGATGTCTGTGATATTTTGGTGGGTTTCGATGAACTGCATTCAGAGCTTTGCCTAAAGTTTTAGGTGAAGCCATAAGCTCACGAGCTTCCATGAAGTTTTGTGATGCTACAAACATACTTGTAACTTGGTAAGTTCTATCAGGTCCATGTATATTTTAAGCAGGTCCATGGAAAATTAAAGCAGTATTTATGTTCAAAATAAAAGTATATATCAGTTTATACCCATGAGGAACTTGTTCGTTCCTGAACATCTGTATATATTGGACTTATATGTTTCATGAATTAAACCAAAATTTAGCAAGAAGGAACAGTACCAACGCACGTCCAGTTTTGTGAAGTTGGCTTTGCAAGATGAGCATTCATAAAAACATGGTGATTAAAAAGAGCCCGTGGGTAATAACCATTAATAAATAGTTAAGTGTTTAAGGGTTTGCAAAAACTGCATGCAAGGAATGTGGAAGGGGTTTTTTTGTTGGGGGCGGGGGGTCATTGTCACATAAGCTACAAAACTTTTGCATAATCATCAAATTTGACATGTTACAAATATAGTCACGCACCCAAATGATCGGTGGTTTGCCATGATGTTAAAAGTGCACTAGCTTGTTTACCGTGGCATCATTTTTCAAGGCATGCAGTACATGATAAATGCAAAATAAAATATCTGAAACTCTTTTCTTTTGCAACATTTTTATATATTCTTTGCAAATGCTTTCAAAAAACATTTATTTTTACATGGAAAAGAAACATTTTACACTTAAGATATTCCAATGATAAATCATGGTAAAACCGAAGGCTTTAATGGAAATTGATGTAGGACTACCCAGGCA
>OZ026618.1:85612602-85762602 GCA_964020975.1 Hermodice carunculata | reverse complement strand
TTGATGGTAACACAATGTTTATTTTTGGCATTACAGCGGGAGTCAGTGTTGTAAAACAGTATGGTGTAACATCGACTGGAAAATAAAAGACAGGGACCTCCTTTATAATAATATTGTCACATTTCGGGACAGGGTCCAACGAAAACGTGAGTAACATAGTCTGCAGAGTGCAGCCTCTTATAGTCAGTCTAAATGATATTCTATTAAATACATATTGCATTTTTTTCGTTGGGTCGCAGAATTGTGAATATCGGGAAAAGTGTGTTATACACATGTTCAGCGTTTCTCTATTGGTGCTTTTATAATTCGTACTAAAAACTATATAGAAGTTCTCTCCACCTGGTCTTCGAATTGTAACATAGCTAATCCATTTCTTTGGTACATCATCTGGATACTGGGAAACTGTTATACAATTCCTGAGAAGTAATTGCAAACTTTCCGTACCAGTTAATACAGCTGTTAAGCGGGCACTGTAATGTTTCATTAAGGTTACGTTCATAAATGCGTACATAAATTGAGATATTCCTTGACACCGTGAAATTTTGTAAGTGATTGTGAAAGATAAACATTCAGATGAAATAAGTTTATAATGCATTACAATGAGACTAGAACTCCTTGATATAACTGGAATATACTCTTTTTCAACGTGTGGGAAGTATTTTAGATAATTACAAAACGGTCCAATCTTCGTTGCATCCTCAAAGGTATGACCATCAAATATAACTATACCTGCATCTGAACACAAGTCGTATATTGGCCCCAACCAAACTATGTCACTTATTACCAACTCTATGAAAAAAAATAGCGGCGAGAAGAACTGGAAAATTGTGACACTCACCTGATTTCTCCTGTGGGCTATATGGACAGCACCACTATTATGGTGAGTTAGTTTTACACATTTATATTTAGTTCCAATGCATGATGTGGCTTTGACCGATAAACCCAAAGTAATTCTGTCTTGAGGTGTAATACAGCATATGCTAAGTTGAGTTACATGCGATTGGCAATACACTTGTTTATTGATTAAATTGTACTGTAAAATATTGTACGTACATTCCTTGACCAAAGTTCTGCCAGAATGTTTTCTATATATTTTGATCAATATGTCATTGTGAGTCCACAGGGATGCTTCAATATTTAACCAAAGACATTTTCCTTGCGTTGCCCGTATCTGTAAGTTAGATGACACAGGCGTCAGTATGATGCTTGTTCTGTTATCATGGGACAGTATGCTCAGCTGAATTTCATTCTGAATGTACATTAAGGTATGCCTTGACACGATACTTTGTCGGAAATAATACAACAGAGCAAACGTGTCATCAAAACTGTTTAGTAAAGCAAAGAACTGCGAAAAGCTTTGCCTGTAAACAATGTTTAAGTTATAAGATCTTGATAAAATATTTATAATAGGCCCTTTGCCGCAGAATTTTCCCAAGAAATCCTTAATATTTGTCCGTGGGCTTTTTACTCCCAAATATGCAATTGGACACTCTCTTCCCGAATATAAAATATCAACGTGTTTTGACATAATCTGAATATTCTTCGATTGTGGTGCAAGTATTCTCCAAACGATTGAACTTGAAATTGAGGTTGTGATAAGGTTTTGCCAGTGAAAAAACAGTGTCCCACAAACATTTGTAATGGAAGTGTCAGAATCGGAAAAAGCACGCTGTAAAGATTTAGATTGGGTATCTGACTTGGAACAGCCCCCAATTTGTCTTGTAGTTTGTACCTGAATTTGAAATATAGCAGCATTTACATTGGCTATGTTAGGCATTCGGCTAAGAACACCTACGGCAAGAGAGAGCAGATAAACTTCTATTTTAATGTCATACCCTATATGTCCTTCTTGCATAGTCTTTGCAATAGCTTGGAAATAGAACGAAGCTGTGCAGCGTCTGTGCATATTGTACTCCTGTTTCAAACATATCATGTTGTTATTTGAGAAAACAACAACGTTTTCAGCATATGTATCACTGAACAATATTAAACTTTTATCACTGCACTCGTCTGTAACTGTTACCAAATATGTATTGGCTGGTAAAAGGCCATCTATTTTCCGGTCCTTTGTCTGTTTCCTATGCATAGATGGGTCAAATATTGAGAGCATCCTTACATATTTGATCACGAGTTCAACATTCATATTCACATACACTTGGATGTCAAAGGTAGTGACTACTCGAGATCCAGAGCAAAGTCTGCTCATACTGTCATCAATTACCACAGTTATGAGCCCAAACGTTTGAGCACATTTAGAAAGATTAATGCAATGTTTCTTGTGCCCATAAAACCAAATAGTGTTTCGTCTTTTTATATGACTTTCAACCCATATGTTGGTCAGCTTTTGTGCCTCAGTTAGATGCATAATCTGGTCTAATACGTTTGTGCAGCAATCATACAGTAAGACAGACATGTACATACAAATGGGTCCGGGTAATGGCAAACAGAATGTATTATTGTGCAGAGGTTTTTGTGTACAATTTCTCCTACTTGGCATTGCAAGCACTTCACTCGATATGCCTGCTGTGTACTGCTGTCCAAATATGATCAGCACCATAACTTTACAACCGTAGGGATTGTGCTTTATTTTTTTTTTCTCACATCCCTATTTGAAACGAAACGTTACAAATTGAAATTGGTGATACTGATTTCCATACATACAGACAGGAAAAATGTGTTCCCGTACTGCAGAAAAAAGTCTTGTCTTGTCCTTCTCTAATTTACTTAGCATTTGTTAATGAAGCCTTAAAAACTTGAATGGCAACTCAAATCAGCAAAAAAAATGTGTTCGTATTTGGATTTTTTTATCAAAGCCATGCACAAAAAATTATTAACAATTTTTGTAGCTACATTTTGTTTCCATAAATTGCCTGTGTGAATTTTGGCGTTTGCAGGTACATGCAAATGCCGGAAAAGCCACATGCATACTACAAACTGACATATATTAGGAGTTTTTCACAGCTAGCATTTTAGCTTGAACTATGTATTTTCCAATATATATATATATATATATATATATATATATATATATATATATATATATATATATATATATATATATATACATATATATATATATATATATATATATATATTTTTGACGTCTCCCTTTGATGTCTTTTTGAAAACTTGGTTTGACTGTTGAACACTTGAATTAAAAAAAATCGAATACAGGTTATTTAGGGAACTTGAATTTAAAAAAAAAAACAACACAGGTTAATCAGGAACAAGGTAAGATATAAAAAGTGATTGGGTTATAAAAAATGTATAGACTCATTTGTTTTACATGGATTGTGAAACAGGTCAAGCCTATATTAATCATTCTCCATGATGCAGATGGAGCCATATATTTTCCTACCTACTTGCTCTGTGAGGAAACTGAAGGATTCGGGGAATACCACCGGCCACAGAGATGAAAGGCAAGCATGTGGCAGCTCCACCAACCATACACTGGGATGATAAAGGACCATACAGATATTAGATTGTACTTTTATGGCAGTGGTGGTGGTGGTGGTGGTGGTCAGAAGTGTGCAGAAGGTGTAGCGTTGTTGCTCCTTTTTGTTTTATTACCATGGTTCATCTTCCAATACCAATGTGATGAAATATATTTTACTCCTGACTTGAGGCAGGCAGTAACCCATGAAAGTGAATTGGTGGTATTTAACCTGTCCTCTCCACCTTTCAAATATTCTTCATTAACTACAGACTGGAGTTTTTTTCACAATCATTTAGATTTAGCCACTTTAACTCCAAAACGTGTCAGATGTGCCAAAGACAACAAGGGACATTGTGGGCATGCAACTTGCTGGTTTTGCTGACCCGTTAGTCACCTTAGGTGACAAGCAAAAGAAGAAAATAGGCCTGCAATTTTTTTGTGATATTTATGAATGTGGAATTTCATATAAATGCCCTGTCTCCCATAGAGCTATGATTAAGGCAGCACAGTCTGCAGCAGGACGTATTGTTTTTAATGGAACTAGATTATACATTTTTTATGAAAACGTACTTCCCTGCGAGCCTTGCTTCACCCCATTACCCAAACAATTTTGGGTATTTCTTTTGTCTTAAAATGTTTCGCTGTGTTTTATTACTATTTCACATTATATTAGCTCTTGATGAGTTTCCATCTGTAATGCACTCTTTAATCAGGAGTATACTCTATTTCAGTACCAGGTTTGCCATTTTGTTTAGCATGGCTTGTTGTTTGCTTTGATTTGGAAAGGTCATTGTAGCCATTGAGTGTGCATCAGTTAACTGTGTTGACCTGCTTTGTTAGTGAACAAAGAAGTGGTGACCTAGAAAGATCACAGAGAAGTATGATGTGTGATTAATTTGAAAATTGTAGAATACTGGTGAGAGTTCTCAGCCTGGACATATAAACCAGCTTCTGCATTTCTGGGACAGAAGGATTCTGAGATCTGACCAAAGCTGTGTGTCTTTAAGCCAGCGGAGCTGTGTGTCTTTAAGCCAGCGGAGCTGTGAGCCATTGTCATTGCCAAGGAGATTCTCACTTATACATTATGCCTGTGGGGTGTAGCGATGTCACTTCTTTTCTCCGAAAAGTTTTGTGATACTGCCACGTATGGTGGCACAAAAGTGCCAACTAAAATATTTTTCTCTCTCCATAAAAGTGCGAAGGCGAAAGCAAGAAAATAAGAAAACAGAACAGCGAAAACAAGAAAACACGAAAGCGAAAATGTGAAAATAAGAAAACACGAAGGCGAAAATGCGAAAACACAACCGCGACAACACGACAGAAATTTGTCATGTTTTCGCACTCGCATTTTCGTGCTTTCGCATTAGCGTTTTCTTGTTTTCTTATTTTCGCAATATGTACATGTCCTCCCGTACTTTTATGGTGAAAAATTGACTCCCCTTAGTCCACCATACCAGGATGCGCTTGACCTGCAGCCGTCCTAATGATTTGCTGTTCCAATATGTTTACATCGACACCCAAAGATGTGCTTGTGGAGCCCCAGTAGAAAGATTTTCCATTGTTTTTGACAGAATGTTCTCTTTTAACAAACCCTGCACGGAATTACTAGGACCTTTTCAGCCAGAAATTATTGTTAAAGATATATTTTGCCGTATGGTGATGCATATAAGTCCATTGATTGGGACACTAAGTTATTTGACTGTGTAGACACGTATGTAAAAAAAAAAAAAAAAAGAAAAAAAAAAGCTCCTGAAATTCAGTAGATTTTAAGTGAATGTCCTTGCCATTATCTTTCTTTTTTATTTTTCTTTCTTTCTTTCTTTCTTTCTTTCTTTCTTTCTTTCTTTCTTTCTTTCTGTTTTACTTTTTTTAAACTTTTTTTCTACATCTGTACTTTCTATTTTTGTTAAGATGTCATCAAGTAACACTGTGTTGTTATTGAGATGGATTTATAAAAGCTTTATCGTTTGTTTTCTAATCCATGTTTCTTTGAAATAAAATATGTTTAAAGCAAATAGTTGCTGCACTTGGTCCTTCCATATTGCTAGCTGTCCATTCTAATGCTTGGCGCAAAACGGCAAGTAGATTGTTTCAAAAAGGCAACATACTGCAATGCGTGCTCTGCAGGAAGTCCCAACATTTATTGATTTAAAAAAAATAGGAAAAAAGAAAAAGAAAAAGAAAAGGAAAAGAAAATAAAAATTCACACCAAATGGCAGTCCTTTTGGCCAAAAAACCTCGGAAAACGCTCTTGCCGGGACTTGGCAATTAATATGCTCTATCAATGGCTTGATGGGCCACAATGTTTTCATTTAAATGGCATGAGAACCATTGCTGTTGCAGCTAACAGAATAAAAAAAAATCAGCTCACTGCCACCCAATGGAATTGCTTTTGACCAGCACATGCTAAAAGCTCTGCATGAGCTGTTTTTTCTGGAACTGGGCACTGGCTTCTGGCCACTGGCACCAAACTGCATCCACATGTAGAGGATGTGCGGTTTCAGGAAGAAAACAATCTGATATCAAGATATTTGGCTGGACTTGATTATAATCAAAATCGTTAAAAAAAATGCCATTTTCACTGACATTGATGTATAAAGTCACGCCCTTCTTCGAACCTGGACCATGCAACTTGCCTCCTTGCTAGCTTGACATCAGTATACAGATGTATCAGATGAATAGATGAAACTATGCTTTTACTCATGCTTACAAAGTTGTGCGCCAAATCACTGAAATAATTTGTGTCAAAAAAAACCCCACTGAACTTGTCAGGAAATACTCACAAACAAGACACAAACACACACACATACACAGACACACACACACAGACACACACACACAGACACACACACACACATATATATATATATATATATATATATATATATAAACCGTGTTCAATAGAACATTTAGTCCCCAGCGGTATTTCAACTACAATTAAAATCAGTCAAATCATATTGGCTGATTTCTGAGCATAAAATAGTTGGACATGTAACTTAAGTAAGGTATTTGAATGTCAGACTGTGATCTGTGGATGTAATTGGAATGCACCCTTTTAAACGTGTCAGAAGTACGTTGAATAATCCAAAAATGTTCTATTGCCATTGAAACCTCAAGGGTATGGACATCGAATATAACTATACCTGCATTAGAGCACAGGTAGTTTATTGGCCGTGAAAACACGATGTCCCTTAGTACTACCTGTAGGAATGAATACAGGTGCAAAAGACTTGGAAAAATATGACACGCTTATGACTTCTCTTTCAGAATTAATTAGAACGAACATTACACATGTAAAAACAATAAATTAATTACCGTAACAACAAACGGAGAAAAGCCTCCAAAATTGGCATGGAATATGTTGGGGCATACAAAAGTGGACAATTTTAGGTGACCTTTTCTTTCCTTCAAGGTCGTTAAGTGCTAATGACAGGTCACTAAATTTTACTCTGTAAGGGAAAACACGAGGCCTACGATTATTAGTGTGTCAAAAATGTGTATATTACGCAAATGTTTGGTATTGCATGATATGGGTGACCCGGGTGTACTTTTGGTAGGTCACTGATGACTGAATTTTAGAAAATTATTTTTATATCATGGTTATATCTGACCCTTTGCACATATATCTATGTGCCGCCACGGGAACATAAAATAGACAGATTTCTTGGGAGGTCAGAAGACATGGTGGTATTGTTTAACACTACCATGACATTTGTGATAAGCAATGAAACTACAAAATATGCATCACGGGTCACAGTCACACAATCACAGTTTATACGAATGGTCAGATGCTGGTTATCATATGTCTCACTAACTAACTTTTCAGTGGTGATTTGAGGGTTGCATATGTACTTATCACTGCGTATAATATTTCGAAATTTTGCTTCCTTAAACGAATGTCAGCATAATGTAGGTCTGCAGACACATTACCATCTTTTTGTTTCCCCGTGGCAGCTAAAACCTTTACACTGAGAGAGGATTTCTTACAAAGCAGATGTGCAATGACCACAAGTCTTGCGGTTACCTATAAGTATTCAAACTGGACGATGACCAAACCTACATATCAAAAGCTGCACTTGAGCCAGAAGATTCAAGATGTGCGTTTAGGTTGATGTGAAAATAGCACTTATATTAAATATCGAATTTTGAGCTGCACATAAAATATGCGACCAGTATCTACCCCCGTTTTTATGTTTTCTTTCTCCTGATACACTCTACAAATTAGCTACATGTTAAGCCTTAGAAGCTTTTACACTGCGGGTTATTTATAGAGGGTAATAAAAAATCCCCAAAATTCTTCAGATATAGGTGTGTCGTCACGTAGATGATTCTTTATGATGAACTGTCAACAGAACTGATCTGCCATATGGAGCCGTCACACGACTTTTCTTAAGCTCCATGATATATTGCAATCTATATTCTACATAGCAGCAAGCCCCCCCTCCCCCCCCCCCCCCAAAAAAAAACGGAAAAAAAACAACCCAACATATATATTCTTTTGGTACAGAAAACCCACAGCGCTGAGTCTGCATATCTTTTCAAGGTGTATATTGACAGATATGGTACCACTTTACAGAGATGCATGGCAAAACAAACATGCATATATATATATATATATATATATATATATATATATTGATGATTAGGTGTAGTATGTTTGTTTGCACTTTTAAATAATAAGCTGATACACCATATATACCCGCCGCTCCAAAAACGGGCAAAAATACTGGAAAAAAAATCTTGGAAAGTGCTATGGCCAGTCGGCAAGGATTTGTACTGATGGGTGGAGGCGCTGTGTTTGGGAGGTACATTCTTAGCTGGTATTTATAAATGTACTTAGCAAAAAGAACTCCATGTGGAATAAAACAAATTGAAAATAGATGTCGACCTGATTAAGTTACTGAAAGCCACGAGGAAAAAACTGAAATTATTGACTGGGCATGACAGAGATCCTGTACAGGTAATAACTACCTGGTTACATTGTCTATGTTGATCAGTATTCGTTTGCCTAATGTTATTTATAACGTAAGGATAAGAGATGCTGGCATCCACACCTTTCAACATATATATTTTGCTGTCACGTAGGAATCCCGAAAAAGCAATTTAACACAGAAATGTCCCCACGGATGATAATATCTGAAGAGTTTGAAAACGTAAGACACAATCCCTTTAAAGCCTCAGCGGTAATAGCTAGTTTGTGTAACACCTGTCGAGACCATGTTCGTTTGCAAGTTTCCAAGATGTCCTTAATAAATGCATTTTGCAGAGGATTGGAAGAATGGTGTATGGCGTCACGAGTCCATTTAAAGATACAATGAATATTATCTACGATACTTTAAAATTAAATCTTTACTCTTTCATCAGATTTTATAAATAAACAGACAAGTCCAGGGATCTTGTAGAAAAACACACAAGTGGTAACACTTGGAAAATCTTACCCAGAGTCTCATGTTTTGCACACATGAGGAAACTATAGTGCCGCCCTGGCTCGTAACAGAACATCCCTCAAAGCATTAAAGAAAGGATGCAGCTCCTCTATCCAGATAATCCGTGTATTCAGTTGTCATTCCCGTTGCAGTCCGCAGATTAATTTCTACAAAAAGTCAGCAGTATAAACCCGGAAAAAACATCGCAAATACTTAAAGAATGCAGCATTTTATAACATTATTGCTGCGATGACCAAAGCAAAACTAGCCAGTGTGTGTGATGACAATCATTTCTTGTTAAGCACTGAGAATAACAAAAATGTAACTGGTATAGCATAATGGAGGGGACACGAAGTTGTATTGAATTATACCGAAAAATTGATGTGAACATACTCAAAGTACTTCACATAGATCTGACCATGATATAAAGAGGCCCTTTTTCAATTTTGCACGTTGTGTAATTCAACATCAAAAATGAAAATTAAAAAAAAAAACTTACAAAATATAAAAAATTCTAGAAACGCGGCATACCGCTCCTAGGCAGAAATGTATATTTTCAAGAGCTTTTTATTTCATCAAAATCGCTTCAATCATTTACGAGCGATCTGTTGAAAATCTCTGAGAAGTCGGAGAGAAACTAAAATTGTGAGAAAATGCAATTTAGGTCTAATTGGCACTTAGGGAGCAGTAAGATGGCCATTGAAGAAAATTTATTGACTCCTTCTGATCGATACTTGTCTTGTGAGAAGTACTCTTATAATGCTTTACTTTTGATGTGTTGTCATGAAAATTTATCTTTCAAATCTATTTTGAAGAAGCAATCTTTGAAGTTTTTTCCAGGAGAAAATCATAAAGATTTGGTTTCCTAATAGCTGGTTTCAGTTGCTAAAATAGCAGATTAGGAGTGCCCATTGTCCTTTATAGCCCACTGGCCCATTATTCTCCCCAACTTATAAACAGTTTGATTACTTCCAATTGCCTAGCAGACCCAAGTTTGACTGATAGCTCAGTTACATTCTGTTGTAATATATACAAAACCACGTCGGCGTTTAGCCAAAAATCATGATTTCTTTAGCTCCAAATTTCTCATAAAAATTGACATTTTTCCAACTGAATATTTGGTTGTACTGTGGATTGGTACTTAACCTTTGCTATTGTGCAAAAAAAGAAAAAAAAAAGCAAGTCTTGAATTTCTAAAATTTACACTGCAATATTGCTTTAAAGGCGGCCCCTTAAACTCTTTCCAGGTAGAACTAAGATCGGTTTTCCAATTGCGCCCAATTTTCTTGTACAGTCACAGCACTTGAAGCGCCCCCAATCCATCAAAAGCCACACCGGAAGCGTCACTATACACATTATCAGAGAACTTTTTCTTTTCAGGGAAAAGTTTCGGTTGACAACAATTCATACTCCTTATATTATGACACCAGAAAATAAGTTCGAAAACGCAAACCTTACCAAATTGAACATTGGCAGAGCAAGACATGTTAGATTCTATTGCCTGATACAAATATCTTGTTTCGAAAAGGAGCTTTTGATCTTGCATCTGAGGCATAGAAACTAATTTTGCGGCAATTGACACAAGTCATTCGGCCGGGAGAGGAGAGAGGTTACCAGAACATATCAACCTTTGTCTGTCCACGCGAACACCGTCCACTCATCTCTGAGACACAGGTAAGATATTCTCGGCAAAGTCTCAATAATAACCCAGCCATGAAAGTTCCTTTGGGGCGACCTATGGCACTTTTCAGCCTTTTCTAGAAACCATGCCTTGTTCAAGACTTCACAGACTACATTTCAATGCAAAATAGCCTCTGTCAGATCCGTAATTTCACCAAATCTATCGTCTATATACGACAAAAGTTTAATACCCTGGCCCTGCCATTTAGAAACTAGGGGCCTAGATACTTTGGTGTACAGATATTCTGCGGTAGGGCAGCCAAAAGGCAACACTGTTAATTGGAAATACGTCTCGTTCCATTTTTGCCACCATTTGAAGTCACTATACCCATGATAATCCCTATGGATTACCACATGGTGGTAAGCTCCTTTAATATCAAATGGGGAAGCAAAGTAATTCAGCGAAATAAACCCTTGACTGTTGACATGCCCCCCACTCTGAAAATCAAACTTCTACAAATGAACCTATTGAATGTCCTAAATGAGGCGTAATTTACCAGCTTTAATTTGTTTTACACACACAGGGTTCACAATTATGGCTTTTTTGCAGTAAGTACAAGACAGCCTTTGTTCAAAAGATCAGGGATTTCTTTTTCAACAAAATCTGCATGTTTCAAAGCAGGTCAATTATTTTTATATTTTTTGGGCACCAGGATAGAAGCGAACAGCAATTTTTACCTTTCTTGTTGAACTGTTGATGCTTTGGCAAGTCTAGAATCTCTTTGCTGTCATTGTTGGGTTTGAAATTAATGACTATGGATCATGTTTTTTTCTGTACTATTTGACAATTACTTCATTGGCTATGTTGTGCTGTGGCCTTTGTTCTCTGACTCATAGTTGTAGTGGAGGTCGAGTGTGTTTATAATATTCCAGTTTCATAAACATCACAAAAAACGATGTAGGCCTACTTTACTACTTTGCTGTAAAATGCCTATACATTTTGGAAAAGAACTAGTGTCCACAGCCAATGATGAATATTTCTAAGGTAGAGCGTACTGGTTTGAAACCACGAGTTAATTTTTATGGGTGACTGCCTGTCTCAAGTCAGGATTAAAATTTGTTTCTTCCCATTTGTATAGGAAGAGAAATGTTGATGCTTTGGCAATTCTGAAATCTCTTTGCTGTCATTGTTGGGTTTGGAATAAATGAATATGCATCATGTTTTTCTGTACTATATGAACTGTATTCAAAACAAAATCTGCATTCGTATAAGATTCTCCCTAAAACTATACACTTTGCCAATCTACCCATAGGTGTAATCACGCCATATTGATTTTTCCAATGGCTACACTTTTCCAAGCGAAGCTTTTGCAACAATAAAATTTTCATATTTTACTTGAGAACTTACAAGATTTACATTCAGAGACTTTATTATGAAAGTTGTACTGGAGCTCACTGCCGTGCCTGCAAAAAGAGCTTTGGTCTGCAAACTTCAGGTGCCGAAATTTCTGTAAGCTTTCCTCATTTTTCGAGTCCTATTCCAGCTTATAATTATTAAGTTTTGTGTCGATAAACGAGCATATCTTGACTAGCAGAGAGTCTTCTCGGTTTTTTGCTGACCTTCTGCTGGCATGGATTTCTGTCCTAGACATGCTAGCGATGAAAATCTACACGGAAACCACAACATCATTTTTGGATGTTGCACCAATATGTGTAAAGACTACAGTTGCATCATCGATGTATTTGTGGTGCAATGTAGCATTCTATGCTCTGATATACCTCAAAATCAATATGAAATGACTTCCGTGAATACTTAAACTCAGGGAGGTTATAAAAAGTTTCAAGAACAGAATGTATGAAAACGCGAGGGAAATTTGTGGGTCTCTACCTTTAACATAGAGTGGGGATCCGCCATTTAGGTACAGAATGGGCCCAATGTCGATTGAACAAACAGATAATTAGAGAGGGGGTCACTATAACAGTACTACTGGGTGCTCTGCACGGAGGTTGCTGATCATAGGTACAGGCAAGTCAGGGTCCAGAGTGACTGCTGCAGTTACAATTAACTGCTGGAGTATCTGAACCCAAGTGTCCAGTTTAGTGGGGCATTTCACAGAGAGGATTTGTAATTAAACATTGTTCTTTGGTAGCAAATACATTGAATATTTTTTGGTAGATATATGAATTTTAGACATCATATTTTAAGTTCCGTTATTTCAAGTTGCAAAGTGAACCATGCTGCAACCCATAGCAAACGAAAGGATCTATGGATGGGGGGCTGGTAAAGGTTTGCCGTGTGATATACCCTCAGACAGGCACTGCAAATAAGGTAGCAATCTGACTCTAGCTTTGTTCAACTCTACAACAAATTAGCACTAGGTACTTTAAAATAAAGGACGTACACATAAGGGAACATTACTTCATTTTTTTCAACTTTAAAACATCTGATCATCTGGCACCTTTCCTGAATTCTGAAGCCCCCCCCCCTCCCCCCCCCCGCCAAAAATAGCTTTGCCTGGAAACCGGTTTCAGTCTTTCTTCTTCGAACGATTCTAATAGATTTCTGCGTTCAGTCGGTTTTCGGCACTTAGTTTCGTTTGATGAGTCAAAATAGGTCTGGTATCGGCTAATCTTAATAAACATCCAGGGTGTGTTTGTTTGTTTTTTTTTTTGACCGACTATATGGCCACTCCATCACTCTCCATTGATTTTGCAACTATTGCGCGTTTTGCTTTCTATGTAATTGATGAGCATGCACCCAATGCTTGATCCTAGGCCTATTGTCTCACTGCCTCTGCAAAGCAACCTTATGTCATAAGGTAAGATTAAAAAGTACAGGGAATAATTTACCTCCACGCAGCGTCTATTTCATAATTATCTTTGTTGAAAAATACATTCATAATGATGATTGTTATCAACTCATTCAGATCTGAGTCACAACAGACAGGCCCTGATAAATGCCTTCATGTAAGAAGAAGCCTTGGTAATTTTCCCAGTACATACAAGCCAGATGTCTGTTGGAGGCAATACCATAAGCATGTTTATTCACTGAGCTAGTTCCATCAAGCGTAGTACAGTTGTTCTGGCCTGTAAAGAGCTTGACAATTTGCCGGCAAGCAATCCGTCCATTTGTATTTTTATTAAGTCCTGAACATGGTCATATTGTAAGTGTATTGGTAAACTATGGTTTAAACATAATGTACGTGCATATTGATACAGGTAGTCATCGTCGAGGCACATATAAACCATACCATTTAGGGAACTAATGTTAAGGTTTAAGCCTTTACCTTCAATATACAGTAAAACATGCCCGGTAAGACACGCAGAGGCAAACGTCATCGCTGTCCACACGTTACGATATTCAATAGTATGACAATAAATCTAGCGCAATGAATAAAAAATAATATGGTTTATCGTATTTACGAAATTGGATAATACTTCCTCACTTACAAAATATTAATATACTTTGACATCATGCGAATATATTTGATCAAGCTTCAAGTATATTTTATACGAGTTACTACCAGTGACCTTGAAATATTGATGTTTATCAGATTTTATCTGTGCACTGAGTATTCACAAATATTTTTTTTGGATACAAATATTTGCATTAAAATCTGTTGTACATATCTAGATCTAACGTATAATTTTCTGCAGCCGACAGTATGTGTTATGGGTTCTTTCCTTAACTCGGGAAATAGCAACGTTTCAATTGGGTGTGTTGGCCAATAATTGAACAGTTGTTTTCCTCTTCTTCAACATCATACCATAATGTACTTGCAGCATGGCCTTAACATTGACTTAAATGAAGCAACGCAATATTTACATAGTGAGTACCTCTGCCACCAAGGTATCATATACCTTCGTAATATGACAACAGAATACATATTGGTAAAAGGTATAAGACTATATTTAATACTTCAGAAAAGTAAGACCTTATTCATTAATTTGTACTTATCTATCAGAGCAAAGTGACACCCAATGAAAAGCACAGATTCAAGACTTATCATAACATCAACATTCCTCTTCCAATGTAATTGTGAAGTTAAAAATCAGTCCTGAGACAGGCAGTACCCATAAAAGGCCACGGATGGTGTTGAACTATTCATCTCAACCTTTATAGGATCTTCCTAATTACCTACATATTTTGGCTTGATTCCAAAATATATAAGCCTAACCACTTATACCCTAAAATTTATCAAAGACACACCAAAGATTTAAAGAAACATGGTAAGCCTCCTCATTCTGGGTTTTTCCTGAATTATCAAGCAGCTAATTTGACAGGAAAAAGGCCTTCATCTTTTTCGTGATTTTATGCATCTGGAACCTTACAAAAAGCTCAACTTCCACTGTAACTGTGGGTCGGATGGCACAATCCACAACACAACATGGTCAATGAAGTAGTTATCTAATAGTCCCCCTCCTAAAAAAAAAAAAAAAAGAAAAAAAAAAAAAAAAAACACAAATGTCATGTCAACAATAAGAGCAAAGTCACATACAGCAAAGATCAGATATTTCAGAGTTTCCAAAATGTCAAAATTCATTTTTTAATGCCATTGTAAACAGATCATTTTAACTACTGACTTGAGACAGGCGGTCATCCATAAAGCCACCTGGTGGGTAAAAACCGATCATTTCAACTCAGTAGTTTCATTTTCTATTCCTGTCAGCACTTATAGTGAGGCAGCTTGACAACCGTGTGTTCTCTGTATAATTGTCCATAATATCAGCATGAATAGATTGCATAGTCAGAACACACAAATACACGTACACATATACATACATACATATATATATATATATATATATATATATATATATATATATATATATATATATATATATATATATATTTATATTTATGATCTAATACGGTTGAGAGTGTTGAATATGGAATTACATTGTTTTGCATTAATCAATATTTGTTTTGGCCTTATTCTCACTATTCGACCTACATGTCCGCCATCTGTTTGTGCGTGAATCAGATACAGGAACAAGACCTTTGTGTTAGCATGAGTACTGGGGCTGATAAGACAGGAGAGGGTCAGAGTTATAGCCACTAGTTCTGCCCTACATACTAACTAAGTTACTTATTATATTAATTCATACTGTTGTTCTGACATCACCACCATAATAATAGAAATTGTACCTAAATGCATTGAAGTATTTAGGATGCCCGTTTATAATGTAATGACTCAGAGTGCCGTTTGTGAAAAAATATGCGTATCTTGGCTCCAACAGGACAGGTTAAGGATATTACATATGTTTTCATTGCGAGAAAGCTTCTTAAATAGACGAAATCCGATGGTATTTAGAACAGTATAATTATATATGACCTTGGGTGGCATTCTGTTTGTATGACCTTGATTTAATCGTGGAGGTCACAGCAACAATGATTGTAACTCTATTTCCATATACGCTTTCAATGATTTAATGCGCATCCCTTTGCAAGGTAAAATATAAGTTTTCTTCCAGTGACTTTTATAACTTCAGGTTTCTAAAATATGTGCACAATGCCGTAAACATTGGATCATCTTTAACATATTCATACTGGTGTCTATAATCTACCTTTAAAATTAAGATACAATTTAATACGGTCTATGCATAAGTTAACCAAGCGGGAAAACCCCGGCAGTAGTCCCATTATGAAAGCGAGGCATGCGGGCTGATTTATTGCTACCAGATGGCGCGCTGTGCACCTTCTCAAAAGTGGTCACGATAATGCATGATGGCGGATACTAATTTTGTACGTGTCAACATGAACAGAAAAGCAGGAAATGGACCAAATATAGTAGGTGTATAGAAGTTTACCATTGTAGATCGTTGGTGGAGGCGGTAAGGAAAGCATTGATAGTTAGAACGTTGAGTGACAAGGTGAATAATCATGGCAAACCACCACTGACTGTTGTGTAGTGGGCTGTAAATGTAATATTGATGCCAGGAAAAAACGTCAAACTGACAAATATCAAAACTAAAAGTGCCGCTTTATTCCTTCCATCAACTGATATTCCTTTGCCTTTCAAATACTATTTCAGCCACCATAGATTCTATTTTGGAAGAAATCATGGTCCGTGTTTCACTCCTCGTTACTTGCTATATTCAGTAGCACTGCAGTGAGACTGAGTGGCCTGCAAATTACCCAAAAACCTGTGCGCGCTTGGCTCTGACATCGGAATCTCTGCTGGGGTTTCCTCACTTGGTGAACTCATGCATAGACCGTATTGGAACAAGGACGTTGGTGAGATTTACAAATATAATCTAGGTTTAACCCTCATTGATGTGCACTGCGCAGACAAGCCAATGCACCACATAAATGTTGCTTCTTAATATGGTAGAGCAATAACTCTACGTTCTCTCAGTGACCGCCATGTGGCGCTGCGGACAGCTTTCATCCGGGTATTCAATAGCGGGTCAACCTGAGTAGCGCAACGAACTATGATGTGTTAATGCATGGTGCAAACTGAGCATTTTTCTTGGCCAATGAAATAACCAAGTGTAAGTCATAATCATGATAATTTTGTCATTAATAAATACTTTTTGTAGAAAGTAATGCAATCAAGGAATCAACCCAATACACATTGTTGTGGAGTTAATCATATTTGATTTTAATTTTAATTTAACGTTTAATGCTACCTGCCGACCCCCCCCCCCCCACGCCCACCCACACACATACAGTAACACTGTAAAACTTGGGGATTCATCTACAATAACATATTCTGATGAGGTTGTCTACTTGTCTTTATTTTTGACACAATGACAACACATCCGGCAAATGAAATACAATTGACTTCTTACACTGTAAGTTACAGTGTTGCCAACCCTCCCGAATTACCCGGGAGACCCCCGGAATTTTTTGCTTAAAGTTCTTGGAAAAAGTGTGGATTTTTGACAATTTTGAGTCACCTCCCGGAAATTCATCAATATTTCCCTTCTATATTTCATATTAATTTATCAATCTCCCTTAATTTTACTTTCTATTTCCCGGATTTTAAGTTTGGCAGGTTGGCAACACTGTTCTTAAAACGCGATGACCTATGTTTTATCCTACTCGATCCTCCATTATCGCCCCCAATGAACCTGGTCAAATTCAGGAGTCTTACGAAATCCTCATGCTGTTGAGTCCATATTATGTCCTATGTCGATAATTTGTTATATGTGATCATTGCATTATCTTAATAACTGTCAAAGAATGTTCTTTATTATTGCATTTCTTTCGACCATTCACACAGTCGAGTGGCGCTACGCAGGAATGTAACAAGCAGACGGTTCCAGGTCACCGCGGTTCAAATGGATTTTTCACTTTTTTAACACAACATACGAACAAATGCATTCATGCTCTGCTATAATACATTCTTATCTTCGTGTGTGTAAAATTCATTAGCAGATACAACGTGAAAAGGAACATTTTTTTCACTTTGATTGCCGATACGTACAATGTTATCACAGTGTTTGCAAATCCGCCGAAACCAATGTTCACCCGCAGGCGAGTACCGGGATGAAAGCGATGACTCACGCCGTGTAGTAGGGGTTTCTGGAAACTTAAGAAACTGCCCTTCCCTATCGGGTAAACTGCTGTGTCTGACGCAATGGGACACAATATGTGTCCAGTTCCACAAAGAAAAGTACCCAGTGATCTTATGTAAACCGCTTCACATTTAACCTAAACATTTCAATGTAAAATAATGACTGGTTCCCTGTTGTCTGTAAAAAGCTAACATTGATGTAACGGCAAATTAACCACATGGCGGCACTGTTCATCAGCAAAAGTCTTAAATCACAATTTTACGGAGAAAAGTTTAGTTAGCCCTCGGTGATATTTAAAATTATGCTACAATCGATCAGGTGTTGTGTGCCCATGACCAGCATGTGTGGTCAAATTCGTGCACACATACATGAACTATTACATACGCGTATTTTCTTTCGATTCGTAGTCTCATTTATGATATATATATATACATATATATATGTATATATATATATATATATATATATATATATATATATATATATATATATATATATATATATATATATATATATATATATATACATATATATATATACATACATAAATATATATATATATATATATATATATATATATATATATATATACATATTTATATGTGTGTCTGTGTGTGTCTGTGTGTGTGTTTATATATGCGACATTCAATATGTGTCAGGACAGCAACGTTCCCTGAACTTACATCCACATTCCACAATAATATGAATAATTAAAACAACCGATATATTCCTTGCGAATTAAAGAGCCATGCAAAACCAAAATGGCTTGCTCCATCCAAAAATTAAAAATTAACAGTACAAATTAAGTAACCCTTTCAAATGTTTACAGGACTGTAAGGGAAGCCATCAAACGTTCAATGGTTACAAATAAACGGAAGTAATTTCGTTTTGGGTCAGACCCCCTAAAACTCGACTTGACATTGAAACTTGAATCTTCCAGAATGTGTACTGTAGTGGTCACAAATTACATAGGGTTTTGCCCTTATGCAAAGGTCATATTGTATTGTATTAAGGATGGCTCTTAAAGATTGGGATTACTACCATTCTATAACATAAAGGCAGGACTCGCATTCCTGGATGAATGATTGATATTGAATAATTGTCAAATAAAAGATATTTCAGTTTCATTAAAATTGACTTTGTTTTTTATCATCGCGGAAACAGTTGTTTTCCTGCTTGCAAGTTATTATGTTGATATTTTTTGCTTACATCGATTTTGTGCGATAGAAAACTAAATGGGCTTTTAACCCCCTCCCCCTAACTAAATTAGGTTCGTCTTTTATCGCACATCGATCTTTTGATGGCTTCCCTAACACACACATACACACACCTGAGTACCATGGACGTTCGAACTCTACAGCTCCTCCCACATTATGTTACCGTACGACCATGGTATTTTTATTCACAAAAAGGGCATGTACATTATCAGGTTTGAATGATCACTAGCCTAGAATAGCTCAGAGTGACTGTCATGTGACCCTTGCAACTCTGGTTAATCTACCTATATGCAGGCTATCCCTTTACATATCCTCTAAAAAGCAACATGATGCCCGTCCGTGTGACAAATCCCGCAAGAACAAAGGCAAACATGATACAATACCAAGTTGATCTTCTGACTCTCCTTTCCGCACAACAGCAGAAACGGTGATACGCTACTTCTGAGTCATTAACAATATGCTTTCCTTCCCTAATGAAACTTTATGCCTGCTTCTAGCCTGACACATTCACTACTATAAAGGACAATATGTTAAAATATGTCTTTTTTAATCATACTAGAAATCTGGATGTTAAGACATTTAGACCTCTGCCCTTATAATTAATGATACTATCATTCTAATCGTCATTTAGTATATAGCATGGCTTAGTATTCCTTTGTTTCGTGCACATTCCAAATTTTTGGGATGTTTATAACATATAAATAAATAATTCATAGTGAAAATTTATAATTTTTGAATGTCCCTTTCTCTGTTATATTTTCTTCTAAATTCTAAGTCTGTCGACGTGTTCTGCTAATGATTAATGACTCCTCAGAAGCAGAACCACGAACAGCCCTGACAGTGCTACCAATGTAAACAGAAGATTGAGTACAGTTCAGATTCATGCTATTGCTAAAATATGTTATCGTTTTATCATTTCGCATTTGGTCCCTTCACGAATCATTTCTTCTCGCGCTAAAGCCTAGCATACATATGGACCATTGAAACTTCAGTGGGATCGTTGTTGGTGGGAAAATATCACACGTGATCTGCGGCCACTCGTGATTTTCCCCGCTAACGACGATCCCGCACAACAGAAAAACAGCAACTCATTCTCAGCCATGTAAGGTTCATCCTGGAAGTACATAATATATCCCAGCAGAGAACACCGCCTAAATTACATAATTTCCACGAGATCATGCCCATGTACCCCCCCCCCCCCTTAAGTACTCGTGGCCTTGGAGAGTGCAATTACATTTATTTCTAAAATTGTATGCCTATGCTTTTGCCGGAAGAATAAGTAGTACGTTTAAATCTTTTACTACACTCAATTTTTTAAATTGCATACGTGGGACTTCAGTACACACACACGCTGACACAAGCTTTCTCTCAGCAATGTAAGATTCAGAATATTTGTTTACTGAATTTCATGTCAAAGGTATGAACTTCAGTATGTAGAGAAAAACTTGGATGAGAGAGAGAAAGAGAGAGAGTGTGTGTGTACGTGTGTGTGTGAGACAGAAAGAGAGAGAGAGAGAGAGAGAGAGAGAGAGAGATAATTCAGAGTTCTGATCAATTTTAAACTATTTTTTGAAAGAGTGGGAGCTGTAAAAAATGAATATCCATTTTTGTTATTGAACATGCATAAAGCAATACAGTATCCGTTTACAAACTCTCAAGGAAAAACAATACAAATTTATTGGAATATATAGGATTGAAAATTCCTGTAACTGCCAATTTTTGAACCTACCGGGTCGTTTCAACAGCGACCCCCCCCCCCCCACACCACCCCCACGCAAGAGGAGGAGATAAAGTAACATAAACACACATATCTTTGTGGTTTATGGGTAATTTGTTGCATCTTATAGTGCTTGGGGCTGGTGTACCTGGCATCTTATGATGTCTAGACATGCAGAATTTTTTGGTCAATACTGACACATTATTTTATAAGTCAGTACATGGTTATATTGTATTATAATAATCATACTAGATACATACATAATAGATACTGTAAATTTACAGTCAATTATATCTGAGTCAGTGGCTAGAGCAGGTCTCCTTCTTTTTGAGCACCCAACTGTGCGTAAACCACATGCATGATAAGAGTTCAATTGGTAGTAGCCTGACACAGACTGAGTTGTCCCTTTAATCACCAAAATTGCTAAATACCGTCAAGAGGACGTACATATAAACATCGTTAACATCCTGAATTGCTCCCCCCCCCCCAAAAAAAAAGAAACAACAACAACAAAAAACAAAAAAAAACAAACAAGCAAACAAAACAAAACAAAAAAAAAAAAAAAAAAAACCCAACACCTAAAAAAAAAAACAAAAAAACAAAAAAAAAAAAAAAAATAAACAAAAAAAAAAAAAAAAAAAAAAAATAAACAAAAAAAAAAAAACCAACACCTAAATTTTCTCCATACAGTGAGATCTGTACTTCATTTTATATTGCTTTCCATTGGGAACCAATTAGGGTTTGGTACAGTTTTACCCCACTTCACAGAGAAAATACGACTTTGTTCCAAATATGTCCTTCAAAAAACCAGACTTCTTACTTGGGATCATAAAGATATATATTTTGCAAACTACACAAAAAACTATTTCACTTGTAAAATAATGAAATCTCTGTAAGAAATCGAAATTTTATTGCCTAATTCTACAGCTATAGCTTGACTTCCTTTTGCAAATATGTCACATGAAGCAGAAACTATTTTGGGAAATGAAGCAGTAAACTTATCCTTTTTATTTTGTAATGACAGGGTTAATTAAAAAGGTACAGGATGTTAAAATTAAGTTCAAAAGATAGTGGCTTATACTAGTTTAAACTGCCCTAAAACTCATATTAAGCCGCTTCAAAAAAATGTTGATTTGTTTTTTTTCTTTTTTTGAGAACGTGTTTATTTTATGACACTAGATAAATATGAAGAAAAAATAAATAAAAAACAGGGTCTTGTGTCCATCTGACCATTTGCCTTACATTTCCAGAAATAATAGCCATACAACCATGATAATTGCTGATCCGTACTGTACCAAGCGAGGCACTATGTAAAGTAATTTCAAAATTGCCTCCATACCGTCGATAATAGAAAGTCGCTTGGGTTAAAAACAAAAAAATGAGTCCAGAGGTGATATGGGCAAAGATGGATCAATTCTAAATTTCCTTCTGAGATGAATGGATGAGCAAAGCAAGGCATATCGCGACAAACAGAGAAGAACAATTAAATAAAACAAACAAACAACCACGAGGCATTGGCGACAGTCATTTTTTGCAAACTAGAATTGTATTGTAACTGAATTGTATTGTATTGATTTATTGCTGAACATTGTTATACATTGAAGAAGATCAACTACAAATATTCTCAACAAATAGTATATGTGTATAATAAGAAAGACACAAAAAATATTTTTACAAGATTTTCATTTTGGAGAACGAAACCGCATGACTTAAAGGGCCCTTGAGTATGTACAATTTGCATATATCATATATTTACAGTAGTCGTTTACAAAGAAATTATTCAGAATTAAATAAAATTAAGGCACTGTTGCGAGAATTTTACACCATTCACTTTTTGGATCAAATCAACCACAGCTTGACTCAGTTTAGTACACGTCCAGTCAGCTTAAAAAGGTACTTTTTCTGGCATTATGTCAGACATTTGCAAATGTGCTGGTGTCTAGACTTCGAATTCGTTCACTGCCCAGTGCCTGTAAGCAATGCCCGTTCACTGTCTCAACGACGGCTGTTACTTGGCAAAAACACCATGTTTCTGTCAGGCTACTGAAGTGAAACCTCTGTGTGTTCCTATAGCATGCCATGTTCAACAGCACAACACAAGGTTTCAGGACAGCAGTCTCATCTTTGGCAAACGGAATGGATAGTGACATGCGCTTTCTGTTTCATTCCCATCTAGGCTCATTTTGTCAATTCTCATCTCAAATTCATATCAAACCCAGGTCCATGTCGCGTGAACCTGTGTAGCTACTGCTCCAGCCACTATACCTGCTAACCTAACCGCATCCACCAATAATTCCTCACATATGAAACACCGAGACTAGACTATGAGAATGTAAGATTCATTGGGAATTGCACTGTCAACAAGTGAAATTTCACACGGCCACTAATCAACATACAATCTGCAATGTGGCCCAGATAACATTTTATGTATAGAGCATTTACCCCAGTAGATGATGTTGGTTTGCACCACAAGATGATCGGCATCACCTTTTTAATGGGGATATTGTACACGATACTTAATACTTGTGTTCCATTTAAATCCATCCATGCCCTCCATCCCTTTTTTTTCCAATAATTTAGAAACAAACTGGATCTGTGTGTGGATCTAGTTCTTTCGTAATGATATTTTGGGCGACTGAGTCTGTCTGTCTGTTTGTGTGTCTGTCTGTCTCTCTGTCTCTCTCTCTCTCTCTGTCTCTCTCTCTCTCTCTCTCTCTCTCTCTCTCTCTCTCTCTGCATACATGTGTGCATATACCATTATAGGCTGAATTTAAACTAACTTAACGTTTCCTATTCGGTGCTGCAGAAATTTTTGTATGCATGGCATTCTCTAGCTTACAAGCATGTATTACAGCAGAACAGACTTTGATTTGGAATTTTCGCTAATGCAAGTCATCATCATCATCATCATCATCATCATCATCATCATCATCATCATCATCATCATCATCATCATCAAGTGACAAGGCAGGGCGCCAAGTGTGGTCTGTGAGGTCTTATTGGGAAGCTCGTGACATGCAATGCGAACCTTAAATTTCCTGTACCAGCCCTGGCAGGACAAACAATAGAAGATCTTGTAGAAATGGCCCTTCCTTACAGTTTGAAATATGCGTTTACTGTGACAGTGAGTACAAGTCTTATTTATACACATAACCAGTAATTGCCCAATGAATGTGCAATTTGTTATAATTGTAAAAGTTTATGCTATCTCCACAAAAAAAAATTGTGCCTGTCTGGGTGACAGGACTCTTCATTACCAGGGATAATGATGCTGCCTGTCAGAAAGAGCGAGCACTTAAAATGGTAAAGTGGACTTATCTGACCTTCACTAAGCGATTCATATTTCTGCTCAAATTTATGGCCCAGCTTGAGTAGCTACCTCAAAGGAATAAGGATAACTTCTTTTTCTAATGGCTGTTTACTTGTTTGATATACTATTTTGTAAATGCTACCTATGATACAATAGCGAAAACTTGCAACGAATATCCATTCCCCATGGAGTAATGTACTTAATACATTTATGTTGGAAATCGATAGTTGTGTGAAATTTTCCAACCTATCTTTACTCCAAAATAAGTGAAAACAAATAGTCTCGCAATGTGAACACATTTGGCACATGATGCCCGTCAAGGGCAACAGCTCATCAATTTCAAAATTAATTCAGGTATTCTTTTTACCTTAAAAAGAAACAGGGATAAATGCAATTGGTAAATTATTTTGGGGATATATGATCATAAATTACTCAAAATGGTCAAAGCATTCACTCTGTTTGTGACACCATTTTTGAAACGTTAACTCTAACACGCACTTTGCTTGATTCCCCGTAGTCTTGCAACCTCGACTAGGTGTACAGACTTTATTTTTTTATATTACCGCAGCGAGATAGTAAAATATTAAAGCTGGAGCTGCCATCCTTATTCACGAATATGTGACAATCAGTGCACATGGGGTGAACAGGAATGCAGTTACACGGTATTGAACTCCATATGCAAAGTCACAGATGCCACGAAATGGGCACCAAGTAAAATGCAGTTCTACGGTAACAACTGTTTTGTCTTGTTTGAAATCATTCATTTCATTTTCAATTTGTCGAACTTTTTGTCACTACAAAATACTCAAAACTTATATTACTTCATAATGAGTAAACAAATCAAGGTTTGATGACTGCTCAAAAAATAAAAAAAAGGCAGATCCAGCTCGACTGAGGACAACTCACGCCATTTGATTCTTTTAAATGGAAGATATAAGATGACAAAATAGAAAGGACGGGAAGATGAAAAACAGTATCTTTCTTTCCTAGCTTCTTTTCCTTGACATCTTCCCTCTTCTTATTTGTTTCTTTTCTTGAATATGTTTTGCATCTACTACTGTTTTGCTGCACGTGCTTTACTTTCTGCTGGTATTCACTTGCGTATTTTATTTGATACCTACAGAGTCTTATAATCACAAGAAGTCTAGCTTGAGCAACAGTAGAAAATTCCACTTTACTGTGCATATTAGAAAAGAAAGGTGGAACAGCTCCAGTGTGATTTATGTCATGCATATCAAACTCAAAAGAAAATGTTTCTTGAAAACAGACGTAACAAACGACATCTATTGACACATTTAATTGGGAAATGGTGAATCAAATTCTGTATCATGTACTCTGCATTATTCGCAGTTAAACAGGACGGGCTGGGGCGTGACCTGCTATGGCTAGAGCTGCATATCTGTTGTGATGTTATTTGTTCAAATGTATTTAGGTGTTTAGAAATAAACAAAAAATTCCTGTTGAAATCTCTGACCTTGAAATTTTGCATTTATAGTCACCTTCTGTTAGCAATTGTGTTGATGTGGTGAAAAATATTGCAACATTCTGGGCATAAGTACCAATTTATGCTTGAACCAGCCTTATTTCTAATGATACGATTCAACCTAATTGGCTTGCATAGCTTTGGCTTATCGTATATTTTCTTTACTCAGCTGGGAGTGGTACCATTGTACTATGACACGTCTGCACGAAAACATCAGGCACATTTTGTGTGTAGCAGACTCAATATCCAATCTATTTAAAATTCTTGTAACGAAGGTAAATATAAAGAAAAAAAAAAGGGAAATAGAATACCCCAACAACAACAAACAAAAAAAAAAACAAAAAACAAAAACAAAACAAAACAAAACAAAACCAGCAGTTTTCCTAAGTCGCACCGTGTCCGACTGCCATCATGTACACGACCCTTATGAACTACTTAACGCAGCTTACGACAAAACCGTCTATTTAACATACACAGAATACTCCCAAGCAAGGCAAAATTTTATGTGTGCAAGGGTTTCAGCGCTTTCAGTAATCTATTATTTGTTTGATGTCCCTGGTGAAATATTTCAGCAATGTCTGCTATGATGGCGAACCAATGTCGCCGAAAACACAATAATATATACAGAGTTCAAGTTCTTGGTTTTATTCCAGATTTATACAATTATTTCCTAACTTTCCTCAGAACTGCACAACAGCATCCCTTGCAAAGCCCATTCCAGCCGTGGGTGCACTTTGTACGACATGTACCATGCTCTCTATATGACCTCCTGGCGATGAAAAGATCCTTTAAAGTAACCATAATATATCTCGAGATTTATCCACCTTTTGGTTTCACTCGCTGCAATGGTATTCTTTCTGTGGATTGCTACAAATTTTTCAGCCATAATCTGCCCATTATCTAGTTGGTCTCAATATTAACACTTTCCAGTCTGGGCAATTTGCAGGGCATATGCACCCTGTGTCTGGTGATTTTGGGCAAAATTCACAAACTTGCAACCCAGCTAAGTGCTAACTATTTTATTACTACTCATAAAAACTATATACCAAAATTTTCAGTTGGGCACATACTCCCAGGATCTTGGTACGTTACTATGGTTATGATAGGTGTAACACTTGGTTGCCATAGCAACCAACCTATTGTTTCATATTCTAATTTTTTGGCCAAAAAACATAAGTTTGACAACAAAGGGAGTGCTACTGAGAGTAATATTACATTCTTGAACAGTTTTCAGAATTGAAATCATGACAGCTTGTCTCACAGAAACATTTAAGACTTTGATCTTGAAAAATACAGAGTTTATAATAACATACCACTTTTTGTGGTTTCCATGGCAACCAATTTGGATAATGTCTATGATTTAGCAGCAATACTAGTACAATATGTTTTACCTTTCGCCACAGTAAATTAGTTACTTTAGAGTAAATGGCATGAGTGAGTATATTTAACATGTTCATGTTCTGCAACTTTTACCAGAACGGTGGTGGACAAAGACCTCTATATTTTTGTTACTCAAAATAGTCCAAGGTCATTCAAGGTCACGTGACCTGCCCGCCGTCTTGGGTTTTTGCCTTTTTAAAGCAAATTTCTCTTTCTCTTCACTGCAACATGTAATGAATTAGTCCAAAACATACCTAAAATGTCAAAAACAAAAAAACTGTAAAAATATTAAATGATACACATTCCCTACATATCTACACCAATTTTACTCTATAATAGGCAATTTGGAGCGTAAATGACTGTAATACTGGCTTAAACACCAATAAGTCATGTTTGTTGGCATGTATTCATTTGAGGGTGAATGCATGAAAAAGTCATATTGGAAGATCATGAACTTTATTTCATAATAACCAAAGTAAATGATTTCCAACTTTCACCTCATGAGGGGTAAACATAGGCATTCAGTTTTTTGTTACTGAAAGTAGCCCAAGGTCATTCAAGGTTACGTGACATGACTGTCATCTTGGATTTTGTTGCTATGCAGTGTTCATGTAATAGAGCTGTTCAGTATCAAATGATTAAAAAGCTAACTTTTAAAACAAATACAGGAAATACTCCACGTACACAAGTCTTAAATTACAATACTTTTCTACGCCAAACTATTTCTGTAGTTGGTTTATAATACATGAATATATACATTTCCATTAAACTAAATAAGAGTAGATTAACATCAATTATCAACTATAATAACCAGATTCAATATTTCCACTGTTTGGTGTTCCACATCTCTTTATTATTAAGTGTTATCTGTTTAAACAGTGCAAAATGCATCAGATCTGTCATTTGGCTCTACCAGACTCTAATTTTACTGTAAGTTTAATCATACAATAAGTTGTGTTTCTTTTCAATGATTATTTTAACTGCTCTTTCCTAATCCTCATTGATAAAATCCAGATGTAAAACATCTTGTTCAATCACGTTCCTCGGGTTGTAAACTTAATGTGTTCACGATTAAACATACTATCAAATTCATTATGTACTTATGCCATGAGATTCCAAGTTAACACAAAACACATTTTATCCAAAGCATAAAAGTCAAACAATAATAATTCTAGCATATCATTGACATATTGTGGAGTGTGAAATGGCTGTGAATTATAATTATATATTTTTTTCACAACTGGGTCATCTTCTCCTGAATATGATGAAACGTATAGCAGCACTTGTAAAATCTGGGATGTGAATACATGTAGCTGTAACACGATGTTACCATAAAGCAGTTCCATAGAACATCTTATCACTTCTGGATTCTGGTCCTTGTTGAACTTTTTTGCCATTGTTATGAAAGGCTTCCTTACTTTCAGTCACACAACAGTAATGCTTGGTACATGTATATAGGCCTTTGATGACACTCTTCTTGTCTTCACATTGTAAGCTGAAAAAGACAGTGAAACAGAACCAGAAGACAAACCAAAAAAAAAAAAAAAAAACCGCTGACCACAAGGGGCCCTTCAACTTAACAAATAAAATCTGATAAAAGTATCTGCATCAGGAAAATTTAAACCCCACCATTCAATCCCTGAACAGATTTATTCCCAAAGCACCTAACTCACTCCAATATGCTGATACAGTCAGGCCGCATTTATGTGGCACCATCTGTTTTTGGTCATTTTGCCGGATTAGCAAGGCTGCCAGATTAACAAATCACAGTATAATTACCAGGATATACAGACAATAAAAGACCAAATTTGCACCTAACAAGTATATAAAGACATAAGCACATACACGTATTACCAATCATATGAAATTTTGAAAACGAAACGTGCAAATTATAGGAAAAAAACTTTATTCAGTGTATTCATATCCATATGTACAATTAATGTTACGTTCAAATTTACTGGAGCGAGCGGGCATAAATGTCCCAACCCTAATGTATATCTCACACACGTATTTGGATATATTTTGCCTTTTATGGCTTATTTTGGCACAAAGACATCCGAAATCTTTTTTAGTTTACTGCGGTCACTTTTCATATCTTTTAACTGTTCTTCCTTGCGCCGAACTTTTGCTACGTCGTCACCACAAACTCTCCCATTGGATTCTGACCATTGCAATGAAATTTAACCATTTAAGGCGGGAACAATTACATCAACTGGGAACTTGTTTGGTACACATCAGATGATTGTTGATTTTGCGGTACGGCGCAATAAGGTACGTTATTGCAAGGTATATGCTCCATTGAATATCTAGTGACGGATTAAAGAGGCAAATTACATTGAAAAAAACCCTTTTGTTCTGCAATTAACATGCCGGTGACGAAATTCAAGGGTGCCGGATTATCATGCAGTAAATCAATGGGGGAAATCCGTTCTCAGCTCATCGCTGCCGAATTTCAAGGGTGCCGAATTATCAAGTGACGGTTAAAGGCGGCCTGACTGTACTTGATACTACCATGTAATTATTACATATATTCATTATTTCATTCAGACAGAACATCAATCTAAGTATAACATACTTGAAATGTAATGTCATATATTCTACTCATATCGGTACTTTTGTGTTCTATGATAAAAAATAAAGCCTTATGTACTGAACAGAGAATTTGAACTTGAATATTGACATATTTAGCTGGCAAAAGCAAACTGTTGGCAAATAACATGTGGATGAAATTTGGACTCTTTCCTTGTTTCATTTTTTTTCTTCCAGCCAATAAGAAATTTTAATCAGATGTTTTCATTCAGATTTATCATGGTAACTTTTACAAGGATAAATCAATGCCACCATATAATATATCTAGATGATTGAGAGTTGACTATGTTAAGTATAGTTATTTTAAACAGTATTCTGTTTACGTTCTGAAGATATGTATTCTGAATAAATGTGAGAACTCCCAAGGAAGACACAAGGTGTTCCCTTTTACCAGTAGTTGTCTTGATTTTTGTCATGCACAAACAAAATCAGCCATATCCCACCCCTTGCCCATTCTCATCATTGACCTTGGCTTTAGAATAGACATCCTTGAAAATTCAGACACAAGAATGTCAAAAGGTTTAAAACACTAAAATGTTGAGAATCAGCTGAAATTTAGATATCAAGGCAACTGTCATAGAAATACAATGGAAAATTCTATGAGAAATCCGTATAAATCAACTTTTTAAAATCCCAAAGAGGCCAATTCCATCCCAACTAGGACCCCCCCCCCCCATCTAGTTCAGCTTTAAAAACATTAACCTCAAGATATTCCATGGGAAAGGATGGCATTATAAAACATATGTACATTTTTTGCAACTTTCGTCATATGTATTTGTACTGTAAATAGCAATCATGCAATTGTCAAAAGGTTAACAGATCAAAGGAAAATAAAATCAATAGCCATTTTGAAATTGATGTATATATTTGTAAAAGCTTAACAAATACTATGCAGTGGTCCCTGGTTTGAGAGACCACCCTTTGGGCAGGCCAAAATATGGTCTCTTAAAACAGGTGTTCTTTACTTAAGAGTACAATAACATGGAAAAGATAGCACATTGTTCTGAGAGAGCAGTCTCCCAAAGCAGGTACCACTGTATTCTCATTGATATTGTCAATACAAAAAAAAAAAAAAAAAAACGTGCAGAGAACGATATTTATTAAATTCAATGATACGATTGATGTTTACTTTACCTATGACTTCTCGGGCATGAATGGTTTACTAATAGTGAAATTATTATAGAATATATACAATTTTCTGATATTTAAAACCTTTTTCCCAGGAAAATGGGGGGGGGGGCACATATGAGGGAGAATACGGTAGGCCTATAGTCCCCATAGTGTCTATTGAGTATAAGGGGCCATTCACAACCTTAGGACTGCATGTTGTGATCCATGTATTGTCTTTATAATTTTAGGTAACCCATGACAGTGTATATAATTTTTTAATTGTTTTGCAAAATTTTACTTAATTGCTGCCAAATTTAATTGGCTGGGAATAGCAAAAGGAGCTTTGTAATTGACATAATTGAGGATTATATATGGGATTATCCAGATTGTAGTTCTTATTTTTGTTTTATTTTTCCCTTCAGTCTTTTGTTTCATTCATTCTCACTATTGTTGTGGACCAGTGAAGATTGTATTCGTTAAAAACCCATCCTCCCTTCCCCTTTGTATATTTTTCTCTATCTTTTAGTGTCTTTTTCCTTTCTTTTTTATGTCATTAGCTGGTATTATCATTATATTCTTATGATGAGTCAAAAATATTTGTGTTTGAAAGTATCAGTCTGATATTTGATTTAATTTGATAAGGACAAAAACCATAAACAATCTAGTTATTTGGACTCCAATTTCTTAAGATAAATAAGAAAATTAATTTATATTTTCTCAAAATAAAAAGTAAGTTCTTATAATAAGAATCAAACATAGATAACTACTCATGATCAGGGTTTCAGATCTACCCATTTTGAGGACATTTGGCCTGCTGTTCAAAATGTCCGGAACAAATTTTGTTTTTATACATAGAATGTATACCGGTAGAGATGTCCTGGACCAATTTGCCGATCAATCAAAATTGCCCTTAATTGTCCTAGCTGAAATCAAACATGCCCAGCTGAAACCCTGCATAATTTCTTGATTTCCTTGTTTTGAGTGAAAAATCCCTCTGTCACTATCTTGCTTCAAGAAAAAAAAAATGTAAGAATTTTTTTCCAGAAACAAAATTTGATAAATCTTGGGAGTAGGGATTTTTTTTCACCTCACTACACAGGTGAGATGGCAACTGATAGTCATTTTACTTTTGCTTTGTTACATGCGTGGAACAAAATTGTTTTTAATTGCAATGCGTGATCTAACCTTAGTTCTGATGAAATGATGGCAAATAGTGCTAGTCATGCACAATTATTAACGCAGGCCTAACTCCAGCTAGTCGGTAGTCCCACTGTAGTGTAGTGGATCAGTGTAGTCAGTACAATACACGAAGTAGAAGGCCACTCTCAACAGTCATTGAAGATGCATGCATACATGTACCAAAACAAAGCAACTCATCCTCACGGCCAGGAGCATGTCAGACCCCCCCCCCCCCCCCCTCCTCATGTTTGGGTCAGGAAATGGAGAACACAGTTGTATGTTCCTGCCTTCCTTTTTCGATTCTGATTGTCCATGTATGACGGAGTGTTTCTAGGGCATGTTAAAATAAGTTGGCAATGAAAATAGTTATTGTGTTGTTTCTGCCACTCGCACTGACACTGTTACTCAACTTAGGCCTACTGCCCTGTAACTGTTGTGCAGATAGATGTGCTGTTGGACCGAGGAGAGATTGGGGTTTGTTATGAATGGGACCTTGGAGCTTTTCAAAATTTCTATGCTCATTCTGAAGACATGTACCTTCACTGTCAGACTCTGACTCAGTGTCAAGATCAGAGCCACCCATGGCGAGTAAATCCACCACCTCTTCAACAGCAAAGCGCCGTCCCTCTTCGGCGTGTCGCCATGTTGACCCGGATGACCTCTGCGGGTTGACAGGTGCCCGTTCAAGCGAATTAAAAAACCAGTTAAAACGGCAATCCGGCGTTCCACTGTCTAACCTGTGTATCGGATTTGAAGTTCCCATCATAGAACACCGTTTAATAGGTAAAATGGACAAGTTTTGCTGAAATAGGTGCAGATAATAGTGCAAAAAAGCGAATCCGCGTATATGCGGACATCGACCACAAGGTATGTTGCGTGAATCCGCACATATGTGGACATCGACTGGAAAGTGTTAAGCTCATTTCTTTTCTATGGAATATCGACTTGAAAACGACGGTTAATGAATGCAAGTGACTTTTATTTGTTTTAACTGCCTCCATTTTTCATGCTTTAAGAAGTTCGCTGTGAGAAGTTCGCCTGTTGCGTGTTTTGCCAATTTATTCTCCTTCCTACCTTTTTCGTGACTTGAAACCTATTTTTTTCATTATTCTTGCAAAGTATATCCTATAATGTCTTATATGAGTTTGATTACTGTGTTAACGTGAACGATCCCTTGTTACAATTCCAACGCATGTCGCACAAGGGGGGGGGGGGGGGAGCGTGATTGATTCCCCGTGGCCACCAGCTTTCTCTGTAATAGCATCGTGGAGTTTATATACGTAATATTGGTCCACATAGCGTGAGGGAGTTTGCAAAATCGGCGACCAAATCCCAAACCCTATACCTAGATTTCTTTTTTTTTCACAATCAATGTGCTTGAACGTCTGCTAATGGATTCACTGAAAAAGGCATCAAGAGTCTCACCCTTATTGAAGTGTATTCAAATGTAAATATATTATAAATTAAACTAGAAATAATTATTTGCTTCTTTCACCGCAGTGTGGGAACCATTCTTATGGATTCACTTAAATAAAGGTATCAAGAGTCTCACGCTTATCAAAGTGTATTCAAATGTATATATTATATATTAAACTAAAAATGATTATTTGCTTCTTTCACCGCAGTGTAGGAACCATTCTAATGGATTCACTTAAAAAGGCATCAAGAGTCTCACGCTTATTAAAGTGTCTTCAAATGTATATATTATTTATTAAACTAGAAATGATTATTTGCTTCTTTCACCGCAGTGTGGGAACCATTCAGGCAACCCCAAACGAGCAATAAATATTTGGTTTCAATGCCGCCCTTAGAATTTGCATTTTACCATACCATCGAGAATGATTCCTTTAAAGCTTATTCTGAAGTGTAAAAAAGCAATATGTTTCCATCTCCCTGCTTCGTTTCACAGCATGTACTGCACGATGTTGCTTCATACTTGCAATGAAGGTAAGCAATCCGGAGTGGGATCTGAGCTAGGTGACTATGTGATTATATGAAATACACATAACATATAACGAGCTAAATGGTATACAATGTAAGGTAAATGATGATGATGATGATGATGATGATGATGACGACGACGACGACGACGACGACGACGACGACGACGACGAAGACGACGACGACGACTCACGTTAAGGTCAATCTTTACTCCTTTAACAGTAAGATGACAAGGCAATAAATTCAGGATTAAGTCTGTGCTGCTGCGATGTATGCACATACAGCTAGAAAATGTGCATGTATAAAGTATTTTCTGCAACACAAAATTGGAAAAGTGTAGGGAACTAATATTCAGTCAACTGGTCCCACTCTAGTTTTAAGGTACCTGAAGTGTTCAATCAGTGCTTGAGCTAAAACAAATTGGGTTACGCGCTTGCAAATATATAAGGTTTCAGTTCAGGAATATTTTCTCATTGCACTTACAATTCTTTCGACTGTCCAAGGTTCTGTTTAACTTTTCAAAGTTACGATGTAGAATCTGACTTCTAATGTCAATCTGTGATTAAGCTGCAAAGAAAATGGGTCACGTGTATGCAAATATAATAAGTTTGAGATGAGATGTAGCTTCTCATTGTTCCTTACAATTCTTTCAACTGTCCAAGATTCTGCTTCTCTTTTTAAGGTTACGAAATGTAATCTGACCTTGAATAAGCCACAGATCAAGGAGTCTGTGCTTGCCTTGTTTTCAGTGAGACCCATCCTGTGTGTTACACATGCTGCATGGTGCATAGATATTTGACACGTATATATATTTTTTTTCGTATTTTGTTTTTCTGTCTTTGTATTTTTTTCAGCGACATGGCAGTAGGCCACACACAGCCAGCCGATATAAAAGATAAGTACCTAGTTCCGCACCCTCCGAAATTTTAATTCCTATGTTATTATGATATGCAACTTAAATATTGTATAAGGAAACATGCAGGTCTGATATGGTGTCAGTCCTGATGCTGTCTCACTGAACAAAATGCAACGGGAGGGAGAGTTCATTTCTTCAATATAAGTGTTTTATCAATTTACGCATATGAGAGAGAGAGAGAGAGAGAGAGAGAGAGAGAGAGAGAGAGAGAGAGAGAGAGAGAGAGAGAGAGAGAGAGAGAGAGAGAGAGAGAGAGAGAGAGAGAGAGAGAGCCCACATTTGCATGACCGGCCCTTTATCCGTGTCTCTCGTTTTTCCTTGTGACAGCTTAAAAAGCGTGCAGTCAGGTTCCAACATTTTCTTTTTAGTTTGACACGTTTCATAATTAAATCCATTGAGAGTATGCAACTGATTCAAGTTAGGACTGTGGTCTATAATAAATGTGGTCTAACCCCAAGTGTGTACATGTATGGTTTAATACCAGCGAGTTTTATTCCGGGTTCCAATTTTAACACAGCAAAACATTGAACAACTAAAACAATTAAAATTCTTACACCTGCGCATGTGTCTGAAATGTAAAACATGTTGTCAATAGTGATTGTTGTTACACATTAGAACGGCTTTGGGATGGTATTGTTCTGTGTGTGGTAGAATAACATAGGAAACAACAACACTAGTGTTGCGAACGTTGCTTGATCACCAGGATGTGTTCAAAATGTGTTACATTTAGCGTTTGAATCGTGGATACCTAGTTTATTCACTTGGTAGAAGAGACACCATGCATTAACCTCTGATGGTAAAAACTGGAAAGCAGCTTGGTCCCATTTTCCGACTGTACTGAACCATGTCATACCTCTCGGCCAATATTTTAACTGGTGCATTGATGAAAATGAAAACAGGCACACGGTCTCACACATGCCTGAAAAATGTGTCAACACTGAAGATGATGATAATAGGGATACAAATCTGGGTCACGAAAGGTATATATGAAAGGAAGCTGGACAAGCATGTTATGAGGTTAGAGTCTATGGACTGAATAACTGCAAAATGACCAGGCGACATTATTTCCAGACGCACATTGGCCACTTGTTGGATCTATGCTACATTGTACATCAATAATGCACTTTTGTCTTATCATTTTTACTTCAGATGGTAAAAATGTGATATCCAATATCTTGATTATATATATATGTGTCCTTTATCCGTCCCTTGATGGAATATGGTCATGTAGTCTGGGCTAACTGTACACAAGCATAACAAACTATGCTTGAAGGGGTTCAACTGGATGCAGCCCGGGTAGTGACTGGGGCAATGAGAGGGACACCAATCAACAGACTTTACATGGAGACAGGAAGGGAACCATTGGACAAACATAGAGAAAAAAAAACTAATATTGATGTACAAAATTAAGAATAACGAAGTGCCCTTATATTTACAAAATGCCATTCCTGATCAAATGAACACTAAAAATTATAACACAAGGTCAAGTCAAAATATGATACATGCTAGAGTCCGAACACGTTTATACAGTGAGTCCTTCCTTCCTTCTACAATCCGTCTGTGGAACGAGTTACCTTCAAATATTAGACATCCCGAGCATATTACAATATTCAAAAAAATATTTGGACAAACGTTACAAAATTCCACCCAAAAATCCACTTTTCCACTTGGGGAATCGATATACATCCATCTGACATGCCGGACTACGTATGGGTTGCAGTCAGTTGAGCAAAAACTTATTTAAAGCAGGGATTAAAGATTCAAATTCTTGCTCATGCGGGGCACTGAATGAAGATACATATCATTTTTTCTGTAACTACCCGAAGTACAACTCTATTAGAATTGATTTATACGAAAATGTCATCAGAGTAGCATCCTTCACTCTCAAAACATTACTTTATGGTTCAGATGAATGCTTCTACCTTGAAAACCCTAAAATATTCTTGGCCGTCCATAGTTTCATAGAGAAATCCAAAAGATTCAATCCCCCGCAGAGTGTATCTTCATTCTATCAAATATTGTAATGATAGGAGGCCAGTTCATCTATATCACTATACTGTCCTTTTGTATGCGTCCTGGCCTGTCCTTCTCCTGCACTCCGTCGGCATTGAGCCCTCTTCACGTGATGCGATGTTTCGTCTCCCTTACCTCTGTGTGTGTTGTCTAGTCCGTGTCTGTACTGTATATGTCCTGTATTGTCAGTATCCCTCATCACCTCTTTTACAAATGTCCTACTGTCATTTACATTATTGTTTTATTTTTATTTTTTGTTATTGCGAGAAGAGTTCATTTAGGGCATAGCCCTTTTCTGTAATCGTTTATTAAAATATGTTTAAACCAATATCTTGATTAATAACCTATCTGCAAGCTTTATACAAATACAAAAAAGATACATTTAAACATAAAAACTGCACCAAGAGTAGACACATAGAAAAAATACTTGCAATACTATACAAAAAAGAGAAATGATCATGAAGCATACGCCTGTGCAACAATTTATATATATATATATATATATATATATATATATATATATATATATATATATATATATATATATATTGGAGCTTGACCGGATCTTTCCATTTGGACCCGGTTCGGATTCAGTTTTATATAGCCATTGAGGTTCGATTTTGGTTATTAAAAAGACAGGCCAGGTTCGCTCTTTGATTTGAGTGTTTCATACAATAATAGTGATTAGTGTTTGTTCAGTTCGATCCCTTTCTCTGAGTAATCCTTTGATTGTTCAGTGGCACCCTTTATATCATAATTGTTCATTCTGTGCAATAGGCCGTGCAACAAGTCGCTCCAACAAGGTCGAAAAACAAATTAACCTCTGTGAACTGTTGCAATGTGCAAAAGAATATTTAATTCGCAAAGTGCTGAATTGTCCATTAATAGCCTTTCTGACACGAAGACAATACCACTTGAATAAAGGCCACTTAATAGCCTTTCTGACACGTAGACAATACTTATTGAATGAAAACCAATATATTGAAAAAAAACATAAATCACTGTTCAGTGCCTGTTCACATTCATCTAAGCTACCACTGTGATAAAAAACCCTTCCAGATATGCCACCATTCCAAAACCGGTAAAATCCCCAACCTGGGTCCTTTTTAAAATATGTGAGGAGAAAGAGTCAAAGGCCGCTTGTATTATTTGCGGTACAATTATCGCCGCAGGTAAGCACCAGGATATCTTTTGTTGCTACTCTATCATATTTCCGACTAATGAAATTATTTGGCGTGATTCGTGTGTTTCAAAAGTATCAGGCAATCAAGCTAATATATCTTATGTAAAATGCGATCTTGCAGACGGTAAAAACTCTAAGACAGAGCAGTGGGGTACTTCTGCCCTTTAGAAACATATAAAAACCAAGGCCTCCATTGGTGCTTCTCCATGGAACCGAAAATCAGCATTCGCCTTTTCCATCTAATAAAGAACCAGCTTCTAACACACGTTATTCCTATAGTATCGAGCATGAAAACTCACTTTATACCCCAAAACAGGTGAGAGTAACGTCACTTTTAAGAGCGATTGATACAAAAGCCTCTCTAGTCGGTACTCGGACATGTATGGATGATGAACTATATTCATGTGTAACTATCTTGGACACCCGCTTTGAAACGTCTCTGCTAAACACAGAAGCTATAAGTGTAGCCAAAGAAACAATGGGACGGCAATTAAATACTGACACCCAGCAAGCCGTCTTCACAGAATGTCAACGTATTCAGTCACCCCCCCCCACCCCACCCCACCCCCCACCCCCACCCCGAGAAAAAAAGCAACCTTTGATGCACTTTTGGGTCTTCTGGACACAGTAGAGTCTGGTGCCAAATTGAGGAAAACTTCACACAGTTCTGGTGACCTTGAAGATTAAATGCAGGCACCACGTATCTGCAGAAACACAGACCCTGTCACATGGTGAAAATAAAGGGGATACACAGATATCCCCATCTTGCAAATCTAGCACGGTGACATCTGTATTATATATATATATATATAGTGCTTTCACTTCAACCATACAGTCTCGTAAATAATATGAAGTCATATCAAGCCTTTTGTCTTTAAAGCCACCCTGCGATATACTAATATGTGCTCGTTCCCAACATTAATGTATATATATATTTCGGCATTTCCTTAATGCTGGTGGATTCAAGTTCCCGATTCTCGAAACAAATGCCGGCTCAGTAAGTATAATGCATAACTGTGTTGATTTGGCACTCGCACATAACTACATCCATTGAACCATTTTTTGTTTAAGAATGGGGATTTGGTCGAGTGGATGTGTGCGTTTCCCATTTCAGCTAGGCGACTGGTGCCAAAGGTTGCAGGTTCGAGTCCCGCTCGTTCCGAACATAAAAAAAAATATTCCTTGTACCATGCATAAGATAACTACATATATCTATTTTGTTTTAATATTCCCTGTTTTGACGGAACTTTTCGCAAGTCGAGTAGGAACTTCCGAGGGCCATCTCAAGATGAATCTCTTTTAACCATGATCTTCATAAATGGAAGTTTGATTTATTTTTTAATATCCTTGTTCCATAATTGTTTGAAATAACATTGAATGACTGTATTCACTAGACACATAGACGACCATTTCTATAATTGTCGGGAATTTCTTGTCCCATGGCCATAAATGATTTATTTTCGCATCGTAATATATTTCCTTCATATATTTGTTCTTATCTGTAATGTCTATACTACATATCCCAATTTGAAATTTTACAATATTATATAAATTTCGTAAAGTATATCAATTTACAGTACCAGGGTATGGTGTTTTATTGAAAAATGACAATGTCCCATTTTTGATGTAAAAAAAAAACAAATTTCTTTATTAGAATAGCAAATTTTTAATTTATACATACTATTTACTGTAGTCTAATTTGTTACATGGCTAAAAGGTGGATAAATGTGAAAAATTTGCTCTAAGACATGTACAAATGACGTCACAAAGTCTGTCCCATGAGTCTGTCACCTACGTGACAAAAATGACAAAAAGCTTGGAAATAACTGGTTTCAAGGATAAGTGTCACCTACATCTTATTCCTTTTCCTTGGCCATACCAAATGGCAGATATTCCATGACGCTGGATTCCAAATATAGTTTAAAATTTGCTCATGAATATATAAGTTTGAGATAGTATTTTTTGAAAGTGTCAGCAAAGTGACAAGCTTTATTCACATACTTGGAAGGACCACAACAGGGCTAATATGTCTGTGAATGTGGTTCTTACAATGGTTTAATCAGGTGCGGTTGGGTATTATTATAGGAATTTGCCATGTCACTGCAGCAAGAAAAAACGTAAAAATGTCACCTACTTGACGGTCACCTCAGTGATGCAACCATGTCCCGGAGGTGACCTATGTATGTCACATAAGTGATAAATTGTGATAAATGATAAGACAAATTTACATAATTTACTGATTTGAAGGAAATATGAGAACCATGTATAACTTTAGTGCCATGTAAAAATATCCCACCCACCTCCTACCAACACCCTCCTCATAGTGCTACTGAAATTGGAGATACCCGATACTGTATATGATATATCACGTGAGTGACCAAATATGATAGATGAGAAAAGATGTTAGATAATTTAGTGATTTGAAGAATGTATGATTATGCAAACAATATAGGCCCAAATGACCTGTTAAAAAATATACCACCTGAACTCTACCACAACCACTGTCCTAGAGTGACATTAGATTTTGAAAAAAAAAATATAAATTTGCATGTTAGTAGGTGACATGTTCTGTCACGGAAGTAACCAAACATGATAGATGAGAAAATGAAGTTAGATGATTTACTGATTTGAAGAATATATCTAGGAGAACGATACTGGCCTGCTTTAGATACTGCCCCGTTAAAATAGTTCACCCGACCTCACCACCACATCACTCCAATGACAACGTTGGAATTTGTGATACGTAGATTGCCTGCATTAGATTTTTCATTTCAAGCAAGATGGAATGGCAAAATCTTTTCCATATTTTTAACACAAAAATATAGCACTGCGTGATAACGTCGGAATATATGTTATCAATAAATTCAAATGTTTGCAATGAAAATAAAAAAACTTGCGGATACAAATATTTGTAATGTTCATATTTTTTAAGTCCTTCGATACTGTCTGGCCATGGGGTGGCTAATGCCATAAACATTATAATGATATTTTGCACAGACTATAAAATGGGGCCGCTCGTTTAATTATAAATACTTTTGATTATAATACTAGTCCATGTTCACTACTGAAAGAACTTACTGGCAACATTGTACAAATCTATTTTTTCAGATAGAGTGACATTGTTTGTTTCCAATTAAAAAAGTGTGTGTTAAATATTTAACACAGCAAGAAGATACATGGGAAATGCTTCAGCATCTCTTAACCTACCCGGTAAATCCATGCCCATTCACTTAAGTCCAGTGATCTAAAACGAAATGGTTTTTTAATTTGATTTTCATTTTGTCTGTTGAGAAATGATACTAGCTGCAGCGTGTTTGTCTGTTAATTGATAATTAATGGTTATAGGAATTAATTAGTAAGAAAATGCTATTCATTGGTAATGTTTAAAAATGGTGTAATGTTAATGTTCAGGATTCATAAGATAGATTTAAGATGGCCTGAAATGACATGGACAAATGATTACGTTCCTTGGTAAGATTTTGACATTGATTATTAAAGTATATTGCTAAAAGTTAATTATTTTAGAAACAGATGGAAATTAGAAAGGTTCATGTAAGGTGAACATTTTTTTTTTTAATTCTTGTCATAATGCGCACGGGCCACCTAATTCTCTTCTTGGATGATCCATGAAGATAATAAATCATGTTCATAGCAAAACTAATTTGTAAACAAAATGGTCTGAAACTCCAGCGTAGTTGCAGTAAAGAGCCAGTTTGCCTCATTGTTACTCTGAGGCGGACATAGCTTCAAAGCATTAGAATCGTTACGTTTGCCTCGAGGTTCAATGAGGTAGACTGGTTCCCTGCCTCTTACTACATTCGCCTCTCAAGCTTTGTTGTTCATGAGTCGGTTGTGGCATATGCATAAGTTAGCATCTAATAGCTCATCAGAAAAGATGATTAGATGGCCTGTGGTTAGTGTGATGGAAATCACATTGACACAAAAATAAATATGGCTTTTGTGCATTTTTCTAAATAATTATAGCCGTACAGGGTTTGTTTTTGATTTGTTTTTTTTTTCCATTTTGCTACCTGTATTTTCGACGTAAAACTACATGTATGACTCCATGGCTCAATTCCATCTTCATGACAGTTTGTCACCTACATGACAATGTTTCACTTACGTGGCAGAGCAATTAATGACAGTCTTAATTCCGGCTGTTAGATTGAATTTTGCTCTGCTGGTTAATTGATTATAACGTTTATAGTCTTAACCAATGGATACATGCCAAAAACGTGGGTTTAAAATATTTTAAACTAAGACTCGGTGGCTCAACATCATTTACGTGACACGCACTTTGTCAGCCACGTGATTGTGTGTCACTTACGTGACAAGACGTTTAATTAAAAAGCCTTAATTAGACTAATTATGAAGAAAATAGCGCGGCCTATTATTTCAACATCATACTCTAAAACTCATGGATAAGTGCAAAAAAAAAAAACTTGGGTTTGAAACATTTATTTAGTCTGTTAAAAATGTCACCAAAATACCTTAAAAATCTAAAAATCGTCAGACACCCAAAGCTGACACACGTGGAATACTACTGCCGATGAGCGGGTGATTTGCTATGCTTAACATCACGAATGTCACGTTATTTTAACTTTAATTCACTATTATCAGTCCACATTATAATATCTGGAAATAAAGGCCCCGCGTCATTATCTGTAGTTTCCTTTAATTCCAAATCAGCCGGGTATAGTTATGGTTTATCCTATGGGTAGACCAGTATCCTTACCTAAACAGTTCCACTGAGGGCCTGTTTCTTTGACTAGGATTCGGCTCGATGAGGAACTGCACAGAGAAGGATACCGATCTAGCCATGGAATGATCTATGTATCATGTGCAGTAGGTCAAGAAACAATACATATAGGCCTATGTTTCAGGGTTAACCCCATAGAGGAGGAATCCTTTCTTTTTCCAGGTTGTCCGTCTTTCCCAATGTGCACATTCTCATTACCACGATATCTATTGGAGCCGGAATCTATTTTGCTCAAATTTGGCAATATGCTTATCTTACCTGACAAGATTGACTGATTTGATTTTTTTTTTGTCACCATGACCTAATTTGAACAAGTGGCAGCCTAATTTCATGTTCCTTTAGGGCTCGTTACCAGGATATCTCCAGAATGTCCTAATGCATTTTATTCAAATTTCGTAGTATGCTTATCTAGCGTGCTAAGATGAAATGACTGAAATTTTGTTTCATCATGACCTCATTTGAGCAATTGACAGCTTAATCATATGCTCGATTGGGCATGTTATTGCAATATGTCCAGAATGCTTGCATGTGTCTTGCCCAAATTTTAAAGTATGATTATCTTGTATTCCAGTATGTTTCACTTTCAGGCTAAGATGATTTGATTAGAATTTGGTGTCCCCATGACCTAATTTAGTAAATCGTGGCCTAATTACATGTACGTTAAGGCTGGTTACCAGGATATCTCCTGAATGCTTCAATTTATTTAGCTCAAATTTTTCAGTATGTTTATCATGCTTCCCAAGATTAATTAGTTGATTAGATTTTGGTGTCACTACGTCCTAATTTGAGCAAATAGCTGCCTAGTTGCGTGTTCGTTAGGGCTCGTTACAACGATATATCCAGAATGCTTTCATGTATTTTGTTCACATTTGGGATCCTTTGTTTTTTTCTGGTTGTCCGGCCAGATGTCTGTCCGGCCAGATGTGTACATTCTCGTCACCGCAATATCAACAAACTGCTTCCATATATTTTTACATATTTGGCAGTGTGCCTATCTTACCTGACAGCATTAACTGATTTGACTTTTGTGTTACAATGACCTAATTTGAGCAAATGACACATTTTTTTCCGTGGCGAGTACTTCCAGGGAATTGAATTACTCTCATTATTTTAAAGTTCCAGGGCGACATAAAGGCGTGTGTTATTTCATGGACACCACGTACGCTGCCCTGTACGATTTTTCTGCCAGATATTTGTAATGAGTGGTCCACAGGTTGTTAGGGAAACTTTAATTATGGGCATGAATCAGAATACAGTACTACCAGGAAAGTGTATTGTTCTAATTGGTCACCAGTTTCAAAGTTGCAGAAAAATATACAGGCCTACGTTATTTCAATGCACACCCCATACGCTGCCCTGTCACTTCCCTACTAGCTATTCGCTCTTACTGGTCCACATATTTGAAGTTCCAGGGAAATACGAAGGCCAGGTGTGAGTTCAATGGAAATTCTGCATTGCAGATTATGCTACCACCAACCTCTGCCAGTATCTTCACTTTTAAATACCAGTATGCTCCAGATAAAAATAGAGTATGGAGATATCTCTGTTATTTTCCATACGATACGTGTGAACTATCTTCTCTAAATTGCTTTTATTGATGCTTAACAGGTCTTCAATGGATTTATACTAAAAAAAAGAGAAATTTCACAAACCAAAATCGGTATGCCCAAGTACTGTTTGGACACGATTAATAATAATATTTCAAGAACAAAGTCCAGTTCCGTACCATTCACTGAAACAAAAAAACTGCATAGTTCTAACTCGTTATTGCAAATGAAATTGTGACAAAAAACTTGAAATTTCTGATCTTTTGACTGTTTGCCCCCCAAAATATATATTATTATAGTAGAATTACCTAATAACTATTAATTGGCACAATTAATACTCAGTGGAATACGATTTATCTGTGTAATTGTGGAATCTTCAAAATTGATATGTATGTTATCAAAACCAAAACGAATAAGCACTCGACATCCAGATCAAATTGTATTGCAAATTGGCAATCCCTAACGAAACCACCTATGCACCTTTATAAGCCATGGTTATTCTTTGAAACCCATCCTTTACATATTTTTATAATGAGTTACTTCATACATTCTTTCAAATCGAAATGAGGGATGGTTGTTCATAAAGTGTCAAAGTGCCAAGATGAATTCTGTTGAAGTGATCATCTGTACCATTTAACAGTTCAAACAAGATATTCTGATCACATAAAATCCAGAACATGATAATACTCTAAGATGGGTATGTTTACCACCGTAACTAAACCAATTTCCCTGTACCTTCTCTAAGCCTTTCGACCCCCAACCACCCCCAACCCCGAAAAATAAATAAAATAAGATAAATGAGAATCCTTTAGAAAAGCATAATCTGGAAGCTGCTAAGAATCAGAATTTATAAGGATATTAAAGTAATTTCGAAGAGGAGTAATGTTTGATGAATGAGAATGTATATTAGAATATTTTAGACGGAAACAAAAAAAGAACTTTGATAATTTTCAATAATATCCAATGTTTCATTCGCTTCTTTTTATTTGAGAGTTGGTCAACAGGCTTGATTCTTCTATGAGATCGTTATCATAAAAATCGTTCGTTTAGAAAACTAATATGCAGGCTGCGACACCAGTGTAATTGAGTGGGGCTCGAATACACAATTCACTTGCCTTATGAATCGCTTCTTTTGCTAATTCAATTGCGCAAATAGGATTGGCCGGCAATTTGAATACATCCTCTCTCTCTCTCTCTCTCTCTCTCTCTCTCTCTCTCTCTCTCTCTCTCTCTCTCTCTCTCTCTCCCTCTCTCTCTCTCTCTCTCTCTCTCTCTCTCTCTCTCTCTCTCCACCCTCCTTGGTTTAACTGAGAGATTAATTACTTTACGTTCCACTTTAAGTATTTACAGTTATGAGTGTTGCTGCTAGGCCTAATAGATATACAACTTGAATGAATGACTTTATTTGACCACACCACATGTATGGTAGTATATATATATATATATATATATATATATATATATATATATATATATATATATATATATATATATATATATATATATATATATATATATATGTCCACACAACCCAACTGAACAATATACACATATTAATGCAATATACGCACAACACAACACAAAACAATCCAATTCAGTACAGCAATAGCGCATCAATAAAACACATTACAACCTGAAGTGAAGAGTCACCTGCTCGGGGAGATGAGAGTTCACGGAAGGGAATTTCCATTGGTGACAGGGAGTCAATGTGAAGATGCAAAGCTGGTTTATCTTCACGAGAAGCAACATGACAACACATCATTTATTTCTTAAATTGTTCAATTTGATTACTTAATTCTTATTTTATTCAAAAGATAAGCCGCAATGGTGCTCGGGTGTGAGCTGACGCGGCTACTGTTGTTCTTGGTCTGCATGCGACATTGATCTGTCATGGCTTGACCCGGGAAAAATCTGTGTTTTGGGTACATGAATGTGCAGCAATTAATCCTCACCAAATATTTGGGGGTACATGAATGTGTAACAGTTAATCCTTACCAAATATGTTCCGTATACCTCACTTGCAGAGCTTGTGCTCCATGATTTCTCGGTCATTGTCAATAAAGTGTGAACATTCAGATTCAGAAGAAGAAGAAGAAGAAGAAGAAGAAGAAGAAGAAGAAGAAGAAGAAGAAGAAGAAGAAGAAGGAGGAGGAGGAGGAGGAGGAGGAGGAGGAGGAGGAGGAGGAGGAGGCGGCGGAGAAGAAGAAGAAGAAGAAGAAGAAGAAGAAGAAGAAGAAGAAGAAGAAGAAGAAGAAGAAGAAAAAGAAGAAGAAGAAGAAGAAGAGGAAGAAGAAGAAGAAGAAGTGTCGTGATTTTTCTCAAAGAAAAATAAATTAATAAAATAAGATATCTCCCTGCTTACCTCTGTGCCCAAATTTAAAGGAGAGGCAAGACATAATGTCGCTTTAAATGGGCTCATCAACAGTTTTATAACTTTAACTTGAGAAAAGGCTGATGTGCATGCACATTTTCATGTGGAGGCCTTGTCGTTGCTCAGCCTGTCTTGATAATCCTTCTGTTTGGTTTCATGGAGGGGGGGGGGGGGGTACTGTTTTGATCTCAGCCGAACTTCACTAAAATGATGCAATTATATGCCCCTTTATAATCCCTCATGTTCATGTGCATCAGAATCAAATTCAGTCAGATGTACATGCTCTTGTAAATTGCAAAGTACATGTGTTGCTTCTCTCTATATATTTGATGTGGTATTCACTTCCAGCACCAAAAATAAAACCGAGTAGATCTCGGAATGGAAAAAAGGAAACAATAAGAGAGCTTTTATGCCTTTTTTATCACAGCAAACATTAAACATTTGGCCCTTGGTGTGTTTCACCCTTACACAGTCCTTTCTTGGTCATGAAATATATTTGACAATATCTCATCTTTAAAAAAACTGATAGTGTGTGTGTACTACCATATCTGATTTTGGAGTACAAATGCCACAACTTCAGTTGCTTTGTGTTCAAAATAATTATGTCTGTTGATTACGTGCTTTGCAATTTAATTCCATTGTAAGGTTTTTGCTAGTTTGGAAAATAAACATTCCCGTGATTAATACATTACAATGTTCCTGCATTAAAAATTAATTGAATGAAGTTTACTCTGCAATGTCACTGTAAAAAACTGTAGTAAAGTAGTTTTATGTTTCAATCCGTCCCTTGAACATGTATGCCCTATAGTTTGCTACATTTCTGCAAAACTGGAAAATCACTATGGTGCAGTTAAATGATATCTTTGGCAGAGGAGAACTATTATCTGCATTATTGAGCCTAACTGAAACGATTTTAAGGGCCATCAGAAGATGTCAAATATTTCAGGAACAATTGTGATCTTCAAGTGCTGAAATAAGGGAAGCAGTTGTGACTTGTTTAACACCAATGACACATTTTTACTGACTTCAGGCAAGCAGCCTTGTTAGTATGCAACGTGGACAAAATGAAGAATCCTGTAGTGTACCTGGTGGCTGGGAAGTTTAATACAAACACATTTTTGTCCAAAGCAATATACATATACTGTCAGATCTACCAAAGCGTGGATTTGTTAAGCGACAGAAAACATTATTCAAAAGCGGGTGGGGTGAAGATACATTATCCCATCTGCAATAAAATATCAGGGCAGTAGCATTGCTTGAGGTGCATTACCAAAGCAATGTAACAATGTAGCATTCTGCATTTGAAACCCTGGTTACAGCTTTATGACTATATTGTGGCATAGAACCTTCCAACATTGCAAAGCAAGACGCTTAATGGCAGTTGGCTTGGTTAGCTTCAAGACACAACAAAATGCGGCTAGTATAGTTGGCAGGCATAACGGCACGCCGCACTATCTCAACAAGATGCTGCTATGCATGCAGTAGATACTTGTTTGACCCAGCAGCATGCTTCAATTTAATACAAGATGCTACTGTAAATGAAAGCTAATAGTTAAAGTTTTCACTAGAAAATTTATGTCATAACTAAGCCTCAAATGCAATGCGCCACAAAACATTGTGATACACAGTGAGTCTTTCAAGCGGGTTCGTATTCAGCACTGACACTTAACATCATTACTACATTATTCTTTCTTAAAGAAATCGGTGTGGCTACTTTCTCTGGGTCAAGCTACTACCGTAGCATGTCCAGAATTACGCAATGGACACCAGGCAAAGTAAATTGTAAATTTGAATTATTTTTCTGTAAATAAAATAAAGTTCTATGCACTTCAGCCGAGTGTGTTATCTGCCTCATAATTAAAGAGCTAGACCCAGTGGACTACATTTACGAATCCATGGCATAATGAATGACAATTTGTATACTTCCTTGGTAGACGTGAATCATTTTGCAAGTACTCAATAGCAAAATGTCAGGGTTAATTCAGGATCTCTATCAGGCCAACTCAGGACGGCTTGGCTTCTGAGTTACGGACCCAAACTGAAATTCTATGATTCGGATTCGACAGCTCGCATTCTGTCAGTGTCGATTAAGCACATTATACCATTACTATATTCAACGAGAAACTATATCCCATTGCAATGTTTGGTATGCAGTTGGGCATTGATGAATGTCGGCGAGACTTGCATTCCCACCGAGCATGGCTCTGGTGTACTAATGTTGGCTCTACCTTATTTTGCTCATTAATCGCGTGTGGCAATGGCGTTGCCATCCTCATATCCTGCCAAAATTAATTGATTAAGTTATCATGTTGGTACAATGTTTGCAAATACGTGTGATTTTGGCCGGAATATTGACTTAGTGGTTGTATGATATAACAGAATCGGTCTCAGAAAAAGGGAACGGTATGCCAGTTAATATGCCCACTTGGCTGGGATCTTGCGGCATAATTAGGCTGGAGAAGGTCAGGTAGACTCCCTGACTCCAAAAACAAAAAAGAAAAAAAAGAAAAACAAAAACAAAAACAAAACAAAACAAAACAAAAAAAACAACAACAACAACAACCCCCCCCAAAAAAAAGTGAAAGAAAAAGGAGCGCTGTCCTTCCTTGGAATTATCATTGTCTCGAAGCTTGGCACATCCTTCAGAACAATGAATCTAACTCTTATGAGTACTGATTTGGCAGCCATTGGAAATGAAAAAAAATATATTTGATACCAATTTTGGCATACTAAGAAAACAAAATGATACCTCTCTACACAAATTATTACATGATCTCTCATCGGCATAAACAAAGCAACTTTTATGAACGCCATTTATGGTTTACAAAGTGCATTATGGGGCAAGGGTTTGTTTTTCCAGTGGTTTTGATATGCAGAAAGATGGATGTATGATTGATGCTAAACAAATAATAAGAAATTCACCACTAACTAGCTGCAAATGCCCGCCTTGAAACACGACGAAGGAACACCTCCCACAAACATGCACCTCACTGTGGTTTTAAATCGCACAATGTCTTTAAAGTCCGTTTGTTTATGGCTCGGTGCCACCTCAGCTGTCAATACCTTACTTGAAACCAGTATAAAGTTTCATAGTTAAACATGCAAGGAAAATATATGTAGCATCACGAAAATAAAGATTACAAACACTGCACTTTGCTTCTTTTTACAGATGATTGGCATTTGTTTTATTATTGATGTGATGAGCCTGCGACAAGCAGTGTGCCGGACTTTCCTCATAGGGGGAAAGAAAGAGAACTTTGAGGAGTATCCGTATTTTATTTTTTCAGATACACAGCCACAATATTTGAAACGTGCACATAGCACATAAAAACACATTTGGAATTTAGTTATTTTAAACGTTTCGTATTCACATGGATTCTTAAGGTGATGAAAGCAATACTTCTGTATGCTTAAATTTAAATCTTTGAAAACCTTTAATTTAACTCCAGTAAGATGATTGAAAACCTTTAATTTAACTCCAGTAAGTTGATTGAAAACCTTTAATTTAACCCCAGTAAGTTGATTGAAAACCTTTAATTTAACTCCAGTAAGTTGATTAACTGAAAAAGGGAGTCCAATTTAAAAAAAGTATCGAAGACAATTTCAACTGAAATAGAGGACGGATTATTTTGCATGTACATTTCACAACAATGATTATTGAAAATATGACTGAGCCAGCTGCTTACGTCGACTGCATTCAACTCCTCTTGCCCCGAGAAATTCTTATTACGCACCACATATGATAACACAGTGATTTCGTATGTACTTCTCCTACAATTATTGACTTTTCAATCCACCTCCATATACATGTACTGAAACAGAAAATAACGGATAATTTCAACCCCATGTACATAAGGGCCATAAAATACAGTCATACACAACAATTTGAATATTCAATGCTCCAAGAGCTCCCATAATTCTGTTTCGTCAATATGGCTTTGATGCTGAATGGACATTGTTCTTGAAAACGCTTAATCCTTAGAAGTCAATCAGCATCAACCCTTTGAAGTTCACCCTCAAGCTGACCAAACCTGGACAGATTAAACTGACCCCACTTCAAATGAATACATTTTTAATCTTAATGAAAACCAATGTGAACGAAAAATGCCCTAGGTCAAGAGTTTTGCTTGGCATGAGTTAGCTACGTACAACCTGCATCAAGGAAAGCTGTTGACTCACTCTGGATTCAACGGGGAAAGGGTCAATTTTTTTTTGGGGGGGGGGGTGGGTGGGGGGGTAAGGAATTTTGTACTGAGCAATTCATGTATTAAATGCCTTTACTTTGTTATATTGCAATTTTGAAACTTAGTGGGCTTCTCCCATATGACAAAAAAATCAATTGAACCAGACCACATTACCCATTCCTTATTGTATTGAACCATAGACTATGAATGATCAGAAATATTGTGCACTGGTAACGTCTTTGTGCCCAGACAGTTGTGATCATATAACAAAACCGAGCAACTGTATGTCCATGAAAATTACCACGTTTACTGTTATATGAACATTACCCAACCCAGTTGTCCGAGTATCGTAGTGTGGTTTTTAATGATCCGCAACAGGAGGTACAGACATACTAAAATTACACATATAGAAAAAGTAACACGTATACTGACTGCAGTAAATATGGGAATCTGACATCCCACCATGGATAGAGACTCACTGGTAAAGAAAATATTTTCCAACTGGTAAGAGGGCCTATCATTTCTGTATCAGCCAGAAGCCTGTTGTAATAAGGCACAAGAGGCGCAACAGGAGACTGCACTTAGAGCTTAACTACTAGTATGTGAAAAAATATGGTGTTCCACAAATCGATATACCAAATGGCCTAGACAAAATTAAGTCACCTTCAAATGATAAAGGTAGAGCCTTGGGGCACATATTGAATTTCGAAGTAATATACACATACACGTATTTTCACTGAGTTGGCATCTTAAGTGTCAAATGCTTCGATAGTTTATATATATTTAATTTACACCTATATTATCACTAAATTTTATCAATTCCGTATTTTTGTAGAATGTATGCTAGACATTGGATCGGATCTAAGCGGCCGACAGGCTTTACCAACATCAGAGAAACTATCTATCTATCTATCTATCTATCTATCTATCTATCTATCTATCTATCTATCTATCTATCTATCTATCTATCTGTCTATCTGTCTATCTGTCTGTCTGTCTGTCTGTCTGTCTATCTATCTATCTATTTTCTCTCTCTCTCCTCTCTCTCTCTCTCTCTCTCTCTCTCTCTATATATATATATATATATATATATATATATATATATATATATATATATATATAAGCATTTGAAAAAGGCACTCTGTTTCAAACCCCAATATGTCTCGGCAGTTGTTTGATCCATGATGTAAACTGTGTTGTACAGATAATAAACGTTACTGGATAAAATAAAGAACCAAGAGGGAAAAATATCAAGGAAAGCCAGGTACATAATTTGGTTGAAGTACAATTATCTGTGAAGGTCAGAACAGAAACGGCAACAGTACAATGGTATATTCCACCAAACAGAATCACGGTGAACGTTCGCAAAATAACTATTCTATTTCTTCTTTGGCTTCCTGATTTCCGCTTGCTCCGTTGAATGCATACAATGCAGGCCACTTGACCTGCTGATATTATAAGCATCTCAGTGAGAATTACGCAAATGTATACGTATCTCAGAGCCACGAATGTGACAGAATGAAAGTAAATAGGCAAGCATGACCCTGTATACAGTTCTGACGAATCATAAATCTCTTGTCGCCCTAGAATTGTCATCCCTGCGGCTAAAGCAAGAGTTAAGGGCAAACCTATTAATAAAATAATTCCCATTTTGGATACGCTGATATGCGAGAACCTCAATACAAAAACAATATTCATAACACAGTCTATTGTTATCACGACAACAATAAAAGTTGAAGCATGATACGAGAATAATGCAATGAAACCCGAGAATATACACCAAAATCCAGATATCCATGTCCAGTGAAAAACCATGAACGCACCTCTGTTGTGTATATCGGCAAATACAACAACATACAAATAAATGATCATTAGTGAGGCAGAAAAAGTCAGGCAGCATCTTACAATATCGTTTGAGCCCTTGCCTGTTGACACAATAAACAGCATTGCCATGAAGTTTGTCACAAAACCTGACATTGCAGTTGCCACGGCCAACATCCGTAATCCTTTGCTTGGGAGGAGGTCAAAACAGCGTTCAATATTTACAGGCATTGGTTGACAATCTACGTTCGGAGCAAAACAACAAAGGTAGGAATGACTACTTTTTATTACCTTTATCTTTGGTAAGTAGTGCAAAAGAGACCGTTCTATCATATTGATGTTATTACCAACAATATTCAGTTCAGATAGTTCATGCTGTCCATCAAATATTGAGCTACCTGCGATTCTGATATTGTTGTTAGACAAGTCCAGAGATACAACACTTCTCAGCCCCAGTAAAGCATTGTGTACTATGTTTGATAGGCGAATCGATGACAGGTTAAGGCAAGGTAGAGAGTCTAGTCCAAAAAATGAGTGTGATGAGATGGCTGCGATTGGGTTTATTCTCAAGTCCAGAAGAATTAATTTCCTTAATCCTTCAAATGTACGGCTCCTTATATGAGACAAACTATTGTTACTTATGTTCAGAATTCGCAAAGACTTGTGATAATTAAAAGATCTGGAATGTAGTGACATTAATATGTTTGAAGAAAATTCCAGTAGATATAACACTTTAAACACAAATTTGTCAAGTGGCGTGAAACTTCGCAAGCTACATTGCTGAAGGACAATTCCTCTCATTTGGTTCAAATTTGAGGTAAATCTAATAGAGGTCAATTTGACATCAGTGCAATGAATTGTGTATCCCATGCATGTACATACAGCGATGCAACTGATTAAGTGACAGAATGCTTCATCATCTACTGATGTGGCACAATCTACCCTTTGATTGCATATATCGCTTGGGTGCAAGCAAGTGGTTTCAAATTTACAACGAAAAGCAAAAATGTATGTACACCTGGATTCTTTGCAGTGATGTTCATCTTCGCCCATTGGGCAGTCATTGTGTACATCACATATACGCCTGAGAGGAAGACAATAAGAATGGTGACACTTCAACATTCTAGGGCATTTGATCAGAGTGCACTTCTCCAAGTGATAACCGTCTTTGCACCACATCTGCTCTCTGTTTTTAGTCAAATCATACACACAAACCATTGACCTTGGGAAACAAGGAACATTTTCTTCATCCGAACAGGGTATCCAGTTCAAATGGGAGCATCTACGTGGCTGAACTCTGCCCAGAGAAAACTGACGAACTTTAACCATCCCTACACTTGTCACAACCTTAGACTGCATTGATCCATCTGCGAATACAAATTTGAAGCAGCCTACTTCATCTGATTTATCAGAACAATCTGGATGATCATTGCACCATTTCGAAAGATGTATACAGCCGCCCATATAACACTGAAAATATTGCATGTGACATTTACAGAATGGATCAGCACACCACAAAGAGCAGTAGGTAGTATTGGGAGAATGACCTTCATGATCACAAGTAGGCACACACACCATTTCATCAGTTCCGTCAGGACAGTCTTCTTGACCATCACATACGTTGTGTTTCAATATACATGTTTTATCGTTACATAGGAAATGTTCGTGCAAGCATGACATTTCTGGTAAAGAAGGAGATCGCTCACACAGCACTGCACTTGTATTTAGTGAATTGCCTCTATTATTAACTACAATATTTAACAAACAAAATGGGGCTGAGGGCAGGTATTTATCGTATGGATAATACCAAATCTGTATTCCCCATGACCTGTGGACTGCTTGCTGGAAGAGATACCATTCTCTGTAACTTGCGAGAAAACTTTGTGGATATATTGATGAAATTTGTAAAGTGACCCTGTTTGAAAATATTAGGAATGTTGTTATATTTTGATCAATCCAATGCCAAAGAGCTAGAAGATTAACAAAGTTAGCTGCAAAATAAGATTGCGTCCATTTTTTTGCATATCTGTTCGTCGCTAGAATATTTTCTATAGTAGAATAACATGACACGATGACTTCCATGCCTGCCGCAATATATTTGTCAACATAAAGCAGATCTGTCAGCTGGAAAACTGCCATGTGGCTATTGACAGATTCACAGAAGCTATGTATGTTTGATATTTTTGAGGTTCTACTATCAGATAAATCATAAATACGTATACATTTTCGTCCAAAATAAAACCAATTTTCATCACAATCTGATGTTTCTACCCCAAATATCCTAGCTGGTAATTGTGCTTTCTGTTGTTCACATATATATGAAGTATGTGTAAATTTTCTATTGCATGGAATTGTGATCCACTTGGAAGATTTGTGGATGGAAAGTAGTACAATGGCCTTGCACTTATAAGTGTTGTTTTCCAAGATGCCAAAATGCTGATATGACTTAGGTATCATTGCATATTTCACATTATTGCCATCCATGGCTGTATGTCTTTTGTAGTCATCGATTGTCCAACCTTTAAAGTATACATGTTTAAGTTCATTTTTTTCTAGAAAAGATTCCTCTGTTATTATCATTGGATCGCCCGTTACCCACACTAAAATATTTTTCTGCGAAAATAGAAGATAAGATACGTTTTGAGAACAAGTCAAGGCCATATTAAATGTGTATATTTTGTCCCCTTTGGCTGAGTACATATCAAGTGCCCAACGCATGTACATATAGAGGAACCCACATTGGCTACACATTGGACTGGGAGTACAAATTATGCATTTACAGATACCAAAACCTCATTTTAAAAAAGCTGTTCATAACATTGCATTATGTCATTCTTCACTCATGGTGATATAATACTGAAATGAAACAAATATATATATATATATATTGCACCTCTGACATCACACAGGTAGTGAAGTTTCCCACTTTGTGAAGCTTAGATTGCTTCGAAAGTAAAAAGACTCAAAGTAAACCTGGGTAATTATCATTTACGCCACTGTTTCCTTGGAAAATTTCTAGTACAAAGTGAACATGTCTTACTGTGCTAAACATCAAAATGATGAATAGTGCGAAGTGCCACTCATTTGGAATTTTACCCCAAATCCCAAACACAGGCTACATAAGCTAATGAAATAGCCCCGACTGGAAAATGTTAAGGAACTATGGTAATTGAGTGCTCAAGGTAATAAAGAAACACATATCGATGTGTGAACCATACTTATCAGTACATAGTGCAATGTCGTCTGATTATGACTAATCGGTGTTTTTATTATTCTTGACGAGGCAACAGGCTAGCCAGCTGGAAGTGGTGGCCTGCTGTATGAGGTGCTGTATACTTGAAGCAAGGCTTTATTCACAACCGAAATGACGGTACAACATACTTGGACCCATATTTCATGTGTGTGTGTGTGTGATATACCCAGCCAATTTATTTTAGTTCTATCAAAGATTTGTGTTAGCCATTTATTATTATTATTATTTTAATCATAATTATTTTTATTATTAATATCATTATTATAATTATTAAGTAGTAGTAGTAGTAGTAGTAGTAGTAGTAGTAGTAGTAGTAGTAGTAGTAGTAGTAGTAGTAGTAGTATATTGGGATTCACTACATCCATTACCTTAAACAGAAATTTAAAGAGTTAATAAATGTGCACATGCATTGCATGCCTGGATCATGTGAACACTTGGATATTGTTGGTTAAGTGACGTCGGGTCATTGAGTGAAAGGTTCATAAGCAGGAGGAAAGTAATTACCTTGTCGTGATAAATATATGGCCAACAACGGAATCATTGTCAGAATCAAATGGGTGGCTCTGACCCCTGCATGCATTGGCAACAGCATTGGTAAATTGATGTTAAAACCTCAAGTTCCTGTAGGCAGGTGGTTGCAGGTTCATTTACTGTACAAGTATTGTAGCCAGGAGTGCTTTATGCCGGATGTAGTCTACAAAAGACTAAATTTAAGTAATGTGTATTGATATCTGCAGGAATGCCCGATAGAAGGTCTATAAAGGGACAAAGTTGTTTACATTGCAAACTAATGAAAAAAAACTCAAGTGGAAGTCTGTAAACGGCCAAAGAAGTGAATATTTTTCTGTGTACTATGAGCTCATAAATTATGTGTTAAGTGTTGTAAATAGATGGATGACTGTCTGGTTGTTGTTTTGTGGTTTCATACATTCATGAATTAAATGTGTTTCTAGTTTGGCAGCTGATAGACATAAGGAGAGTAATTCTGAATTCGTTTTTTTAGGAATGTGTGGCAATATGTTTTAAAGTAGTCATAAAAGCTAATGTTCTAGATATATTTTCCTTTTCTGATACTGCGCTTTGAATTTAGGTTGCAGCCCATGATGATTGATGGCGGAACAAATGGGGCCCATACCGTAAAAAAGAGAAAATACCCTACTTGGACAATATATGCATATATACAAGAAATGGTCTGTCTTTTTGTCTTGTTGTCAGCTTCAATATAAATAAGTGATGTACTTTGGTACATAGTTGAGTCTACTTCAGCAGGGTGTAAGGTGGATTCATTCTTGTGATGAAAATTGGAGGCTCGTCAAGGATATGACACAAGTACGGTCATGAATAATTGCAGTAGTAAGTACCGTGAAACAAACAGGTAGTTAAGTATATCTACTTGACCCTTTAATGAAAGTGTCTTTGTTGTAAAGCAGTAGTGTGTAAAATGTACCAGATCAGACAGGCAGAAAAACAAGCTTAAGTCAATCCGTTCCTTGCATGCATTGTTAGCTCCCACCAGTCAAGCACTTGGCCATCCATATCTGTCCAACAGAGTTTGTAGACTAGTCTCTTTCAAAGTCTTCTTTGGGTAAATCAAAGAGAGACAAATTGAACACTCCAGTCCAGTTGTCAGGGTTGCAGGATGTAATTCCATTGTCTTCGCTGTTCAAATCAGCATTAGTGCAGAAAGTGTATGAATTTGTATGAGTTAGATTTTTTTCGCTGATGACAAAAAAAGGGGAAAAACTAGGTGAGGAATAAAAAAAAAGGATTGATAAGCAAGATTAAAGGCATCATGGGTTAAGCATAACTTAGTGAATTTGAAGTATGGTCATCAAGTAGGTACGGGTGAGGTTTCAATGTAAGAGTTCATTGCAAATTAGTACCAGCTTTTTCACGGCGAGAAGTGGATGAATATTATTAGGTACATTTATTTAAAAGAGCAGCCAATAGTTTAACCTGGCTGAAGAAAGTTTAGTGCAGAAAGTTTATGCATTTGCATGAGTTAGATTTTTTCGCTGATGACAAAAAAGGGCAAAAACTAGGTGAGGAAAAAGGGAAAGGATTGATAGGCAATACAAAGGCATCATGGGTTTAGCATAACTTAGTGAACTTGAAGTGAGGTCATCTAGTAGATACGGGTGAGGTTTCAATGTAAGTGTCATTGCAAATTAGTATCAAAATTTTCACAGCGAGAAGTGGATGAATATTGTTATGTACATGTATTTAAAAGAGCAGCCAATAGTTTGAAATGGCTTAAACAACACTGGCCTATCCCAGGTTGAGTTTGTTGAAGAGAAAAGCGCTGTCCACATATTCAGCTTTTTCAGGAGATCAGGCTGATGATATTTGAATTATTGAAATGAGAAATCTTGAACGCTTACACGGTTGTCCCAGAAGCCTATAGTTTAAGTTCAAGTGACTAATGAACAACCCCCATACTACTTGTGTACAGTTTGCTAGGAAAAGACAACACTACGTGATAGGTGGCTGACGTTTAATGATGTAATAGGTAGGTCACTATGATAAGTTATGTAAACTATAATTGTTAGAACATTTCAAACTAACCATACCTCAGGCTATAAGGTCATATGTCGTGGAACACAAATATGAAACACTTGTTGATGCAGCTGTAGCTGCTGATGAGTATACTATGGCCCACAAGCAGCATATGAATAGTAGTACTGGTGGTGGTGGGGGGGGGGGTGAGGTTTGGTCAGGGGCAAGTTCAACAGAAGGCAAAGGACCAAAAGGACTGCAAGTGATCTAAATAGCGGTAGAGCTTCCAACCAAGTAGGCATAGCAAGTACAGTTAATTCTAGTAATTGTCAAAAACTTGCATGCTACTGGAAAGTGATTAACGTTGCATGCTGAACCTACATCTCAGTGGACTTATTTTGAACGACCACATAAACCAGAGCCATTCCATAAGTTGCATCCAGACTTGAAACCTCAAGTAGCTAGAAAAATTTAATACAGGCCAGTCCCATGGCTGTAATAGCCATCGATAAAGTAGGGCACATTGAAGGGCCAGTAAAAGACTCATACTTATAATTAAAGTCTGACGGTTCAGTGTCAGTAGGTGAAAGTAGCAAAAAACCCTGTCATGATATTAAGAGACACATGGAGTGGTCAAAGTTTGATTATGGATAATTCTAGGTTCCAGTGGGGAGAGCTGATGGCCTTTATCAATTTCCAGGTTGTTGACTGTTCTGGAATGTTGGTTCCATTATATAGTGTTTGGTTGGAGTAGGACAGGTCAAATACAGGCTGGGTGACAGGTTTAGTGACAGTGCAAAAGGTGCCCAATCCACCCATAAGGGAGTAGATATGATCCTAGGGAATGACACAACAGGTCCAAAGGTGAAGGTGACACCTAGATTATCACAGACCCAGGGGGTGCTTAAGAGGCATCATCAAATTTGAAAGAGAATGGCGACAACCTATTGTATGAAAGAAAAGGCCAAGTTTGGGACAATGGGTCACAATTTCTGTTCTTGGTACCAAGAAAGTGCCACACGAATTATGAGGATTCAATCCTTTGCATTAGTGTATGGTCTTGAGGTGAGGGGTCCTTCAAATTAATTCAAAGAATGTAGTTTAGTTTCTGGGAGAAAGCTGGGGTACACATGTTGAAATATGTGTCATACTTCAAGTACATATCACAGGATATTTGCAAGGCAACTTAGGGGAACCTGCCAACTGCACAGCAAAACATGAGGGCATGGTATGATACAAATTTTAGAGGAAGATCATTTCCTTCAGGGGACAAAGTAATAATTTTGATACCTATCTCTGGAAAAATAGGCTACGTTTACAGGTCCTTACAATGTACATGAAATATTAAACTCAATAGACTATGTGGTAAACACCCCATGGTATAGGGAGTACAAGATGTCCTTTTATTAATGCTTTAAAGCAGTTGTTGATGTAGGCCCCTGTTTATGTTGTCCTATTTAATAGTGAGCAATTCAGGAAATTTATAGATGTTATTGAAATGGAGTTGGTAGTCCAATAACCCCTTTTGGGCAGGACCAAAAACACGACCCAATTGTGTACTTTTCCATGAAGTTTAACTAACATCAACAGAATTATTCCACCATGAAAAAGGAAGCTTTGAAGTTGATTTTGTCCCTATAGTACATTGAATTGTGGGTGTCGGCAGGTTGTTGTCAGTGCAGATGTTTTTAGATGACAATCCAATAAAGTATCTGCATAGGTTGAAAAACAATATCCACAGACTCAGGTGGAGCTTATTTTCACAGGAATACAACCTGGAAATAAATCACATCAAAGATAGAGACAATATCATATCTGGTTATCTCATTGGCATTGACAGTAGACATTGTGGTATTTCTTAAATCATTGAGAGTGCCACCCATATTAAAAAGGGATGATAAGTAAACCAGTGTGATTGGTTAGTTTTTCTGTACTTTTGAATAATCATGCCTTTGGTAGCTGTGCTTTTATTGCTCCAGAGTCACCTTGGAGATAAAGAGGTGGACGTTCCTTCTATGAGACTGACAGAATATATGCTGAATGTAGTCTTTCGAAGACTAAATATAAGAAGTATGCGCTGCTGGCTGTAGGTCTATGAGCAGCTAAAGTAGTATCCATCCACAGTTGGCCATAGGAAAGCTCAAGTGTAAGTTTATAAATAAATCAAAAATGAAAAAGGAATTAAAATGGTGTAAAGAGAAGTCCTAAGAAGCTGTAAATTGCATTCTTATACTTATGGGATATTCTTAGTGTACATGGACGATCAAGCATTATATCCTTAAACGTAAAAGACGTGCCAAAACATAACAAATACAGTGTGGGGCCTTGTCCAAACTGTATTTTGGGCTAAACTGAAGCACATCAAATGACCTAGGAATAAAAAGGGAGGGATTTGGGTTTTAATGGACTCCAATTAGACAGCCTTCATCTGCAAGTGATAAGAGGTACAAACAGAAAAAAAATCTTCAAAGTTTATTCAAACAAGCAAAACATGAATTCTAAATATGAAATGTATCAGGGAGTGTTTCCACCAACTGCAAAACAAGCCTCTAGAGAAAAAACGTCATCATCGAAGGCTGGCCTTAACTTCTAAATATAGAAGCAACATAACTGTGAGATGCCACCATTGTGTAGGCCATAAGATAGTGCACTGAAAACTACACCAATATGACAGGTTTACGTGTGGCTTGGCATGAAGCAATAAACACATGTCCGACCCAGACATAAACATATGCCCCATCCACTATGTTATGTACAGCAAAAATATGTACTTACGTGGGCACTTTGGAAAGACGCACCATGGACACACATATTGCTTGATCATCATTATAAGCCACTTCAGTGGTTAAAAAGCATCAGTTAATTATAATATATGTTTTGTTCCTGGATGGTAATACATTATGTTCTAAATAAGTATAACTATTCAATGAGTGCCAACCTCTAACTGTACCAGTTTCCCTTGTATTAAACTAATGAGTTGAAATATTTATCATGACGATGGTACCTATGAGGCGGAAGGGGGGCGGGGGGCTTCATTTCTAGCTACTGCATGAAGGATAAGTCAGTATCCCTAAGCTTTATATAATTTAATCCGAACGTATATTTCTATCCGATAAAGAGACTTCTTTATGTTAAAACACAATAAGATTTAAGGATTTTGATACAGAAAGTTCAACTTCAATAGCAAGGGAACAAAACAATATATCAGGCATGCATTTACATGCAATTTGATGGACTAAGTGAAACATTGACCTAAAACTAATGGTCTCTGCTGCAATGCAAGGTGAAGAGTACAGTGAAAAACAGGTGAAGAGGAGCGTAATTTAGTATCAAATTTGGGCATATTATATTAAACAACTGATGCAACTAAAATCATATTTTTATTAAAAACAGGTTCATATAAAACTCTTTAATTCAGAAATGGTTCAGACTAAACATCACAGAATCCACATGTCCGTTCTATTGCAGGTGACATCTTCTCACATGTATCACATACACACACACACACACACACACACACACATGCACACACACACACGCATATATATATATATATATATATATATATATATATATATATATATATATATATATATATATATATATAAAGTCAGGTTTTGTACAACAAAAATATGGTATTCCCTCTGGATTGATAATGGGCTAAATAAGGTCACATTTATGAGCGTTACAAAGGTGCTAAGACGTTATTTAGGAAACACAGCCAGAAGTATGTGCAAAAAAAAATATGCTTTTAGGCAAGAAAGGGTCCTGTTTTGGAACGCCATAAAGAGATTGCAGAAAAATGTTGTTACTCCCAATATATGCTTTAGCAATTGTTCTTCAACAATTATGCAAAGCAGCAATAAGTCAATAATGGGATTACAGCGATTAATTGTTCACATGGCTTGACAAAGGTTTATAGAGGCTAATGGTGACTCCATCGCTTCTGATTTTGTAAATGTTAAACCCCAAATGTTATTTAAAATGATACATTGGTTAAACAGGTTCAGCTGTGACAGTGTTGCTGCTGAACATCTGTGGTATGGTTAATTGCTGACAGTGTGTGAAAAATTAGCACATTTCTTTGTGTTCCCTCTTAGCCATAGTATCTTTCCCAATTTACAACTGGCATAATAGTGCCTAATTTGCAAAAAGACGTAATAAACCCCAACACATCAGAACACTTTCAGGAAATCATTTCGAGTTTGGTCCACTCGTAATTAGTCAAATTGTTTATGATATCAGCAGATTAAGTCAGTGATGTGCAGTTCAGTGTCTCGCAGAAATAGAGCTCTTCTTTTTCTGGCACCATTCTAACCGATATTGGTTGTACTGGAACAGTATGGTTCCCCCTATGTATATCTGCACCCTGGACGTTAAAAAGCGCTTTGACACGGAGAAAAATATATGTTAAATCATGGAATCAAGTATGTTAAAATGCAGGTGTATGATGATGTAAACAGTAGCTTATGTAGTCAACATATGCATGTGGATAAAATATTAAAGATGTGTAGGCAGACAATTTGAAAGCTAAGAAACATTGGCCTATCGTACTGCTACCTTAGTACAGTATTAAAACAAACTGGATGAAAGAAATATGCATTATAGTATTTACCAATGGGTGAGAAATAATCAGTTTACCTGGTGATTGCATGAGTAGGCTTGAGGTGGTGGAAAGCACACAAATTCAGTGCGTTGTGGGTATTCACACCGGAGCCGATGTGCCATCAAGTGTTCGATTAAAGAACACTACCTAGTTGAAACTTTGCCCGTGTCCACAAGCGCCCGTGAAACTGGCCTTCTCCAGGTAAAATATGCACTTTTATGGCTTATAAAAAACATTATACACGTTTAAATAATTATTTCTTTGATAATTCAACATATTAATTGTCATTAGCTCGTTCATTTTATTGCCAAATCGATATCAATCATGGGACCACATTATCGCACCTGCTTGACTATGGGAAGGCCAGTTAAAGGCTGTTTTATCGCTGATCTAAAGTGTAACTCAAAAAATCGAAAAAAATAAAACAAAAAAACACGTTTTTATGCGTATCATAAACATTTAAAACATACAGCATTTAATGGATATTATGAGAAATGAAAAAAAAAGTGAGTACAATAGTTTGCCAATAAGGCGAGTTGTACTCTATTTTGGTCAGTAATAGAATCATTTAATAGGCGTTGCATCATATAAGTTCCTTCACGGTAAAAGTACAAAGGGACATAGGGTTCGCATCTGCCTTAAACACAGGAATTTATTACTCCCAAGCCCATTTTGTGCACTTTATGAGCATGTTGTTTTGTGATCTAACCCTCCAAGATAGCTTTCAGCACACAGATGGCCACTGACGGCTAGGTTGGCCACGGCAAGTAATATAATGCATTTAATAGATTATAAAAAAGGTAAGATTGTATAACCAATTTAAAAGAGAATTATGTTTAGAAGCAAGCTTGGGGGAATTATAATCCCTCCAAGACTTTTGCTATTTTATTTGAATCAGACCGTTCATTAATACTAACATAATGACTTTGTATGTATGTATGTTTGTATTGATTGTGTTACTGATGAGTCATTATTGACTCTTATTGGTGAATAAAATTATCATCATAATTATAGTAATAATAATAATAATAATAATAATAATAATAATAATAATAATAATAATAATAATAATAATAATAATTATTATTATTGATATTATTATTATTATTATTATTATTATTATTATTATTATTATTATTATTATTATTATTCGGTGCTAAACGATACAGCAATGGCAGCTCAAAAAAAAGGTTAAAAAGAAATCCACATTCATTCAATATGGATGGATTTTTCTTTTTGAGGTGCAAAAAATGAGTTTGAGTTATGTATCTGTGTTGAAGTGTACTTATGTTTTGTTCACTACAATTGATTACATGTATTTTCTTTCATCTTAGTTTCGGATCATTATCATGATTTTATTTCTGTTCTCGCAAATACCTTTGCATATTTCCTAAGAAATAAGAATCAAATGTAATATTTTTCTAAACAGTATTGCATAATAACATCATGGCCTTCATAAAAACATGTTAATGGCATTCTTTTTCACGAATACTCCAGCTTTTATGCAATTTTACAGACATGTGTAGTGAAAAGGACAAAAAACAAATGTCTCGAGTCCCATGGCGTGTGCTTCTGTGTATTTTACCTGTCTGCTAACCAGTGATATTAAATTGTATGTCTGGAATCTGTAGCTTGTTTTTTTATATTTCTTGTGGCAATCTCAAATATTAGCTTCCCAGGGAGAAGAATTTGATTCAGCTCTGATAACACAATAGAGACGATGCAGACTAGATGTCCCGATAGTAAAGGAGGTGAATATTGAAGCTTGTTTGGTTTATGGTGGAAGCACAGAAGAAAGGCAAGTAACCAGTTCATCCCAACTGAGTGTGTGCATGATGATGTGGTGTGCTTCTGTGGCTTCCAAAGTCAACAGATGTCCAACATTGTAGCTTCTACAGCCACCCATTTTGCAAATTAATCCACACAGCTTCCTACATGGGTCTGTACACCAGCAGCTAAAGACGGTTTGCGGCTTAATTAATGGGCATGAAATGCAAACATTGAGAAAAACAAAAGCAAAACAAAACAAAACACTCTTGTTACATTTTGGGAGCAGACGTAGAAGTTACAACATACGTGGATACAGCTTCTAGTTTGTAAATTTTGCAGTTGCTTTTTTTCAATTTTTACAATTGAAATGCACATTTCCGCCATACTGATAGTCAATTACAGTGAATAGGCATATGAATCTTTGATCGTCAAATTGGAAAGTTGTGTTTGTACACACAAAACGAACAGTATTCAACGAAAAGATTAACAAAAATGAACTTGACCAGTTTTCAGAACAACCACCCTTCTTTGTCCCTTTTGTGTTGTGACAGAATCAACATGTTATAAGCATTATCTGTCCTATGCATTCAATAATGGTACTTACTACTGCATAAGCATCTCGTATTTGTATTAGAAGCTCAAATTATCTGTCATTTTATTCTTAGATTTCATCAAGTTTTACAGATTCCTGACATTTGGACATGATATTAATATATTCCATGTGTTCCGTTTGATGCCAGAACCTAAAACATCATTTAAGGTTCTTTTTAATCTAACAATAAATAATTACAAAATTTTAAACCAAACTGATTCCAATAGCTTTATGGGGAATGACAGAGTGAGCCTTTCGCTATGCTTGAGGTAACTTGTGGCAAATGGTCTCTTTGGATTACACACAAGTTTACAATATCTTTGTATGCCTTTGTTCACTGAAAAGTAGTTCAGACCTAGGGACCTGAATGTGAGGCCTCTTCATCCTGTTGGATATCATGAATACCTTGTCAATATTTTCTATTCTTATAACTAGTGTAGCTCTAGTTGAGGTGAACAAACGTTTTATACATGTTTGTGCTGGCCATTTGACATATTTGCATGAATACAGGCATAAATACATCGCGGTACAAAGACACCAAGACCCAGATGATGGTGATGGCTGCATGGCTTTCCATGCAGCTTTGTGCCATTTTTTTCAGTTTTGTTGTAATCATTGGAAACAGGAGTACCATCTGGATGGACTGTTGCCTCAATTGTGGAAAGTCAGGATACCTGGGTGCAAAATAGAACATTTATACAAGGGGTCAATTTCTAAGGATATGAATCTTTTTTGATAACTGTGAAAAAAGTATGTATGTAAACTTTATAGATTTAGAGGCATTAACTTTGACTGTATAATAACACAGCACCATTAAGGGGAGTGTTATTCGATCTAGTCAGATATATTGTCTGACTGTCCATGTGCCTTATATGACAATAAGATTGTGAGTGTTGGGTCACCAGGAGCTGATTTTATTTCAATATCAAAATATGCCAAAGAGGAAGATATAATGATAAGAGTGTTGCAAAAAGCTGGAGGACTCACCTGCTTACCTGTTCCAGTGGTCTGTTGGTTTTGCGGTCACGATTGCCCAGCTTAACCAATAGTCCACTCATTCAGCTAAGCAGGCAACAATTTAGACACCAGTAAATTATGTAAAGTTGATTTTCTATATTAACATTCTGCGCTTGTTTTGATAGCTTTTCAGCAAGTTTTCGTGTGGAACATCATATATATTGAAATACTTGTATCTTCACTTTAAACTCAGTACATGTGCAGCGGTGGATATCAATAAAATACTTGTTGTATGTTAAAATCCTGACTGAGTTTGACAAGTTCTGCACATCATGGAATGTGTGTGCTGAATAAATCATATGTCCTGTACAATGTATTTGAGGCATAAATTGTAGTGTGTGTTATTAATACTGATTGAATAAAAGGTAAGGAAAAAAGTGCACGTTTCATTTGTGCTCGGGCCATACTTACAGGGAATGTTCAACATTTTCATTCCTTTCGTAACAATACAGAAAGTACGGGCGGGTGGGGGTTCACTGTGGATGTGCACTTTTAATTTTTAATAAAATGATGAATAAATGGTAATGAACTATTTTTGCATTTTTCACTGGATAATGAAAATAAAAGACATGATTACTCTGTTGTAAGTCCAATATATAATGCTGAGAGAGAAAGAGAGAGAGAGAGAGAGAGAGAGAGAGAGAGAGAGAGAGAGAGAGAGAGAGAGTGTGTGTGTGTGTGTTTCAGGCACAAGTCCCATTTCCGGTGTGCTTGCCCATAGTCACATATATATGTATTCTGCTTATGTTGCCTGTGAGGAGACAAGTAAAACTGGTTAATTCTTATGAAATTAATGGCACTTAACTAAAATAAAAATCTCTTAAAATTTCATATACGAAAGTTCAAACATGCAGTTTTGGGACATGTTAATATTTTTGAATATATCATGTATATATATATTCATTACACCTCTAGTCAGGTTGTCCTCATCTGCTTTCTTGTAAGGACAGTTTTGTCATGTTACAAACATACATGTAACCCAGGTAAGTTCCATCGGGTCAATGTATATTTTAAGCAGCTCCATGGAAAATAAAAAGAGTATTTATGTTCAAAATAAAGGATATATCAGTTTATCCCCATGGGGAAGTTGTTTGGTCCTGAACATCTGCATATATTAGACTTACATGTTTCATGAATTAAACCAAAATTAAGCAAGAAGGAAGAGTACCAATACGCGTCTAATTTTGTGAAGTTGGCTATGCAAGAAGAGCATTCATAAAAACATGGTGATTAAAAACAGCACATGGGTAATAACCGTTAATAAATAGTTAAGTATTTAATGGTTTGCGAAAACTGCATGCAAGGAATTTGGAAGTTTTTTTTTTTTTGGAGGGGGGGGGTCAGTGTCATATTAGCTACAAACCTTTTGCATAATTATCAAGTTCGACATGTTACAAATATAGTCACGCACCCAAATGATCGGTGGATTGTCATGATGTTAAAAGTGCACTAGCTTTTTTACTGTGGCATGGGATGCGGAACAAAACAAATGCAAAATAAAATATCTGAAACTCTTTTCTTTTGCAACATTTTTACATATTGTTTGCAAATGCTTTCAAATAACATTTATTTTTACATGGAAAAGAAATATTTTAAACTGAAGACAGTCCCATGGTAAATCATGGTAAAACAGAAGGCTTTAATGAAAATTGATGTAGGCCTATCCAAGCTCACTTTTCCACCACACTTTATGCAGTGCTGGCAACCTCCCAAAATGTGGCCCTTGCTCGTGTCAGCATTTCATTTCTGTCACCAAGATATTCCGTATACTCCTTTTTTGCGTTATTACAGTGACCTCTGGTAGTGTCATCTGAAATCATGATAATTACATTTCTATCTCCGGCACAAGAGATCAAAGTGGTGGGTGGATGGCGCTGTGGACAAAATGTGTTGTGGAACACTCCCATCAAACCTGGAGGCGGGTGTTTGAAGGTAATCAACATGGTTAGTCATACATGCTGAGTCAAGAAACAAATCTTACATTCCATTGTATCTTTCAAATTAACTTGTTACACTCGCAGTTCTACTAATTTATGAATAGCATGGTACCTCATGTGGAATTGTGACAAAATGCTTGTTGTTTGACACAGTAAGGTTCTGAATAACTCAGCCAGGTTTCACCAGATTGTGAATTTAAGCACAGTATAAATTGTTATGCTGAGGGATCAGTGACATCATCTGGATGACTATAAAGGAAGGGAGTCTAACACATCTTAATGTGGGACGCACTCCCATCACTGCTGAAGGTTGTGGTTGTACGTAATCAACATGGTTAGTAATAAAACCACCTCGTCATCCTCACAGTTCTCATTTATGAAGAGATCTGTACCTCACGAATGAAATTTTGACAAAATGCTTAATGCTTGACAGGGATTGGTTCTGGAGAATTGAACCACTTCTCACCAGACCGTGCCTTTAAGCACAGTGTAAATTGTTATGATAAGGGATCAGAGGCAACACCCGATAACTATGTCGGAAGGAAATTTAAAGCATCTTCACGTGACCGCACTGCAGGAATTGCCACGTCTATAAACCGTTATGCACCATGAGGTACACAAGACTTCCAACATGATTTTGACCCTTCACTGACTTCCAGGGAAATTGCAGACGCTAAAGTATCTGTGACATTATGTGACTATGGAAGATTTGATAAATCAGTTGGACTTAGGTTACACCTTACACGCCAGTCTGTTTAGCAATAAAGTAATTGGATTGTAGACGATAAAAGAGGTCGAGCGTGAACTCCCAAATCTTCAGAAATTGAGCATAATGATAATAACAATAATAATGATGACGACGACGACGATGATGATGATGATGATGATGATGATGATGATGATGATGATGATGACGACGACGACGATGATGATGATGATAAATCCATACCTTTAGAACGCAGGATAGAGAAAGAGGCAGGATAACAGGGTAACATTCAAGGTTGTCTCACAAAGCAGCTTCAATGTTTTCATAATTCTTTTGAATATTTTCGAATAAAATAAAACGCATATGTGCTTATGTGTAATTCCTGTAGATTGTAGGTTCATTTAAAGCCATGATCCCATCATATGTCACTGAAAATATCCTGAAAAAGTAACCTATGATAAGTGTCAGTATATGCATGAAGTATTGTAAATAAATAAAGAGACGGATGGCTGGCTGGCTGGACTCATAGGTATACAGACAAACAGACAGCCAGGCTGACAGACAGATAGATAGGTAAACATATAGAAAGATAGGTAGGTAGGTGTGTAGATAGATAGATAGATAGATAGATAGATAGAGAGATAGAGAGAGAGAGATAGATAGATAGATAGATAGATAGATAGATAGATAGATAGATAGATAGATAGATAGATAGATAGATAGATAGATAGATAGATAGATAGATAGATAGATAGATAGATAGATAGATAGATAGATAGATAGATAGATAGATAGATAGATAGATAGATAGATAGATAGATAGATAGATAGATAGATAGATAGATAGATAGATAGACAAAGGACAGTGTGAAAGTTTCATCACATTGTGCAAGAAATTACTACATTTTTAAACCAAAATTTGATTTCTGACTTTTCACTGTGATAATGTAAGGATTGAGGGCCAATTTTTAAAACCTCAACCACTTCCATAGTCATTATTCAATTTTATTTCAAAATATGTAGAAGTCTGCTTGATTGTGTGCTGGCTCTATTGCCCACCGCAGACTTTAAACTCTTGAAACTGTCACATTCTTCATCTTTTGTTGATGTACCTAAGTCAAATTGATTCCATATAGTGACAAGTTAGTCAATTCATATTCTTAATTGACATTTTGTCATACATTTGGAAACAGTGCTGCAATATTTACCACTATGCATTTCATAGCCACCCCCCCCCCCGCCCCGCACTTACTAGTGCTCCTAATTTCTGGCTCTGTGTCATTTTTGTACTGGTGAAGCGGTTGCTCGAAGCATTTCAGTTACTATTTTTTAATATAACACTTGTTACTGCATGTCTGTAAACACTTCCGAATTTGCTTTATGTAGTATGGATTCTGAATGCCGATGATTGAAGGCCTAGTGATGGATAAATATATGTATATAAATGCCTAGGGGTATCACATGGATGGTGGTAATTATTAATTTATTAAGCTTTTTAAACTATTGTCTAATATTAACAGGGTTCCTGTGTTAGTTAAGTGTTTTGGTGTCTATGCCTGCAAATTTAATACCGTGTTGCGAGTTGTTACACCTCTATTATAAATGGGTTCGCTGTTTCCATGTATAGCACAGTCATTGAAAACAAATTACCATGATGCTTTAGTTCGCTTATTTTCAATTACTATTTAGAAAAACATAACTAATTCTGTCTTTAGACCCCTAGGTATAAAATTGATTTAAATGGGACAAATAATCTATAAAATATTTTATCTCAGGCATCTTGCCTTGGTTGCTTCGACATTCATACGTCTTGCTTGGATAATGCCTCCGAGATGAATATGGCACTGAAGGTGTCTCTTTTGAAGTAAGAGTCACCTAAGCAGATCCCTGATTCACGACTAGTGTCAATCACCAATTCGTTGTATCACCAACAACGAGCCGTTGATATCTTAATTGTGCACTACTTTCAAATTTAATTTACACACTCACTTAAACTTCTAAAACAAGGATGTAGGGGATGTCTGTGTAACTTTAAGGCTCTGAATTTGTGTTGCGTTGATTTTTAAGTGACCTCCATTGTTATCATGCTAATTTGTACACATTACTCTGAAATTTATAAAAGCAAGTTCTGTCTTCTGACAATTTTCACAGCAACAAGGTAAATTATAATACTACAGATGTTGCTAACTTACCATGAAATTGATTTATTCGGACTGCATTTTTGAAAACATACAACTGAAATTAAGATTTCCCATGATAAAGATAAAAACATTGTAAATCAAAATCCAATCTGTCATTAATTTAGGTCGCAGTTTCGCAAACAGTTCATTCAAATTAAGATTTTTTTATGGCAGCCTGAATCAGCATCAGAGTGAAAAAATGAATGCAGCCAGACGCCATTTTTGCAGCCATTTATTTTTGATATCCTGTGATTGAGCCGTTTTAAAGGGGCGAGCCAAATTTGAAAATTAAACCTTCCCCCAGTCCCACCCCACCCCCGCCTCCAAACAAACTTACCAATAGAGTAACAATCTCTCTAAATAGCTGCATATGGTACATTTGATCTTTTTTTGTTTTAATCAGAAAATGTAAATTCAGGACAATTATACAAATGATGTGAAAGAGGCTATGTAAAGCGATCTTGACGTATGCAGCTCATGAGCGATAAATGGTGAGGCACACATTGGTATGTTTCTTGGAACCAGCATATCATCTATTCCTCTTTTAAAAATACCCAGACTTTAGCTGTGCTCACCTGGTTCTGACGCAAGGCGATGTATGTAAAACGTGACTCAAATATTGTGAGTGGATCGGGCCAAGCTTTATTCATACTCACAAAGTTGTGTCGGAAATGACTCAAATATTTTAAAACCAGTAACTCTAGCCTCGAATTAACGACTAGCAAATGCAATTGTTGCTGGGTACAATGCCTTAACGCATCAGTCCAGCTTAAACTACTTAATACATGATTATTTGCACCTAATCCCAGCACATAGCATCCAAACACTGTCTTGAAACATTGTGACGTCAAATTCAAGCATGTGTTTACAAAAGACAAATGATATAGATCTTCTGCCACACGTGCATGAGGGCTCTTCTGCTTAATGCTTATGTTATATTTACAAATATTCCTTTGAACATTGCGATAATCTCTTTGATAAATGCGAAATAAATATTGAGGTATCAATTGTATATATGATGTATAGTTAGATGGGTAATTCGTATTCATATTAGGATAATACCTTCTGGTCAGGGAAGTGGTACAACGTCTAGAATACATGCGATATCGTTTTGCTTCAAAACTCCACCAAAAATCTGATCCTTTGATAGATGGATATGTCCATTTAATTTTGTATCTCGAACTAAGGCAATGGAATGCTTTATTCTTTTCTCGCAAATCACCACTAAGTAAAGAATTTATAAGATAAGAAATCTTCATGCTAGAGTTTTTCGTCAAAACTAAAACAGCTTTGTCAGGAAATTCATAGATGTCCACGGCAAGTGCAGTGGAACATGTTTTGTTCACGTGATTTATTTTGAATATCATTAATATTGGCAAAACAGTATCATATTGACTCCTTTCCTGGGTTAACATTGATGGTAACACAATGTTTATTTTTGGCATTACAGCGGAAGTCAGCATCGTAAAACAGTATGGTGTAACATCGACTGGAAAATAAAAGGCAGGCACCTTCTTTATAATAATATTGTTACATTTCGGGACAGGGTCCAACGATAATGTGAGTAACATAGTCTGCAGAGTGCAGCCTCTTATAGTCAGAAAAATTGATATTCTATTAGATACATATTGCATTTTCTTCGTAGGGTCGCAGAATTCTGAATATTGTGAAAATTGTGTTATACACATGTTCAGCTTTTCTCTATCGGTGCTTTTATAATTTGTACTAAAATCTATATAGAAGTTCTCTCCACCTGGTCTTCGAATTGTAAAATAACTAATCCATTTCTTTGGTACATCATCTGGATACTGGGAAACTGTTACACAATTCCTGAGATGCAATTGCATAGATTCCGTACCAGTAAATACAGCTGTTAAGCGGGTACTGTAATGTTTCATTAAGGATATGTTCATAAATGTGTACATAAATTGAGATATTCCTTGACACCTGGAAATTTTGTATGCAATTGTGAAAGATAAACATTCAAATGCAATAAGTTTATAATACATTAAAATGAGACTAGAACCGCTTGATATAACTGGAATGTACTCTTTTTCAACGTGTGGGAAGTACTTTAGATAATTACAAAACGGTCCGATCTTCGTTGCATCCTCAAAGGTATGACCATCAAATATAACTATACCTGCATCTGAACACAAGTCGTATATTGGCCCCAACCACACGATGTCACTTATTACCAACTCTATGAAAAAATTAAGCGGCGAGAAGAACTGTAAAATTGTGACACTCACCTGATTTCTCCTGTGGGCTATAAGGAAATTTCTGACAGCACCACTGTTATGGTGAGTTAGTTTTACACGTTGGTATTCAATTCCAATGCATAATGTGGCTTTGACCAATAAACCTAAAGTAATTCTGTCTTGAGGTGTCAGACAGCAAATGCTAATTTGAGTTACATGCGATTTGCAATACACTTGTTTATTGATTAAATTGAACTGTAAAATATTGTACGTACATTCCTTGATCAAAGTTCTGGCAGAATGTTTTCTATATATTTTGATCAATATGTCATAGTTAGTCCACAGGGATGCTGCAATGTTTAACCAAAGACATTTTCCTTGTGTTGTCCGTACGTGTAAGTTAGATGACACAGGCTTCAGTATGTGGCTTGTTCTGTTATTGTTGGACAGTATGCTTAGCTGAATTTCATTCTGAATGCACTTTAAGGTATGCCTTGACACCATCCTTTGTCGGAAATAATACAACAGAGCAAACGTGTCATCAAAACTGTTTAATAAAGCAAAGAACTGCGAAAAACTTTGCCTGTAAATAATGTTTAATTTATAAGATCGTGATAAAATATTTATAATAGCCCCTTTGCCACAGAATTTTCCCAAGAAATCCTTAATATTTGTCCGTGGGCTTTTTACTCCCAAATAAGCAATTGGACACTCCCTTCCCGAATATAAAATATCAACGTGTTTTGACAAAATCTGAATATTCCTCGATTGTGGCGCAAGTATTCTCCAAACGATTAAACTTGAAATTGAGGTTGTGATAAGGTTTTGCCAGTGAAAAAACAGTGTCCCACAAACAGTTGTAATGGAAGTGTCAGAATCAGAAAAAAAAACCCGTTGTACAGATTTAGATTGGGTATCCGACTTGGAACAACCCCCAATTTGTCTTGTAGTTTGTACCTGAATTTGAATTATAGCAGCATTTACATTGGCAATGTTAGCCAATCGGCTAAGAACACCTACGGCGAGAGAGAGCAGATAGACCTCTACTTTAATGTCATACCCTATATGTCCTTCTTGCATAGTTTTTGCAATAGCTTGGAAATAGAACGAAGCTGTGCAGCGTCTGTACATATTGTACTCCTGTATCAAACATATCATGTTGTTGTTTGATAAAAGAACAACGTTTTCAGCATATGTATCACTGAACAATATAAAACTTTTATCGCTGCACTCGTTTCTAACTGTTACCAAAAATGTATAGGCTCGCCTAAGGCTATCTATTTTCCGGTCCTTTGTCTGTTTCCTATGCATAGATGGGTCAAATATTGAGACCATCCTCACATATTTGATTACGAGTTCAACATTCATATTCACATTCACTTGGATGTCAAAGGTGGTGACTACTCGATATCCAGAGCAAAGTGTGCGCATCTTGTCATCAATTACCACAGTTATGAGCCCAAACGGTTGAGCACACTTAGAAAGATTAATGCAATGTTTCTTGTGTCCGTAAAACCATATAGTGTTTCGTCTTTTTACATGACTTTCAACCCATATGTGTGTCAGCTTTTGTGCCTCAGTTATATGCATAATCTGGTCTAATACGTCTGTGTAGCAATCATACAGTAAGACTGCCATGTACATACAAATAGGTGCGGGTAATGGCAAACAGAATGTATTATTGTGCAGTGGTTTATGTGTACAATTATTCCCACTTGGCATTGCAACCGCTTCACTCGATATGCCTGCTGTGTACTGCTGTCCAAATATGATCAGCACCATAACTTTACAACCGTAGGGATTGTGCTTTAAAAATTGTTGTTTTTTTTCTCACATCCCTATTTGAAACGAAACGTTACAAAATGAAATTGGTGATACTGATTTCCATACATACAGACAGGATAAATGTGTTCCCGTACTGCAGAAAAAAGTCTTTTCTTGTCGTTCTCTAATTTACTTAGCATTTGTTAATGAAGCCTTAAAAACTTGAATGGCAACTCAAATCAGCAAAAAAAAAAAAAAAATGTGTTCGAATTTGGATTTTTTTGTATCAAAGCCATGCACAAAAAATAATCAACAATTTCTGTAGCTACATTTTGTTTCCATAAATTGCCTGTGTGAATTTTGGCGTTTGCAGGTACATGCAAATGCCGTAAAAGCCACATGCATACTACAAACTGACATATATTAGGAGTTTTTCACAGCTAACATTTTAGCTTGAAGTATGTATTTTCCAATATGTATATATATATATATATATATATATATGTTTTTGACGTCTCCCCTTGATCTCTTTTTGAAAACTTGGTTTGACTGTTGAACACTTGAATTAAAAAAAAATCGAACACAGGTTATTTAGGGAACTTGAATTTAAAAAAAAACAACACAGGTTAATAAGGAACAAGGTAAGATATAAAAAGTGATTGGGATATAAAAAATGTATAGACCCATTTGTTTTACATGGATTGTGAAACAGGTCAAGCCTATATTAATCATTCTCCATGATGCAGATGGATGTGTATATTTTCCTACCTACTTGCTCTGTGAGGAAACTGAAGGATTTGGGGAAAACCACCAGCCACAGAGATGGAAGGCAAGCATGTGGCAGCTCCACCAACCATACACTGGGATGATAAAGGACCATACATAGATTAGATTGTACTTTTATGGCGGTGGCGGTGGTGGTGGTGGTCAGAAGTGTGCAGAAGGTGTAGCGTTGTTGCTCCTTTTTGTTTTATTACCATGGTTCATCTTCCAATACCAATGTGATGAAATATATTTTACTCCTGACTTGAAGCAGACAGTAACCCATGGAAGTGAATTGGTGGTATTTAACCTGTCCTCTCCACCTTTCAAATATTCTTCATTAACTACAGACTTGAGTTTGTTTCACAATCATTTAGATCTAGCCACTCTAACCCCAAAACGTGTCAGATGTGCCAAAGATAACAAGGGACATTTTGGGCATGCAACTTGCTGGTTTTGCTGACCTCTTAGTCACCTTAGATGACAAGCAAAAGAATAAAATAGGCCTGTGATTTTTTGTGATATTTATGAATGTGGAATTTCATATAAATGCCCTGTCTCCCATAGAGCTATGGTTAAGACAGCACAGTCTGCAGCAGGACGCATTGTTTTTAATGGAACTAGATTATATGTCTTTTATGAAAACGTACTTGCTTGCAAGCCTTGCTACACCCCATTACCCCCCAAAATATTTGGGTATTTCTTTTGTCTTAAAATGTTTTGCTTGTGTTTTATTACTATTTCATATCATATTAGCTCTTGATGAGTTTCCATCTGTAATGCACTCTTTAATCAGTGGTATACTCTATTTCAGTACCAGGTTTACAGTTTGTTTAGCATGGCTCGTTGTTTGCTTTGATTTGGAAGGGTCATTATAGCCATTGAGTGTGCATCAGTTCACTGTGTTGACCTTCTTTGTTGGTGAACAAAGAAGTGGTGACCTACATACAAGCACAGATATAAACAAAGGGGAAAATTCTGATGTGGTCTAGAAAGATCACAGAGAAATATAATGTGTGATTAATTCGAAAATTGTAAAATACTGGTGAGAGTTCTCAGCCTGGACATATAAACCAGCTTCTGCATTGCTGGAAGAGGAGGATTCTGAGATCTGACCAAAGCTGTGTGTCTTTAAGCCAGCAGAGCTGTGAGCCATTGTCATTGCCAAGGAGATTCTCACTGATACATTATGCCTGTGGGGTGTAGCGATGCTACTTCTTTTCTCCGAAAAGTTTTGTGATACTGCCACGTTATTTTTGTATTGGTTTGATTATAGAGACTCCTGGTGGCACTCCAGGGAGTTAGAATTAAAGGCAATCAAGGGAAAAAAGTAGGCCCGCGACACCACAGGACGGACAGTGCATTTTAGTGTTACGAGAGTTACTGCCAAATCTTAGACAAATGATTGAATGCATTAACATATGAGAAAATTTTGACAACAAAATATATTGTATGTGGGTATCTTGATAAGGCTTGGGGTACATTAAGAAGTTTTTTATTAATTATGGCCATTCTTCTTCCAATTAAATTTACCCTGGTGAGTTTTAACTCTTAAAGTGTACCCGACCCTTACAAGATTTTAAGTAACCACTCAGGATGACCCATGTTGAATTCAAAAGTGATTTAAGTGATTATTTAGTTATACACCATGAGGGATCATTTATTATTTTGTGAAGAATAAAATGTTTCCTTGTGAAGTATTGGAGGAGGTCTGACTCTGTCTCCATTTAGTTGCGGTACCTGTAATGGAACACAGGAGGGCTTCATTATCCCTTGCTCTTCTTGCCTGCTTGACCATGTGAGTTTCCATATTCACGGACTGGGAAAAAACATTCTTATACCTGGACTTTCACAGGGCCTTCAGCGTACAAGTCCTGTAATTGACATTCATATTATTCTATTGGACTGTTTGACATCAAAGGTAAATTGTGCCTTAAAGTAAATTCATATTAGCTGGATGGAATTTTGCGGATCATTTTGGACTTTGCTGGACTTAAAGAATTCATCGTACTTCAGAGATTATTTCCTTATTGGTTTAATGAGGAATTATGACTTTAAAATTTCTTCCAAATTGTTAAATTTTGCTTGATTTTCTTTCGATGTAGTTCTTCTTTTTAATAAATCAAGTGCGGTATGGATCCTGATGCGCATAGAACCGGATTAATAGCAGTACTCATTTCAGTCATTCTTCATTGTAAGGGTAATGCTCATTCGCCATAACTCACTCCAAGACAACAACTTAGGTTGTAATTTCAACAGGTCTCCATGAATAAATGTAGATTTAGATTTAACTTAATTCTTCTCTCTTGTTCTTCCAAGTGTGGCATGCCATGGTTATATGGACGTAAAATCCTGGAGCCGGCCAAGAATGGGTCCCCTATAGGTTAATGGTTCATTGGCTCAGCCTGGGCCTGGAAAAAAAGAAGATCCATTACAGGGGTGTGGACAACATCTTTGAGTGGACTGGCATACTTGGTGTTTAATTGTACCAATACTGGAAACAAACTGTACCTCTGTGGGATTTGGATCAGCCTATTTTGCACCTACCATAGGACCTGGAACTGTAGGACAGTACCTGTAGAGAGCATCTCATCAGGAATTAGGATTTACCTGCAATCTGTGTGATATTTGATTATCAGCATAGCCATGTGCATACTCTCATTTACCTATTCTGTGTATATTGAATGTTGATTGTCAGTATATATTGTTACAGTTAAAATTATCCCATCATTGTCATTTTCTGTTGATTTCCAACACGATCAAGAATATTGTGAAGGTAGTCAATTGACCACAATGATGCATGCATAAAAAGCATTAGAATGAATCTTTATTTGCCTATTTAAGGCTACATGAACTGACGCTTTAAGTACCTCATTTTATGAGCAAGTTAGTTAACTCCACAACAATGTAAAATGTGGTGATTTTATGGTTTTAAACTTAATTAACACAGCATTACATTTAAGTAGCATGATATTTTTATATTTCTCAAACCAGCAGGAATCATGAAAATCTGATTTATATATGCTTGCAGTTCACAGAAAAACTTAACATCTAATCACGTTGACGAAATTAATTTTTAGTCATTGTCTGAACAGTGCAATATACTAATAGGGTTCTTTTGAAGGATTACTTCACACTTTGATATGCATCATCATGATATCATGTGCACAACATATTTGTAATTAGCAATTCTAAAAGAGAAAATAATGTCTTCAAGATATTTATGCTTTACGTTTCCACTGCTTTCTTACTAGATGTTAAGAGAGAAAGTTTCCAATGTTGGCCTATTATTCCTTGCAACGTATGTTAATGTGAGCAAGTTTCGACAGATACACCCTTATGATACCTTTTGCATATATATGAAAAACTCAATACTATGCACGTTGCACAGTTTTACTTTAACATTACAGAGAACATGGAACTTTAATCTGTGGTGAATCGCTGGGGACACACAGAGGTAAAGGGCGCTCAACCATGGTCATCGCTCTCCAAAATGTACAAAGGGTAATCTTTCATTACTCCACACCCCAGCCAGGAAGAGTATATCTTGGCATTTAAGAATGACGATGAGAAGACCTTGCCACAACATGCCTGGATTATGATTGGTTCTAGTTAGTAGTGCAAATGAGTTTGCAATGATTTTTTGGCTACCAATATTTTCTAGTATTTTTATTGTGACAAATCCGTACTTGGTCCATAATCTGAACATTTTTTTTTCTTTTTTTGCACTGTTTAAAGTACACACCACCTTGCTTGTACCATTCCCCTGGCTTATTAATACAAATTTGACTTCGATTAATTATTGTGAGTAGCAATTCCCACACTTCTGGTCATGACTGAGGGCAGAATCCCTTAAGACGGAAAATACCAACAGGTTAGGTAGGGAATAATGGGAATGGTGACATATTTATTAGGACAAACGGACAAATGGGTTGACAGAGGATAATATAAAGTGATATAAGGAGGATCTTATTAGCTCTGATAACCTAATGTCGCAGTGTGAATGTGATCACCCGTGTCCATGTATCTCTCTGCAAACTTCTTGCTTGTGCTTGCGAAATAGTTCTCAGTGTAGGCCCATATTTCTTCCAGGACTTACTACGTATAATTAAATCTACGTCTCTACTGATATTGGTGTCTCCACCTAAGATATGATAGAACATTTATGTAATAATGTAAAAGTTTTAGAATCCTTAATATTCAAAGATTCTTCATAAAACTTAGTGGGAACGTTCAAGAAGCAATGTGTAGAAACAGAAGAACACTTATAGCATCAATTAAGTGTCAACAGGCAATATGAGAACATATGAATTGAGATTAAAATTTATGGTGTTGCTGCTTCTATTATTAATTGGAACTAGCATCGTTTGGAGTTAAAACACATTGAATTCATTGTGGCAACAGACAAAAGAAATGGAAACGCAAATTTAACACCAAAAATGTGCTAGGCATTTTATCAAACGATAATTAATTTTAGTTGACAGTGACCTTTCATCACGGCCGTTAGACATTATGTACAGGAAACCTGGTTCAATGTATTGGGAAACGATATGGCTTAGGATAATAATTATACAATGAATGTGTATGACATCTTAATGGCAGTTTGATATCGCATAACGCACATGAGCCTAAATTATGACCTCCAGGTTATGGCGGGTATGCGTGTCAGAGAATGTGATGTTTCTCTAATTACATATCAGCAGAACCATGGGACCCATGTTACTAGAAGCCCTGTACTAAATATTAACTTATATTTATGTATCCTAATCAATAAAAACTACAATCACGGTACTCCTGCTACTAGTAATCTTGAACGGTGGCATATCACTTGTGTTTTGGTATGATAACCAGCCTGAAAAGAAAAAAAAATATTTTCCTAGTTGCGAGTCCAATGTTACTATGACTCATCCGATGTACAATGACAATGTAGACGTCGGTTGTATTATGGTCATCACATGTCACTTTGATTTTGTTGTTATCATTGATGTGTTCCTTCTGCAGGGGTTAAACATTGCATGTAAGTAGGTACCACAGAGACCTTGCCTGCGGGACCTGAAATGTCCGAGTGAGCGACCTGAATAGCCCATTTTCATGCCTCATTTTTGCATAATTATCCTTAACACTTTTCAATAAAATTTACATCATAATAAAGGTCTCTTCTTTATTACTGTGGTGTTGTTATTTTCATTGATATGCATGTTATTTATTGACCGGGATGTGAAAAAGTGATATTTTCAGTGGTTTCACACCTTTTCCGCGTTTGTGGGCAATGGCCAAATTTGACCCTTTCCTTTGTTTCGGTCAGCGTCATTTTCCGAATGAGTGATTAAATTCAAAATTACCATATATAGAAAAAACAGATTCTAAGCTTTATTTTCGTATAAAAGAACTTACGCGTACCCCCAGAAGTTTACAAGAAAATAAATTGAAAACTTTGAAATAAAATTTCAAAATGTTAAAAAAAAATTACATGATAAATTTTTGTATGGTTTAAGAGCTTATTTGAAGCAGAACAATGTGAAAAAAAAGAGTTTGTATTATGCACCGCAAAAATACGACGTTAATTTTGTGACTGGCTCAGCTTGCCTAAAGCGAGCAAGGACTTCCCCCATTTTTTCGTGTCGCCGCCGACAATGCACAGAGCGTCAACTCGGATCACACCTCGGAAATCCCCTGGACAGTTTGGTCGGAGATTAGTAAGTTTTATCAAGTATACATTACACAATGTCCTGGTGACTTTTCAGAGAAAGCTTTCTTTATTTTAGCGAAAAATTTTAGTCTGAAGTGTAACGCGTGTAATTGCATTGACTCGATTAAACTGATAAATTGGCACTTTGGAGACCAGACCTCGTCAACTTGTGCGTCGTTTTACGCACGATCTAGATTGAATCATGCTTCTAAACAAATAACTTTGATTTAGAAGAGTGTTATAAATAATATAGGCATCAGCTTGTATCCGAATTCGATGATTTTATTGACAAAGCGGGTCTTCAAAAAATTTTGGGTCGATGAAAAATGTAAAATCCAATATGGCGGATGTGCGATATCGCGATGTAAACAAACGAAGCGGTCACAGATCGCACTCCCCTTCTTGTTAGATTTTTCTGAATTATTAGCAGTAAATTAAGCTTTAAATACCGGCAGTCTGCTGTTGTATCATGTCCAAATGAAATTCAATGTTTTAATGTGACAGTTCGGATAAGGTGTGACGATGATATTTGCAGAGAACTTTGTGCTTTTAGTTTTATAGTTAGGCCTAGTTAGTTTTGAAATTCAAACTTGTCGATTTTTTTGTAAATATGCTGAACATTTGTCAAATATTTCTCTTGATTTGTAGACAAAAACTTTCATCTGGCGTTTATACAATAAATACTTGGTCCAGCAAAAATGTGGGTTTCGGTGAGTTTTGGTTGGTTCAGGTGGGGTTAGGTGAGTTTTGGTGGGTTCAAGTGGGGTTTGGTGTTAAGTGTGACTCCATGAAAGGCATGATTTTATCTTTTACGTTTTATATTGTACATCACATACATCGTTACGGTACCTGTACCATACTGAATTGCATTGGTTCAGGGCAATGAAGATATTCATACTGTGTATTAATCCAGTCACGTTAAGACATGAAAGTTCATGAGTTAATAATAGTGTACTCACAAGCCATTTCCACCATGATAGCCTTGTGAATTATCCCTGGCCATTGCAATGTTTGCACATCTACTTCTTCCCAATATTTTGCTCCCATTGCAGGCTGGTGATATTTGCGCGGGTTTAACCACTGCCAATGTTTGATGCAACCACAAGGGAAAGACTACTAGATATTTAAATTTGTTGCCTTGCCCCATGCTTTGCTGAATTCTGCAGTCTTTCAACACAGCACAACAGAACGCAGTCTTCACAATCCGCAATTCAGTTAAACGAAAATTCCCGGCTTGCAAACCTTTGAGAACGAGGCTAACCGATGGTCAAATATTTTGTATCTTCATTCAATATTTTGATAGGTTAAGTCTAATGAATTTTCCAAAAATCTGCCAGAGGTAATTAAAGATCCGGTTATATGATATATACATAAGATTGCATAATAAAATAAAACTTTTGGGGCCAAATGATAAAGCTGAAACATCGAGATTATAATTGGAACTTGAGCGAGGGTAGACACACATGTTCCTCCTTTATCACCGATGCTACCTTACTTCCACAGAAATCTTGACCATTGAATATCTTACCAAGATCGATATCTTTTTTAATTGTAGTCTAGTAGGTACAGCAAAATAAATAAATAAATGAAGAAAGAAAGAAAGAAAGAAAGAAAGAAAGAAAGAAAGAAAGAAAGAAAGAAAGAAAGAAAGAAAGAAAGAAAGAAAGAAAGAAAGAAAAAATAATAATAAAAATAAACACACAACAGCAAAACGTAATCATTTGTTGGGTTCAGAGATGTGAAAGATTTAGTGGTAATACCTAAGAATTTGCTGGACTATAAATTGTGTCCGTAAATTTCAGCAAAAATCTTAACAACCAAAATCCAGCATGCCCATCAAAAACTAAGCAGTAACAAAATTAAGACTGTGCCGGATTCTGCTGGGCTGCAAAGACCCAAGATTCAAAGTTTTGTAAGTTCTGTACCCTGAGGCCTACTCCAGCAAAATCCAGCATCTTAAACAAAAATCTAACATTCTAAAATTTTACAAGTTCTTTTCCCAGCGAAATCAAGCATGCTCCCAGCGATATCCAGCATCCGAAGCAAAAACAAGAAAACCCTGAAAAGACTAAGTTCTCTTTCCAGGACAATCCAGCCTGTTTCCAGCAGTACCCAACATTCCCAGCAACAATGAGAATACCTTGAAAAAAAAAAACTAACCAGGCCTCACTTGTCCAAAATAGGAAAGAAAAGAACATGGATGGATTCAGGCCAAAATTATTTTAACTTGAAAAAACATATTTATTTGCATGTGAATAAATTGATATCAAACAAATTAAAAAAAGTGTAGAAGACTTAGGTGCATGTATGTTGCGTTGTTATTAATAAGCTATGGACCACAGAGCAAACCAGCCGGCTTGACCCACAGTGTTCCCCGTGATGTGGATTTCCAGCTGGTGCAGTGTACCAGGTCTGATGTGACAAGGGGACTTCTTCGAGAGCTATCAACATAGTATACATCAGAACTCTTAAAAATAGTTGAGTTAGTATGCCCATGTTCAGTGCAAGCCAACTAAAAACAGAGATTTCAAGGATAAAGGCAAAACCAAAAAAAAAAAAAAAAAACTTCTAAAGGACTCTCACAGTAATAATAAAGCAGAACGGTATTTACGAGAAACATTGTGCCAAAATCAAGAAGAGGTAAATAGTCAAGTCGAAAAAGAGACTGTTGGCCAGGTTTTGTCTGAGGTATGTACAAAAAATATACAGGAAGCTGCATAAAGAGAAGGTATGAATATGGATAGCCATTTACAGCGAGTGTTGAAATGTGTGTTATGGAACTAATTGGTGTGTTGGATATCCCGGGGCAAAAGTTAGTGCTGTCATGCAAAGTGTGTCCAGTTGGTTGTTCAATTAAAACTCTGGAGTCATTACTACCTGTAGCAAAAGTAACTTCAATGGCAGATCTAAGGCTCCTGTTCTTGCTAAAAATCAGGAAGCTGAGACACTTGTTGAGTCGGAACATTTTGATTTGCACGGGGATTGGACCCCATACAATTGAAATGAAATGGTTGGTCATTAAGTAACTTTGAACTCAGGTGAAACTCTCCCTGTAGGTTTTACTCCTGTTGCAGTGGAGGATAGTGTTACTCTGTTGGATGAAACAGTCATGATGATGGAAGAATTGTCCTATTTTTCTGCAGAGGATGCTGCTGAAAAATAAAGAAAGGATGTTTAAAGACATTTTGAAGAAAAGGAAAAAATGTGAATGAAAGTAAATGTACTTAAACACATCAATTGAAGAGTTTTACTATTGTCTCTTCATTTGATTTGAGGTGATTATTTCAAAAGTCTTGTTTATGTTTAAATCTTTAGGTAAATTAAATGAAAAAAGAATCATGAACCTCACATACTTGAAGACTGGGCTCATTTTTTACAGGGATAAAAGTTTTGCAGTTAATGTCACCTCTTGGTCTCTGAATATATAACGGCACAAAAATTTTGGAAAACTTTATGGTGATACTAGTACAAAATGTAGCCTACAAGAATAGACCGTTATCCCTGGCAAAGGGGATTTGGGAGGCCATTTAATTAAGTAAAGTACTTTGCATATTGTTGCACTAATTAATCTGTTACATGGCTAAGGCCAAATTAAGACATTTTACAGAACGAAATAGACTGCAAATGTTAGATGAATTATCATTGGGTCGAATTTTAGATAATTTTTGAATATGTATATTTTCTGTAAATTTACATGTATATACCAGTGATGTATTTTTTTTCAACTAAATTTGCATATTTTTCTAAATATCATGTATGTTGTATGAATATTGCAAAACATAGCAGTCAAGGTAATGAAACTGTGTGACAAATTAGGAGATTATCTGTATAAGTGAGTTTTGGCGAATATTTCACTATGTAGGACATTTTGCCTTTTTTATATTTATAGATTATTTAACTTGTGGTGCTTAATATTCTTAATGCTGTCATTTGTGAATCAACTATATGATTATAATAAAAAGTAGTCTTAAGGAACATGGTAGGGTGAAAGAAATTTTGAGAAAAAAAAAAACTTGATTAGTTTTAATTTGGTGTCATTATGTTGTTGGGTACATTTTTTATATCATTTATTTACGCAAATTTTAAATTTTAATTTGCATATTGGTAACACTTGTGGATCAACTGGATGATAAATTAAAATTATAGTACTAAACAGTATGAAGCAGTGTAAAAAATATGGTGAAATTATCTTTGTTAGTTCAGTTTTGGTGGATTTTCCAGTATTTTATATTTTCTTAGAATTTCTTGTGTCGGCTAATTATGCAGATTTTCAAAGCTAATTTGCATTTAGCTTTATCCTTATATCAATACATAGCAGTCATAATGATGAAACACTGTAAGAAACTTGGAGAAGTTGTCAGTGTTTCTCTAAATTTGGTGGCTTTTTGAACATGTAGGATTTTCTATCATTTTCCGCATTTTGCGGACCTTGTAAATTTTTAAGATTTTTTTATTTTTTGAGGATAGATATCTGTAAATCTATTACAGCCACTTACTTAAAAAATAGGCATGTTATATGGATCATTTTACAATTATAAAAACATTTGTGGGCTTCTTCCTTGTGTATTTCTACTTCTGTAGTACCCCGAAAATAGGAAAAATGCTAAAAATGTGCATAAATCAGTCGTGAAATTGAAATAAAAGTGATTTTTGTGAGCCTATAACAGTGAAATGCCATGCATTTCAGTGTATTTTATCATACATAATAAAATTTGGTTGTATAACGAAGAAAGGTTATGCTTTTTTGTTTTTTCGGGGAGTTCCTTCTCTGTATATGGTACCATGAAGTTGGGCTTTTGTCTCATTATTGAAAATCCTGAAAAATGTCTTAAGTCCAGCCGTTAGAAAAATATCGTGAAAAAATTATGAACAATCATCCATTGGTCCGATTTCAATAAAATAAACACTGTTTTCTCTCTTTTTGAAAGCTCTTTCATTTGCAATTAGTTTAAAGTCGGTTGCAACATTCGAAAAAACCTCTCTGTGGTGCCTAATGTAAGATACACACACACATTTTATTTCCAGCTTTAAGCAAAAGAGAATATAGACGTGTATACTAATTGCCGTTTTGCTTTCATGACGACTGAAGCCGTTAAAAGAGGAGGCTGCCTTGCAAGGAAGCAGCAGAAAAAGCCCGCATAGAGGCTTTCTAGTAATATCTTGTTAGAGCACACGCTTACAAAGAAAACAAAGTCTATACCAGACCCACACAATTTAGCACCTTGCAATGAAAATGTCCAATAGATAATGCTTAGCTATGTAACGGTTCGGGTACATGATGTACAATATGAGAGAGAGAGAGAGAGAGAGAGAGAGAGAGAGAGAGAGAGAGAGAGAGAGAGAGAGAGAGAGAGAGAGAGAGAGAGAGAGAGAGAGAGAGAGAGAGAGAGAGAGAGAGAGAGAGAGAGAGAGAGAGAGAGAGAGAGAGAGAGAGAGCAAAAATTTGGAACAGATCCACACTACACTGATTCCCACTAATCTCCAAGTTAACCTGTCAGGTTTTGAGAAATTGAAAATTTCAATGGCCAATAAATTACAAATACACAGACAGCAGAGGATGCATCATCATATTACCCCACTTGGTTTGTCAGTCGCCTAAGATAAAACGCCTATGGCTTCACAGTGTTCATGATGTGTCTGTGGTATTCCATTGTGCCATGTGATCACATTCTGGCGATTTTTAATACCGAGACTATGGAAAATGTTTCGAATAACACGATACAAAACTTTACAATTTATCCTTCCTTTGTATAACATAGAGCCACGTTAAATGGATATACCATTACCACTTTTGCATGGAAATAGCACATGCAAGATCTTTTTTAACTCTGAAGTCATCGATTAAGCAATCATGTATGAGAGACTCAAACGTGTTAGGTCAAGCTGAACCTGAAAATCACTGCATCATAGAGCAACAAGGAAACATGGACCGCAAACTCAATTGCAGCATCATTAACACACCTGCAATACACCTTGGCACTAGTTTCATACATGCCATAGTGGCCTATGTCAGAGCAAAACTTCGTTAGTATCCAGCAGCTGCAACAAAGAGCCAGAGCCTAGAACATATCACTTCCAACCTGATCAGCCACCACACATGCAATGCAAACTAAGTGGTCACAGATTTAAAGATAAGGATTTAAACGTACCTAATTAATAAAAATGTTGCCCAACGAACCTATAACAGAAACTTGAAAAAATCAAAATAAAAAGAGCATTGCCAACTAATTTGAAATTGTGAAAATGAGCTGGCACTTTAATGTTTAAGAGGACCAGACCGAGATAATGTGTGGAAATGGCAACAGAAAGGCACAATCTAAATGACGGTGTCGTATAGGCATATTTCAGGTAAAATAACTGCCCTAAAAACTTTAGAATAGACAAAGAACATTCATTGAAATATAGAAAATTGAAACCAGTGTGATATTTATTTTTCTTCGTCATTTAGGGCCAACTGGACATGCACTTTATTCTTTCGATTATAGCCCAGATAGTTGAGGGCTCTGATTTCACCATAATGTCATACATTTGTGTCATGTGTAAGATAAACAAAGCCTGGAATACCAATATGGAATTTGATATCTTGCAGGTGAACAGCTTGTCCCATATCTTCCACAAGGATGAAGATGGTGAACTTTAGCTAGAGATTTAAAGTTTTACCTTGTCTGAGCATCTGAGTTCTAATCGATGGGTCCTCTGGCTATAACGTTAGAGATCACTTCACGCTCAAGTAATCATAACACGGCCGTATGCTGGATCAAGAAGGTAGCGTATCTGACATTTTCACGTGGCAGAAAGATCGAGAACTTCGACACCTTTATTGTATGAGGTCATGTAAGTTGGGCAGTCTTGGCCTCTTGAGATACATTCAGACCCCTGTGTCACTCTTAGATATCATGTCTTCCAGATGAAATTACATAGTACCTTCATTCCGCACTTTGGCACATTCTAGAGAAGGGGGGCTGGTGTAGTGGCTTCCAAACATGAGTAGTCATTAACTGACAATAATGGGATTAAGCTTAAACTATTTGCACCTTTGGTCTTGGGGAATAGCCCTGGCAGATACCCCATACATATTTATAGCTACTTCGTCAACTGATATACGTATGTTGGGTTTTGTCAGTCTAAAAATTACAATCGTAGGGTTCCGTGTAGTTCAAAGAAGGCAGATAACCATAACATACCATCCTGATAACATATCCCCGTTTTTGCAAAGGCCATAGATTGTGAACATAATATCAGGAATGTGCAACAATCTCCTTATTAATTAATAGGAGCCAAATCATTGAAAACGCACATACATCCCATTTCATTTCACCTATTCCTATATGTGGCAATGATAAATTTCATAATGTAAGACGTTTCTGGTTTTAAATACTTACCCAACACATATGAAGTACTGTTTTTGCTGCAAACGTACTGAGCAAGGATTTTCCAAAGTCAAGTTGGAAAAGAGTTTCTTAAATTCGTATTTTGGACAACAAATGATAGGATTTTTCCTGTTGCGACCTTGCCTGATTGGTCTTATATATATATATATATATATATATATATATATATATATATATATATATATATATATATATATATATATATATATATATATATATATATATATATATATATGTATATATATATATATGTATATATATATATGTATATATATATGTATATATATATGTATATATATATATATGTATATATATGTATGTATATATATATGTATATATATATGTATATATATATATATATATATATATATATATATATATATGTATATATATATATATATATATATATATATATATATATATATATATATATATATATATATATATATATATCAGAGCGGGAAGATTAGCATACCAAAAAGCTGGTTTCATTCATCATAATGAATATGTTGGTTACCTCTTCCAGGCTAGTTAAGAAATAATGTCCTGCATTTTGAGTATATAATTGTTGCCATGGGTCCTTTCGAAGGTAGCCAGTTCGGAAAAGATAACCAACCTGGTACAAAAACATATAAACCCAGTTTTTTCTCCTCATCATAACTGAAAATTATTGTCCACTTTTCTTATTTCAATGCATCTGGCCGTGTGAAGGTTAGGAAAACGGTTTTTGAAACTATGCTTCTGCACTAAAACGTTTTCCATGAAAAACAAAACAAAACCTAAAGAAACAGAAAATAGAAAAATTAAAAAGAAAGAAGGAACAGGCCAACAACGAAGAAAACCTAAAACACAACAAACAAGCAATGGTTTATCAGAATACATTTTTTGACTGTTTTTTCACTGTGGTGAAGAAGTTTGAAACCATATCTCAAAGGCCTTTTTTTTCAGACAGCTGGCTTAATTTTCAAAATAATTTACATGACCTCTCCGTGAGAAAAAAATTTCATTTTTTATCAGACAACTTGATTCTCCTTAAAAATCTGGCAGGAATTTTAAAATTTTAATTACTAAGTTTTAGAAAATTTGAGGTAAGAATTCAATTTGTAATTAGACAAAGAGAAAAAGGATATAATTTATAGTAAACTACAACATCGTTATTTTTAAAGTAAAACACTGAAACGCACCACACGGAATCATGATGACGTGTTGCAAAGGATTTGCACGACCAACTTGTAGGTTTATGCCATTTAAATAATTCCAAAAGTTTAAAAAAACGTGTGCTGTGGTTCAAAAAGTTAATATCGATGACAAGTTTTATTTTCTTAAAGTGCCACATATAGGACAAGACAATCTAATATTAAAAAAGACAAACTGTAGCAGATATTAGGAATGGTCGCTATAGCTTCACTTTTTATGTTATGTGCGGTTAGGCAAGGCGGTATTCTCTCACCTTACCTGCTGAATATCTTTCTGAATTATTTATCACTGGGCCTTACCTATATTACTTCTGATTTTCCAGTTGGTCATGTGATATACAATTGTTTTACATGTGCAGACGATATTACGCTGATGGACCCCACCATTCCCAGTCCCGTTTATTGATTGACAATTGCTTGGAATATTCCCGAGGTTGAAGATTTTAGTTTGGGATTAACATATGTAACTGTATGATCCATGATCCATGGTAAACATTTATTGGCCTCATCGCCAGAATGGTATCCCGGTGACACTAATTTAACTCAGGGTGCACGGATGGCATAGCTGCAACACCCTTGCCTTTCACCTCTGCGGCCCAGGTGTGCACGGTGCTTTTCCCTAAGTCCTTCATCCCCCCCCCCCCCCCAAGCATGTAGGTAGGAAAGTATATGCCACCAGCTGTTCCATGGAGAGTGACCAATATAGGCTGGGCCTGCTTCGCAATTCGTTCAAAAGATATAGGTCTTTACTTTAAGTCAGGTTTCATGGATATCAGGGACTACTTTTTCTAAGGTTGGTTTCATAAACATGTTGAAACTCGGATGATATCGTGTGGCGTGAGTTACCACAAGCTCGCTACTGCTAGTTTATGTTACCCTGCACTGTCTACAGAGAGTAAAGTTCCCATGTGAAAAACCCTATGTGTTCCATGACTCACTTATGAATGTCAGGCTGTTGCATTATATGGTAAGCATATTTCTTTAATGGAATTTTGTCAGGAGTCCTTGGTAAACCAGTTTCGGTATCGGCAAGAGGTCGCACCAAACGAACTTATAGCAGTCCTTGCATATTCAACACGTGAAATCAATAATACATAGTCAGACCTTAATTTTCAAAATCAGATTTATAAAAACTAAAAAGCCTTTGAGATCCCTGTGCTGTTATTTGCTAGATCCATCATTCTTTTGGAATTTAATTTATGTGGGTATTATTGAGAGAGTCGTTAAAGCTGATTACTGCCATGTCGGAAAAGCTTTTGTATATCAAAGTGTTAGTATTGTAGCGCCAGAAGATGATGGCATGGTTGATTCCTTGAGATTTGTAACTCTACATGAGAATTTTAATAAACCTTAGACGGCACAACATATAATTGCATGAATGCGGATCAGAGCATTTTTGGAAGGGCTCTGGTGTTGAACGGGGCATCGTTGATTCCTTGAGATTTGTAACTCTACATGAGAATTTTAATAAACCTTTAACAGAACAACATATAATTGCATAAATTCGGACCAGAGCATTTTAGGAAGGGCTTTGGTACTGAACGGGGCATGTGATGGTGGGGTTCTCTCCGATGCCTTGGTGTGAACTCCACCGGCGTGGAGGCGCCTGGTTCATTTTTCTTATACTGGTCTCTTAAGATCTGTGCTCTCCGTATATCTTGCATTGCTAGTTATTATTTTTTTAATACAGGATTTATGTATGGCGGGGGACTCGGCAGCACTGCGCTGCGCTGCTCTGGGCTTGTATTGGTTATGTCCCCTCACGACCTCGGGGTGCACTCTAGGCGCGAGGTGCCGCCCGATCCTCCTTCTATGAACCTATGAGTCACTTTCCAGATGACTTGTCAAACTGTCGTCGCCTTTTACAAATCTGGGAGTTTAATGTTTGTCAGGTATAGGTGTGTATATGATTTTTGCATCCGTGTTGGATAATGTGTATTTCTAATTTCCTTATAATTGGTTGTTTATTTAAATGGGATTTGTATTTACTGATTATTTTTTCCATTTACTCATTAATCTTTTCTGTATATTTTTACTCCATACTGGGGGTTCATTATTATTATTACCATCATCATCATCATCATCATCATATACATACAACACGGACTAAATTATATAGGCCCTCCTGGCTGTTGCCAAGGACAGTCACGACAAGAAGTCGCTGGCAGTGCACATTGAAGCATGACGCGTGGACATACAGCGGCATTAATTAGTGGGCACCTACACCGACTGCCCACGACCACCCGCTTGCCCCCCCCCCCCCACCACGTACATTGCCAATTCAAGGTGTTAAAAGGCTCTGGTTAGTAGCTGACTGAGCGCATGCTCATGGCTCAATGTGTACTACAATTTCCTTGCCGAATTACACATCTCAGTGAGTCCACAGCACCATATGAATGAAACTTTCACTGCCTATTCTAACTTAAAATAATCAAATTATATATCCAAATCTATGGGCATCTTGAATAAATTAAAGTATATTCTACCTTTGAGTGCTAATGATAAGATTCATAACGCCATAAGACTTGCCATTTTAAACTATGGACTTACAGTATGGGGATACAATTGTAAAGCAATTTTAAACTGCAAACGGAAGTAGTTTGAATGATAACTGCTAAATAAAATGCATATACTGACCTTTTGTTAGAAACTGCAGAAAATAGTTGATATTTTATAACAAGCAGATTTTAATTATATTATAAATATACATATATAAGCTTATATATAGGCTTCCAGTTACTCACCACAAATTACCATTACGACCAAAGCAAGAATTGTATGGACGCAATGCAACACAACTCGTAACTTGTCTATCAACAGATACAGACAATAGTTTTGCAAAATGACATGTTTGAAGTATCACATGCCTGAAAAAATACATGCAGTACTTCTTCGAATAAAAGAGAAATTGCATAAACATAACTATCACTGTTTCACCAGATATGTGAAGAATATGTAAATAAGTAAGCACCAATAAATCTGTTCAATCCGTAACTGCTATGTATTTTCACACCATTAGAAGCATCCTTTTCAACAGCTGAAATCATGACTGAGATATTAAATCGCACATACCAATTGTTTTCCTCATCTTAGAACTGCCATCTGTCAATAACTATTAATATAAGTCATCTGGAGTGAAACTGATGGTAGCAACAATTAATTGTCAGACCTCCTTGACCACCATTGCATTTGTCATTAAATAATGGTCAAATATTGCCTCTTTGTTTGGTCGAATGCACATATCTTGAGTCCTGAGAGATTCACTACTGTACCAACTTCCTTCAGTCCTTCCTTTGTACTCAAGAGGTCAGGCTCTAGTCTAGGAATCCACGGAGTTACATATCTTTAGAGGGATAAAAAAGAAGTTCATGCACCATGTGGCAATTTTTTGGCATTAGTCTGTCAAGGTGAGTCGTCGTTTGTGCACCAGTCACAGATGTCGTCGCTCTGTATGTCTGGTCTGTGAACGTGATTGAGGGTCTGATGCAGTTATGGGTCCGATGATCATCATTACAGTTTATGTCATCATATAAAAAATAGTTGTTTTATCAGGCCCGTCCCTGAGTACGGAAACATTCTATAGGACAATATTATTGTTCCCTTGCTTGCTCCAATAGGCTTTAACAGTCATGACCGGTGGCACCCAAACCACAAATAACAGATTAAGTTACAAAGAAACACAATGGGAGCCGTTGAAAGACAGAAGAGGGAAACAAAAATGGATGTCTTTTTACAAGATTGTAAATGGTTTCGCCCTACATCACTTACAGGATAGGATTCCAGAATCTGTAGCAACCGGTCACAACACAAGACACAGTAACGAAGTACCTCTAATAGTTTGTAGGTCCGAGCGGCGCAACAAATCCCTTTTCCACGCTACCACATGCAAGTGGTGTAACCTGAACCAAGATGTTAAAAAATCTGAAACAATTCAAGCATTAAAAGATAAACTGAATGATAACATAATACATGTCCTCCCATACTTTTATGGTGAAAAATAGATTCGCCCAAGTCCACCATACCAGGATGCGCTTGAACTGCAGCCGTCCTAATGATTTGCTGTTCCAATCTGATTACATGGACACCCAAAAATGTGCTTGTGGAGCCCCAGTAGAAAGCATTTTCCCTTTTTTTTGACAGAATGTTCTTTTTAACAAACCCTGCACGGAATTACTAGGACCTTTTCAGCCAGAAATTATTGCCAATGGGACATTTTGCCGTATGGTGATGCATACAAGTCCATTGATTTGGGCACTAAGTCATTTGACTGTGTAGACAGGTATATTAAAAAAAAAAAAAACGAATATGGATCATGTTTTTTCTGTACTATTTGGAAATTACTTCATTGGCTATGTTGTGCTGTGGCCTTTGTTCTCTGACTCATAGTTGTAGTGGAGGTCGAGTGTGTTTATAATATTCCAGTTTCATAAATATCACAAAAAACTATGTAGGCCTACTTTACTATTTGCTGTAAAATGCCTATACATTTTGGAAAAGAACTAGTATCTGCAGTTAATGATGAATATTTCTAAGGTTGAGCGGACCGGTTTAAAACCACGCGTTGCCTTTTATAGGTGACTGCCTGTCTCAAGTCACGAGTGAAATTTGTTTCTTCACATTTGTATTCGAAGAGAAATGTTGATGCTTTGGCAAGTCTGAAATCTCTTTGCTGTCATTGTTGGGTTTGGAATAAATTAATATGCATCATGTTTTTCTGTACTTTTTGAACTGTATTATAAACAAAATCTGCATTCATGACAGATTCTCCATAAAACTATATACTTTGCCAATCTACCCATGGGTGTAATCACACTTTCTACGTCGTCATTTTGCTATGGAAAAATAGAACTTAACTGCCCAGCTAGTTCCGTGCTTTAGCTAGATTTCTTAAAACGCCATATTGATTTTTCCAATGGCCAAACTTTTCCAAGTGTAGCTTTTGCAACAATAAAATTTTTATTTTTTACTTGAGAGCTCAAGATATACATTCAGAGACTTTATTATTAAAGTTGTATTGGAGCTCACTGCCGTGCATGCAAAAAGAGCTTTGGTCTGCAAACTTCAGGTGCCGAACTTTCTGTAAGCTTTCCTCTGTTTTCGTGTCCTATTCCAGCTTATAATTATTAGGTTTTGTGTCGATAAACGAGCATATCTTGACCAGCAGAGAGTCTTCTCTGTTTTTTGCTGACCTTCTGCTGGCATGCATTTCTGTCGTAGACATGCTAGCGATGAAAATCTACACGGAAACCAGAACATCGTTCTCGGATGTTGCACCAATATGTGTAAAGACTTGACTACAGTTGCACGATCGATGTATTTATGGTGCAATGTAACATTCTATGCTCTGATATACCTCAAAATCAATATGAAATGACTTTTGTGAACACTTATACTCAGGGAGGTTATACACATTTTCAAGAAGAGAATGTATGAAAACGTGAGGGAAATCGTTTGTGGGTCTCTACCTTTAACTTAGAGTGGGGAAGCGCCACTTAGGTACAGAATGGGCACAATGTCGATTGAACAAACAGAGAATTGCAGTGGAGGTCACTATAACAGCACTACTGGGTGCTCTGTACGGAGGTTGCTAATCATAGGTACAGGCAAGTCAGGGTTCAAAGAGACTGCTGCAGTTACAATTAACTGCTGGAGTATCTGAATCCAGGTGTCCAGTTTTGTGGGGCATTTCAAAGAGAGGATTTGTAATTAAACATGGATCTTTGGTAACCAATAATTGAACATTTTTTGTAGATATATGAATTTTAGGTAGCATATTTTAAGTTCCGTTATTTCAAGTCGCCAAGTGAACCATGCTTCAACCCATAGCAAACGAAAGGATCTATGGATGGGGGCTGGTAAAGGTTCGCTGTGTGATATACCCTCATACAGGCACTGCAAATAAGGTAGCAATCTGACTCTAGCTTTGTTCAACTCTACAACAAATGAGCAATTTTTAAAATAAAGGACGTACACATGAGGGAACATTACTTCATTTTTTCAACTTTTAAACATCTGATCATCTGGTACCTCTCCTGAATTCTGGAGCCCCCCCCCCCCCCGCAAAAAAATGACTTTGCCTGGAAACCGGTTTCAGTCCTTCTTCTTCAAACGATTCTAATATATTTCTGCGTTAAGTCGGTTTTCGGCACTTAACTTCGTTTGATCAGTCAATGTAGAGCTGGTATTCGCTAATCTTTATAAACATCCAGGGTGTGTTTGGTTTTTCTGACCGGCTATATGGCCACTCCATCAATCTGCATTGATTTTGCAACATTGCGCGTTTTGCTTTTGAAGTAATTGATGAACATGCACCCAATACTTGATGCTAGGCCTATTGTCACTCTGCCTCTGCAAAGCAACCTTTTGTCATTAGGTAAGATTAAAAAGTGCAGGGAATAATTCACCTCCATGCAGCGTCTGTTTCATGATTATCTTTGTTGAAAAATACAATGAATATATAAACTGCTTTGTACATCATCAATAACTTGTGCAAAGATACCTCAATAAAAATATTCCATGCTGAAAAAGAAGCTTCCTGTCCATAGCAAAACAAAAAACAAAAAAAAAAAAAAAAAAAAAAAAAAAAAAAAAAAAAAAAAAAACAGACTGATAAACAAACAAAAGCATTAAAAATCACTGCAATATCACAGTTAACAACTTTTGTATAAAATAAGGGTCCAATGAAACAAACTAAATGGGCAACCACAATGTTCTCAATTTAGTATTGATTTATTAATGTTTTACAGAATTGATCAGCTTTATTTGAATTTTCTTTTCATTTTTTGCCCTATGCAACGTAACTGCAGGGATGGAGAGACAATTGATGCCAGAGTTTTTAATTAGTTCTGGGCATTGTCAAAGGTACATTGTCTGCAATATTCACTAAACTTTGTATTATATCTACTATACTTGGAATTGGGGAAAACACAGAGGCAAATCTGTTTGAGATACATGGTGGCCCAAGGACAAGAATGTTTTGTTTGTGTGTCTGTGTGTGTGTGTTTTTCTGTACTGTTTGCTGTTGGTACATTCGAACAGGAAGAATAATCAGTGCTTAGAATCTCTTCTTTTAATTATTCACGTACAATCTGGGTTTCTGGTGCTTTTTGAGGGGCAAGTGTTTGCAATGTTCAAAAATAACCAGAGAAAAGAGTATTGAGACACTGAATCTTTCTCTCTTGTGCACAGATGTTCGAAGAGGTATGCTGGGTGCAAATGAACATTGAGCAGTATGCATAATGATGATTGTTATCACCTCATTCAGATCTGAGTCACAACAGACAGGCCCTGGTAAATGCCTTCATGCAAGAAGAAGCCTTGGTAATTTTCCCTGCACATACAAGCCATATGTCTGTTGGAGGCAATACCATAAGTATGTTTATTCACTGAGCTGGTTCCATCAAGTGTAGTGCAGTTGTTCTTGCCTGTAAAAGCTTGACAGTTTGCCGGCAAGCAATCCGTCCATTTGTATTTTTATTAAGTCCTGAACATGGCCATATTGTAAATATATTGGCGAACTATGGTTTAAACATTGTTTACGTGCATATTGATACAGGTAGTCATCGTCAAGGTACATATAAACCATACCATTTAGGGGACTAATGTTCAGGTTTAAGCCTTTAGCCTTCAATGTACAGTAAAACATACCCGGTAAGACATGCAGAAGCAAACGTCATCGCTGTCCACGCGTTACGATATTCAACAGTATGACAATAAGTCTAGCGCAATGGATAAAAAATAATATGGTTTATCGTATTTACGAAATTGGATAATACTTCCTCAATTACAAAATATTAATATACTTTGACATCATGTGAATAAATTTGATCAAGCTGCAAGTATAGTTTATACCAGTTACTACCAGTAACTTTGAAATATTGGTGTTTATCAGATTTTTTCTGTGCACTGAGTATTCACAAATATTTTTGATACAAATATTTGCATTTAAATCTGTTGTACATATCTAGATCTAACGTATAATTTTCTGCAGCCGACAGTTTGTGTTATGGGTTCTTTCCTTAACTTGCTAAATAGTAACGTTTCAATTGGCTGTGTTGGCCAATAATTGAAAAGTTATTTTCCTCTTCTTCAACATCATACCATAATGTACTTGCAACATGGCCTTAGCATTGATTTAAAATTAAATGAAGCAGCGCAATATTTACCTCTGCCACCAAGGTATCATATACCTTCTTAATATGACAACAGAATACATATTGGTAAAAAGTATAAAACTATATTTAATAGTTGAGAAAAGTAAGACCTTATTCATCTATCAGAGCAAAGTGACACCCTATGAAAAGCACAGATTCAAGATTTAGCATAACATCAACATTCCTCTTCCAATGTAATTGTGAAGTAAAAAATCAGTCCTGAGACAGGTAGTACCCATAAAAGGCCACTGGTGGTGTTGAACTATTCATCTCAACCTCTATAGGATCTTCTTTATTACCTACAGAATTTTGCTTGATTCCAAAATATATAATCCTAACCACTTATACCCTAAAATTTATCACAGACACACCAAAGATTTAAAGAAACATGGTAAGCCTCCCCATTCTGGGTTTTTCCTGAATTGTCAAGCAGCTAATTTGAGAGGGAAAAGGCCTTCTTCTTTTTCGTGATTTTATGAATCTGGAACCTTACAAAAGCTCAACTTCCACTGTAACTATGGGTCGGATAGCACAATCCACAACACAACATGGTCAATGAAGTAGTTATCTAATAGTCCCCCCCCCCGAAAAAAAATGTCATGTCCACAATAAGAGCAAAGTTATATACATCAAAAATCAGATATTTCAGAGTTTCCAAAATGTCAAAATTCATTTTTAATACCATTGTAAACAGATCATTTTAACTACTGACTTGAGACAGGCGGTCATCCATAAAGGCAACTGGTGGGTAAAAACCGGTCGTCTCAACTCAGTTGTTTTCATTTTCTATTCTTGTCAGCACTTATAGTGAGGCAGCTTGACAACCATGTGTTTTCTGTATAATTGTCCATTATATCAGCATGAATAGATTGCATATTCAGAACACACAAATACACGTACACACACACACACACACACACACACACACACACACACACACACACACATACATATATATATATATATATATATATATATATATATATATATATATATATATATATATATATATATATATATATATATATATATTACATTGTTCTGCATTAATCCACATTTCTTTTCGCCCTTTTCTCACTATTCGACCTACATGTCCGCCATTTGTTTGTGCGTGAATCAGATACAGGAACAAGACCTTTGTGTTAGCATGAGTACTTGGGTGAATAAGACAGGAGAGGGTCAGAGTTATAGCCACTAGTTCTGACCTACGTACCAACTAGGTTACCTATTGTATTAATTCATACTGTTGTTCTGACATCACCACCATAATAGTAGAAATTGTACCTAAATACGTTGAAGTATTTAGGATGCCCATTTATAATATAATGGCTCAGAGTGCCGTTTGTGAAACAATATCTCTTGGCTCCAACAGGACAGGTTAATATTACATATGTTTTCCTTGCGAGAAAGCTTCTGAAATAGACAAAATTCGATGGCATTTAGAACAATATAATCAGTTGTGACCTTGGGTGGTATTCTGTTTGTATGACCTTAATTTAATCGTGGAGGTCACAGCAGCAATGATTGTAACTCTATTCCGTATACACTTTCATTGATTTAATGTGCACCCCTTTGCCAGGTAAAATATAAGTTTTCTTCCAGTGACTTTTATAACTTGAGGTTTCCAAAATATGTGCACAATGCCGTAAACATTGGATCATCTTTAACATATTCATATTGGTGGCTATAATGTACCTTTAAAATTAGGATACAATTCAATACGGTCTATGCATAAGTTAACCAAGCGGGAAAAACCCCGGCTGTAGTCCCATTATGAAAGCGAGGCATGAGGGCTGATTTATTGCTACCAGATGGCGCGCTGTGCACCTTCTCAAGAGTGGTCGCGATAATGCATGATGGCGGATAGTAATTTTGTTCATGTCAACATGAACAGAAAAGCAGGTAATGGACCAAATATAGGAGGTGTATAGAAGTTTAACATTGTAGATTGTTGGCGGAGGCAATAAGGAAAGCATTGATAGTTAGAACGTTGAGTGACAAGGCGAATTATCATGGTAAACCACCACTGACTGTTGTGCAGTGGGCTGTAATGTTCATACCAGGAAGAAACGTCAAACTGACAAATATCAAAACTAAAAGTGCCGCCTTATTCCTTCCATCAACTGATATTCCTTTGTCTTTCAAATACAATTTCAGTCACCCTAGATTATATTTTTGAAGAAATCATGGTCCGTGTTTCACTCCTCGTTACTTGCTATATTCAGTAGTGCTGTAGCCTGTGCGGTAAGACTGAGTGGCCCGCAAATTACACAGAAACCTGTGTGCGCTTGGCTCTGACATCGGAATCTCCGCTGGGGTTCCCCGCTTGATGAACTTATGCATAGACCGTAATGATACAAGGACGTTGGGTGAGATTTACAAATATAATTCAGGTTTAACCCTCATTGATGTGCACTGTGCAGACAAGCCAATGCAGCACATCAATGTTGCTTCTTAATTTGGTAAACTGTCGTGTCTAACGTAATGGGACACAATATGTGTCTAGTTCCCCAAAGAAAAGTACCCAGTAATCTTATGTAAACAGCTTTATATTTACCCTAAACATTTCAATGTAAAATGATGACTGCTTCCTTGTTGTCTGTAAAAAGCTAACATTGATGTAACGGCAAATTAACCATGTGGCGGCACTGTTCATCAGCAAAAGTCTTAAATCACAATTTTACGGAGAAAAGTTTAGTTAGCCCTCGGTGATGTTTAAAATTGTTTTACAATCGATCAGGTGTTGTGCGCCCATGACCAGCATGTGTCGTCAATTCGCGCATACATACATGTACTATTACATACGCGTATTTACTTTCGATTCGTTGTCCCATTTATAATGTATATAAATATATATATATATATATATATATATATATATATATATATATATATATATATATATATATATATATATATATACTGTCTGTGTCTGTGTCTGTGTGTGTGTTTATATATACGACATTCAATATGTATCAGGACAGCAACGTTCCCTGAACTTACATGCATATTCCACAATAATATGAATAATTAAAACAGCACGATAGATATATTCCTTGCCAATTAAAGATCCATGCGAAACCTTAATGGCTTGCTCCAACCAAAAATTACGAGTACAAATTAAGTAACCCTTTCAAATGTATATACAGCACTGTAAAGGAAGCCATCAAAAGTTCAATGGTTACAAATAAACGAAAGTAATTTCGTTTTGGGTCACCCCCCCCCCCCCCCCGAAACTAAACTCGACTTTACATTGAAACTTCGATCTCCCAGAATGTGTACTGTAGTGGTCACAAATTACATCGGGTTTTGCCACCATAAAAAGGTCATATTGTGGTATATTTAGGATAGCTTTTAAAGATTGGTATTACTACCATTCTACAATATGAAGACATGACTCGCATCCCTGGATGAATGATTGATATTGAATTATTGTCAAATAAAAGATATTTCACTTTCATTAAAATTTACTTTGTTTGTCATCATCGTGGAAACGGTTGTTTTCCTGTTTGCAAGTTAAAATTTTGATATTTTTTGCTTACATCGATTTTGTGCGATAGAAAACTAAATGGACTTTTACCCCCCCCCCCCCCAACTAAATTAGGTTCGTTTTTTATCGCACATCGATCTTTTGATGGCTTCCCTAACACACACATAAACACACCTGAGTACCATGGACGTTCGAGTTTTACAGCTCATCCCACGTCATGTTACCGTACGGCCATGGTATTTAAATTCACAAAAAGAGCCTGTACATTATCCGGTTTGAATAATCACTAGCCTACAATAGCTCAGAGTGACTGTCATGTGACCCTTGCAACTCTGGTTAATCTACCTTTATGCAGGCTATCTCTTTACATACTCTCTAAAAAGCAGCATGATGCCCCTCCGTGTGACATATTCCGCAAGAACAGAGGCAAACATGATACAATACCAAGTGGATCGTCTCACTCTCCTTTCCGCACAACAGCAGAAACGGTGATACGCTACTTCTAAGTCTTTAACAATATGCTTTCCTTCCATAATGAAACTTTATGCCTGCTTCTAGCCTGACACATTCACTCCTATAAGGGACAATATGTTAAAATATGTCTTTTTTAATCATACTAGAAATCTGGATGTAAAGACATTTAGACCTCTGCCCTTATAATTAATGATACTATCATTTTAATCGTCATTTAGTATATAGTATGGCTTAGTATGCCTTTGTCTCGTGCACATTTCAAATTTTTGACAGGTTTATAACATATTAATCAATAATTCACAGTGAAAATTTATAATTTCTGAATGTCCCTTTCTCTTTTATATTCAGTTCTAAATTCTAACTCTGTCGACGTGTTCTGCGAATGATTAATGACTCCTCAGAAGCAGAACCACGAACAAGCCCTGACAGTGTTACCAGTGTAAACAGAAGATTGAGTAGGCCTACAGTTCAAATTCATGCTATTGTTTCAAAATATTATCGTTTTATTATTTCGCATTTGATCTTTTGGCCCCTTCACGAATGATTTCTTCTCGCGCTAAAGTCTAGCATACATATGGACCATTGAAACTTCAGCGGGATCGTTGTTGGTGGGAAAAAAATCACACGTGACCTGTGGCCACTCGTGATTTTCCCCGCCAGCAACGATCCCGCACAACAGAAAAACAGCAACTCATTCTCAGCTATGTAAGGTTCATCCTGGAAGTACATAATATATCCCAGCAGAGAACACTGTCTAAATTACATAATTACCAAGAGATCATGCCCACGTATCCCCCCCCCCCCCCTTAAGTACTCGTGGCCTTGGAGAGTGCAATTACATTTATTTCTAAAATTGTATGCCTACTTTTTTGCGGGAAGAATAAGTACTACATTTAAATCATTTACTACATTCTACTTTTTAAATTGCCTACGTGAGACTGCAGTACACACACACGCTGACACAAGCTTGCTCTCAGCCATGTAAGATTCAGAATATTTGTTTACTGAATGTCATGTCAAAGGTATGAGCTTCAGTATGTAGAGAAAAACTTGGATGAGAGAGAGAGAGAGAGAGAGAGAGAGAGAGAGAGAGACAGAGAGAGAGAGAGAGAGAGAGAGAGAGAGAGAGAGAGAGAGAGAGATCTGATCAGTTTTAAACTATTACTTGAAATAGTGGGAGCTGTGAAAAATGAATGTCCATTTTTGGCATTGAACATGTGTGTAAAGCAATGCAGTATCCGTTTACAAACTCTGAAGGAAAAATAATACAAATTTCTTGGAATATATAGGATTGAATATTCCTGTAACCGCCGATGTTTGAACCTGCCGGGTCGTTTCAACAGCCACCCCCACCCCACCCCACCCCCACGCAAGGGGAGGAGATAAAGTAACATAAACACACATGTGTTTGTGGTGTAGGGGTAATTTGTTGCATCCTATAGTGCTTGGGGTAGAAACTCTGTCTGGTGTACATGGCATCTTATGATGTCTAGACATGCCGAAATTTTTGGTCAATACTGACACATTATTTTATAAGTCAGTACATGGTTATATTGTACTATAATAATCATACAAAATACATATATAATAGATACTGTAAATTTACAGTCAAGTATATCTGAGTCAGTGGCTAGAGCAGGTCTCCTTCTTTTTGAGCACCCAACTGTGCGTAAACCACATGCCTGATAAGAGTTCAATTGGTACTAGCCTGACACAGACTGAGTTGCCCCTTTAATCACCAGAATTGTGCATTTTCACTTCTTCTTCTTCTTCTTCTTCTTCTTCTTCTTCTTCTTCTTCCCCTTCCCCTTCCCCTTCCCCTTCCCCTTCCCATTCCCATTCCCATTCCCATTCCCATTCCCATTCCCATTCCCATTCCCATTCCCATTCCCATTCCCATTCCCATTCCCATTCCCATTCCCATTCCCATTCCCATTCCCATTCTTATTCTTATTCTTATTCTTATTCTTATTCTTATTCTGACCCAGAAATCATGGTGCACAAGTTCTGCAAGTGAGGTACACGGAACATATTTGGTGAGGATTAACTGTTACACATTCATGTACCCCAAAACACAGGTTTTTCTCGGGTCAGTCCATGACAGATCGATGTCGCCTGCCGACCAAAAACAACAGTAGCCGCGTCAGCTCACACTCGAGCACCATTGGGGCCTATCTTTTGAATAAAAAAGGAATTGAATCATCAAATTAAACAATGCATGAAATAAATGATGTATTGTCATGGCGCTTCTCGCAAAGATAAACAAGCTTTGCATCTTTACAATGACTCCGTGTCACCAATTGAAATTCCCTTCCCTGAAATCTCATCTCCCAGAGCAGGTGACTCTTCACTTCAGGTTGTAATGTGTTTTATTGATGCGCTGGTGCTGTACTGAATTGGATTGTTTTGTGTTGTGCGTATATTGCATTAATATGTGTATATTGTTTAGTTGGGTTGTGTGGACACACACACACACACACACACACACACACACACACACACCACACACATATATATATATATATATATATATATATATATATATATATATATATATATATATATATATATATATATATACAGTTACGCCCGGCTAAAAGTTAACAGCCGTTTTCGCGGTTTGCTGGTGTTTGGCTTGTGTTTGGAAACGTTTGAAAACGTTTGGAATGTGTTTGGAATGTATATGGAAAGCGTTTGGAAAGCGTTTGGGAAAAATCTCAAACACTTTTACAAAACGTTCGAACACTATCACAAAGCTACCGAACACTTTTCCAAACGCGTTCAAACACTTTCCAAACGCGTTGAACAATTACCCGAACGATTCCAAACACTTTCACAAACGCATTCAAACACTATGCATTTCAAACACTTTTAACGTCCACTGAAGCAAATTCAGTGGGTAGTGTCATGTACATCTTAGAAGGTAGCTTTTGTTGCGTTTTCCACTGTATCACAGGCATAAACCAGTTGCAATTTGTCACTCAAGCAAGAAAACAATGATATGGCCTACAATATTTACACAAGCATTGTTAGTGATACATGTACAAACTGTTAGATAGAGAAATTTTTTTTTTTTTTTTGGAAAAAGCATAATTTCAACTTCATTGTAAAATATACATAGTTGAGCTTTTTGCCTTATCCATAAATGAAGGCATGCACATGTTGTTGGGATTTACAGGTGATGAAAAGCTTTTTAGACACTTGTTAAAAAATATTCCTGTCATTAGAATTAGATTACCAAGTGTACATGTACATGTACATGTATCACATACGTTTGGCGCAAAGTGTAAAGCTTTGGGCAAAGTGTTTGTAAAGCGTTTGGAAAGTGTTTGCAAAGTGTTTGGTACGCGTTTGCTACGCGTTTGCTAAACGTTGAATTTCAATGAAAGTGTTTGGGAACCGTTTTGGAAACGTTGGTGCGTTTGGCGTTTGTTAACTTGAATGCGAGCATATATATATTTATATATATATATATATATATATATATATATATATATATATATATATATATATATATATATATATATATATATATATATATATATATATATATATATATATATTACCATGCATGTGGTGTTGTCAAATAAGGTCATTGATTCAAGTTGTATATCTAATAGGCCTAGCAGCAACACTTATAAGTGTAAATACTTAAAGTGGAACGTAAAGTAATTAATCTCTCAGATAAACCAAGGAGGGTGGAGAGAGAGAGAGAGAGAGAGAGAGAGAGAGAGAGAGAGAGAGAGAGAGAGAGAGAGAGAGAGAGAGAGACAGAGAGAGAAAGAGAGAGAGGATATATTCAAATTGCCGGCCAATCCTATTTGCGCAATTGGATTAACTAATGAAGTGATTCATAAGGCAAGTGAATTGTGCATTCGGGCTCCACTCAAATACACTCGTGTTGCAGCCTGCATATTAGTTTTATAAACAAACGATTTTTATGATAATGATCTCATAGAAGAATCAAGCCTGTTGACCAGCTAAAGTTCTCTCAAATATAAAGAAGCGAATAAAACATTGGATATTATTGAAAATAATCAAGACTTTTTTCTTGTTTCGGCCTAAAATATTCTAATATACGTGCCCATTTATCCAACATTACTCCTCTTCGAAATTACTTTAATATCCTTATAAATTATGATTCATAGCAGCTTCCATATTATGCTTTTCTAAAGGATTCTCATTTGTTTTATTTTATTTATCTTTTCGGGGTGGGGGTGGGTGGGGGTCGAAAGGCTTAGAGATGGTACAGGGAAATTGGTTTAGTTACAGTGGTAAACATACCCATCTTGGAGTATTATCATGTTCTGGATTTTATGTGATCAGAATATCTTGTTTGAACCGTTAAATGGTACAGATGATCACTTCAACAGATTTCATCTTGGCACGTTGACACTTTATGAACAACCATCCCTCATTTCGATTTGAAACAATGTATGAAGTAACTCATAAAAAAAAATGTATAGAATGGGTTTCAAAGAATAACCATGGCTTATAAAGGTGCATAGGTGGTTTTGTTAGGGATTGCCAATTTGCAATACAATTTGATCAGGATGTCGAGTGCTTATTCGTTTTGGTTTTGATAACATATATGTTAATTTTGAAGATTCCACAATTACACAGATAAATCGTATTCCATTGAGTATTAATTGTGCCAATTAATAGTTATTAGGTAATTCTACTATGATTATATATATTTTTGGGGGGCAAACAGTCAAAAGATAAGAAATTGCAAGGGTTTTTTTTTTCACAATTTCATTTGCGATAAATAGTTAGATCTATGCAGTTTTTTTCATTGAATGGTACGGAACTGGACTTTGTTCTTGAAATATTATTATTAATAGTGTCCAAACGGTACTTGGGCATACAGATTTTGGTTTGTGAAATTTATCTTTTTTTGAGTATAAATTCAATAAAGACCTATTAAGCATCAATAAAATCAATTTAGAGAATATAGTTCACATGTATTGTATGGAAAATAACAGAGATATCTCCATACTCTATTTTTATCTGGAACATACAGGTATTTCAAAGTGTAGATGCTGGCAGAGGTTGGTGGTAGCATAATGTGCATTGCAGAATTTCCATTGAACTCACACCTGCCCTTCGTATTTCCCTGGAACTTGAAATATGTGAACCAGTAAGAGCAAATAGCTAGTAGGGAAGTGACGGAGCAGCATATGGGGTGTGCATTGAAATAACGTAGGCCTGTATATTTTTCTGCAACTTTTAAACAAGTGACCAATTAGAACAATACAGTTTCCTGGTAGTACCGTATTCTGAATGGTGACCATAATTAAAGTTTCCCTAGCAACGTGTGGACCAATCATTACAAATATCTGGCAGACAATCGTACAGGGCAGCGTACGTGGTATCCATGAAATAGCACACGCCTTTATGTCGCCAAGGAACTTTAAAAAAATGAGAGTGATTCAATTCCCTGGAAGTACTCGCCAGGGAAAAAAGGTGCCATTTGCTCAAATTAGGTCATTGTAACACAAAACTCAAATCAGTTAATGCTGTCAGGTAAGATAAGCGCATTGCCAAATATGTAAAAATACATGGTGGCAGTTTGTTGATATTACAGTGACGAGAATGTACACATCCGGACGGACAGATATCTGGACGGACAACCAGAAAAAATAAAGGATCCCAAAGTGTGAACAAAATACATGGAAGCATTCTGCATATATTGTTGTAACGAGCCCTAACGAACATGCAACTAGGCAGCCATTTGAAAAATTAGGACATAGTGACACCAAAATCTAATCAACTGATCTGTCGAAGCAATATAAACATACTGAAAAATTTGAGCAAAATAAATTGAAGCATTCAGGAGATATCCTGGTAACGAGCCTTAACGAACATGTAATTAGGCTGCGATTTGCTAAATTAGGTCATGGGGACACCAAATTCTAATCAAATCATCTTAGCCTGAAAGTTAAGCATACTGGAAATGGAAAGGTACATGCAAGCATTCTGGACATATCGCCGTAACGAGCCCAATCGAACATATGATTAAGCTGTCAATTACTCAAGAGAGATCAGGATGATACAAAAATTCAATCATTTCATCTTGGCAGGCTAGATAAGCATGCTGCACAATTTGAGTAAAATACATTAGGCCATTCTGCAGATATCCTGGTAACGAGCCGTAAGGAACATGAGATTAGGCTGCCACTTGCTCAATACTGTAAATTGATATACTTTACGAATTTATATGATATCGTGAAATTTTAAATTGGGAAAAGTAGTATAGACTTCACATATCAGAAAAAAAAATATATGAAGGACATATAAGGACACAAAAATAAATAATTTCTGGCCATGGGACAAGAAATTCCGCACAAATTATAGAAATAGTCGTCTAGGTGTCTAGCGAATCCAGTCATTTAAGTTTATTTCAAACAATTGTGGAATAAGGACATTCAAAAATAAATCAAACTTTCATTTATAAAGATTATGGTTAAGAGAGATTCATCTTGGGGTGGCCTTCGGAAGTTCCTACTAGACTTACGAAAAGTTCCATCAAAACAGGGAATATTAAAACAAAATAGATATATGTAGTCTTATGCTTGATACAAGGAATATTTTTTTATGTTCGGAACGAGCGGGACTCGAACCTGCAACCTTTGGCACCAGTCGCCTAGCTGAAATGGGAAACGCACATAGCCACTCGAAAAAATCCCAATTCTTAAAAAAAGAATGGTTCAATGGATGTAGTTATGTGCGAGTGCCAAATAAACACGGTTATGCAGTAAACTTACTGAGCCGGCATTTATTTCCAGAATCGGGGACTTAAATCCACCAGCATTAAGGAAATGCCGAAATATATATATATATATATATATATATATATATATATATATATTAACGGACCCACACTGAAAAATCCTTAATGTGACCCCTGTCATATATATATATATATATATATATATGTATATATATATATATATATATATATATATATATATATATATATATATATATATATATATATATATATATAACATACAAATAACGCCAAATAATTTCATTTGTCGGAAATAGGATAAAGTAGCAAAAGAAAGATATCCTGGTGCTTACCTCTGCCGGTAATTGTACCGCTAATAATGCAAGTGGCCTTTGACTTGTTCTCCTTGCATAATTTCAACTGAACCCAGATTGAGGATATTGCCCGTTTAGGAATGGTCGCATATCTGGAAGGGCAACTTATCATGGTGGTAGCTTAGATCAATGTGAACAGGCACTGAACATTGATTTATGTTGTTTTGTTTTTCATTATATTAGCCTTCATTCAACAAGTATATTGTCTACGTGTCAGAAAGGCTATTAAGTGGCCTTTATTCAAGTGGTATTGTCTTCGTGTCAGAAAGCCTATTATGGGACAATTCAGCACCTTGCGAATTAAGTAATCTTTTCGCAAATTGCAACAGGTCACAGAGGTTAACTTGTTTTTTCTACCTTGTTGGAGCTACTTGTTACACAGCCTATTACACAGCATGAACAATAATGATGTAAAGGGTGCCATTGATCAATCGAAGGATTACGCAGAGATATTGATTGACATGAACAAATACTAATTAACATTAATGTGTGAAATACGCATATTAAAGAGCGAACCTGTCTTTTGAATAACCAAAATGGAAAATCAATGGCTATATAAAACCGAATCCGAACCGGGTCCAAATTGAGAGATCCGGTCAAGCTCTAATATATATATATATATATATATATATATATATATCAATTATTGCACAGGCGTATGCTTCATGATCCTTTCTCGCTTTTTCTATAGTATTGCTAGTACTTTTTCTATGTGTCTACTCTTGGTGCAGTTTTTATGTTTAAATGTAACCTTTTTTGTATTTGTATTAAGCGTACATAAAGATTATTAATCAAATATTGGATATCACATTTTACCATCTGAAGTAAAATTGATGAGACAAAAGTGCATTATAGATGTACAATGTAGCATAGATCCAACAAGCAACTGGGGAGTCATCCTGAGCAGTGGCCAATGCGCGTCTGGAAATAAAGTCACCCGGCCAATTTGCAGTTATTCAGTCCATTGACTCTAACCTCATAACATGCTGGTCCAGCCTTCTTTCATATATACCTTTCGTGACCCAGATCTGTATCCCTATTATCATCGTCTTCAGTGTTGACACATTTTTCAGGCATGTGTGAGACCGTGTGCCTGTTTTCATTTTCATCAATGCGCCAGTTAAAATATTGGCCGAGAGGCATAACATGGTTTAGTACAGTCGGAAAATGGGACCAAGCTATCCGCGATTTAAACGCTAATGTAACACATTTTGAACACATCCTGGTGATCAAACAACGTTCACAACACTAGTGTTGTTGTTTCCTATGTTACACTGCCATACACAGAACAATACCGTCCCAAAGCCGTTATAATGTATATCAGCAATCACTACTGAAAACATGTTGTACATTTCAGACACATGCGCAGGTGTAAGAATTTTAATGTTTCTTGTTGTTCAATTTTTCGCTTTGTTAAAATTTGAACCCTGAATAAAAAATCGCTGGTGTCAAATCATACATGTACACACTTGGGGTCAGACCACAATTAATGTAGACAGCAGTCCTAACTAAAATCAGTTGCATACCCTCAATGGATTTCATTATGAAACGTGTCCAAAAAATGTTGACACCTGGCTGCACGCTTTTTAAGCTGTCACAAGGGAATACGAAAGAGACATGGGTAAAGGGGCAGTCATGCAAATATTCTCTCTCTCTCTCTCTCTCTCTCTCTCTCTCTCTCTCTCTCTCTCTCTCTCTCTCTCTCTCTCTCTCTCTCTCATTCTCTCTCTCTCTCTCTCTCTCTCTCTCTCTCTCTCTCTCTCTCTCTCTCTCTCTCTCTCTCTCTCTCTCTCTCTCTCTCTCTCATGCGTAAATTAATAAAACACTTACCCAGAAGAATTGAACTCTCCCTCCCGTTGCATTTTCTTCAGTGAGGCAGCATAAAGACTGACATTACATTAGACCTTCATGTTTCCTTATACAATATTTAAGGTGCATATCATAAGGTGCATATCAATTAAAATTTAGGAGGGCGCGGAACTAGGGACTTATCTTTTATATCAACTGGCTGTGTGCGGCCTACTGCCATGTCGCTGAAAAAAATACAAAAGCAGAAAAACAAAATATGAAAAAAAAAATATATAAACGTGTCAAATATCTATGTACCATGCAACATGTGTAACACACAGGGTGGGTCTCACTGAAAACAAGGTAAGCACAGACTCCTTGATCTGTGGACTAGTCAAGGTCAGATTACATTTCGTAACCTTAAAAAGAGAAGCAGAATCTTGGACAGTTGAAAGAATTGTAAGGAACAATGAGAAGCTATATCTCAATTCAAACTTTTTAAATTTGCACACACGTGACCCATTTTCTTTGCAGCTAAATCACAGATTGACATTAGAGGTCAGATTCCACATCGTAACTTTGAAAAGTTTAACAGAACCTTGGACGGTCGAGAGAATTGTAAGTGCAATGATAAACTATTCCTCAACTGAAACCTTATATATTTGTAAGCGCGTAACCTATTTTTGGTAGCTCAACCACAGATTGAACACTCCAGGTACCTTAAAACTAGAGTGGGACCAATTGACTGAATATTCGTTTCCTACAATTTTCCCATTTTGTGTTGCAGAAAATATTTTATACGTGCACATTTTCTAGCTGTATGTGCATACATTGCAGCAGAACAGACTTAATCTTGAATTTATTGCCTTGTCATCTTACTGTTAAAGGAGTAAAGATTGACCTTAACGTGAGTCGTCGTCGTCATCATTATCATCATCATTTACCTGACGTTGTAAACCATTTAGCTCGTTATACGTCATGTGTATTTCATATAATCACATAGTGACATAGCTCTGATCCCAGTGCGTATTGCCTACCTTTACTGCAAATATGAAGTAAAATTGTGTAGTACAGTGACTACACGTACTGTAAAAAGAAGCAGAAAGATGGAAACATATTGCCTCCTGCGTAAGCTAACAGCCTGGGGCAGTTCTTGGATTCTGCACTACAGTTCAGTAATAGTGTATGTGCATGAAATGCACGAGTGAACATGAAGAACAATAGAAAGTCCGGCAAACTTTGATAAATTTGAATAAAGTATGTTTTCCACCATTGACTGGGCAGTTCATAATTTAAGTATGTAAAGTACTAAGTGTGACTGAAGAACTTTCTTTTCAGCATTTTTTCATACAAAGTGTATCCCTGGTTTCTGTGGGCAGTTTTTAAGGAAAATGTACATATTCCTAGTGTATTTCCTTGTAAAATACCCACACTCTTGCAGGACATCAGGCAAGACCATCGAGGCGTGACTTGTGTATTCAGCTATTAACAGGCCAATTAAGCCATTGTTCCTGTATACTCGCACATGGGTAATTTTAGGAAGTTTCAGGGAAAGATCGAAAGTTGTTATGTTTTTGACACTTCAGAATAAGCTTTAAAGGAATCATTTTCGATGGTATGGTAAAATGCAAATTCTAAGGACGGCATTGAACCCAAATGTTTATTGCTTGCTCGGGGTTGCCTGAATGGTTCCCACACTGCGGTGAAAGAAGCAAATAATCATTTCTAGTTTAATGTATTATATTTACATTTGAATAAACATCAATAAGCCTCAGACTCTTGATGCCTTTTTTAAGTGAATCCATTAGCAGACGTTCAAGCACAGTGATTGTGAAAAAAAAATCTAGGTATAGGGTTTGGGATTTGGAATGTATGTAATTGAAACTGAGGGCATCAGTCCCGGGACGAAAAATGAAAAATAAAAAAAAAATAAAAAAAAAATACAATAATTATAATCACACTGCCAAAATGACGGTAAATCTTCACATTGATGACGGCCAAATATATGCAAACTTCTTGCGTTCACTGTAAATGGTGTGATTGGTGACTTGTATAATAATAACCATCAATTACCACCATCAGCAGTCTTTATTCCACTATGTGCGACATGCGTTGGAATTGTTACAAGGGATCGTACACGTTAACACAGTAATCAAACTCATATGATATATTATAGGACATACTTTGCAAGAATAATGGAAAAAATAGGTTTGAAGTCACGAAAAGATAGGAAGGAGAATAAATTGGTATAGCACACAACAGGCGAACTTCTCACAGCGAACTTCTTAAAGCGTGAAAACTGGAGGCAGTTAAAACAAATAAAAGTCACTTGCATTCATTAACCGTCGTTTTCAAGTCGATATTCCATAGAAAAGAAATGAGCCTAATATTTCGACCAACTAGATAATGGCCAGATTACGGCTGATAAATTTGTAGCAATCCACAGAACGAATGCAACCGCAGCGAGTGAAACCAAAAGGCGGCTAAATCTTGAGACATATTATGGCTACCTTAAATAGTACAGAAACACATGATCCACAGTCATTAATTCCAAACCCAACATTGACAGCAAAGAGATTTCAGACTTGCCAAAGCATGAACATTTCTTTTTCAATACCAATGTGAAGAAACAAATTTCACTCCTGACTTGAGACAGGCAGTCACCCGTAAAAGGCAACTGGTGGTTTTAAACCGGTCCTCTCAACCTTAGAAATATCCATCATTAACTGCAGACACTAGTTCTTTTTCCAAAATGTATAGGCCTAACCACCCAAAACACAAATTTCATTTCTTCTGCCAAAAATAAAAAGAGACCTGTTAGGCCTATCACCTTTTAGTTCTCCCGACTTGTCAGTCAGCTAAGTTTAAAGTAAAGGAGTAAAGTAGGCATACATCGTTTTTGTACATCGTTTTTGTGATATTTATGAATCTGGAACACTCTAAACACGCCCTACTTCCACTATAACTATGAGTTGGAGAACAAAGCCCACAGCACAACATAGCCAATGAAGTAATTTTCAAATAGTACAGCAACACATGATCCATATTCATTAATTCCAAACCCAACAATGACAGCAAAGAGATTTCAGACTTGCCAAAGCATGAACATTTCTTTTTCAATACCAATGTGAAGAAACAAATTTCAATCCTGACTTGAGACAGGCAGTCACCCGTAAAAGGCAACTGGTGGTTTTAAACCGGTCTTCTCAACCTTAGAAAAGGATCTTTTCATCGCCAGGAGGTCATATAGAGAGCATGGTCAATGTCGTACAAAGTGCATACACGGCTGGAAAGGGCTTTGCAAGGGATGCTGTTGTGCAATTCTGAGGAAAGTTACGAAATAATTGTATAAATCTGGAACAAAACCAAGAACGTGAACTCTGTATATATCATTGCGTTTTCGGTGACATTAGTTCGCCATCATAGCAGACATTGCTGAAATATTTCACCAGGGACATCAAACAAATAATAGATTACTGAAAACGCTGGAGCCCTTGCACACATAAAATTGCGCATTGCTTGGGAGTTTTCTGTGTATGTTAAATAGATGGTTTTGTCGTAAGCTGCGTTGAGTAGTTCATAACGGTCGTGTACATGATGGCAGTCGGACACGGTGCGACGTAGGAAAACTGCTGTTTGTTTGTTTGTTGTTGTTGTTGTTGTTGTTGTTGTTGGGGTATTCTATTTCTTTTTTTTCTTTGTATTTACCTTCGTTACAAGAATTTTTAAATAGATGAGATATTGAGTCCGCTACAAACAAAATGTGCCTGATGTTTTCGTGCAGACGTGTCATGGTACAATGGTACCACTCCCAGCTCAGTAAAGACAATATACGATAAGCCAAAGCTATGTAAGCCAATTAGGTTGAATCGTATCATTAGAAATTAGGCTGGTTAAAGAGTAAATTGGTACTTATGGCCAGAATGTTACAATATTTTTCACCACATCCACACATTTGCTAACAGAAGGTGATAATAAATGCAAAATTTCAAGGTCAGAGATTTCAACAGGAATCATTAGTGGTACCTATGCAACTGTTCATAGCTTAGTTTGCCCACGAAATATCTATATGTTTGTGCATTTCTAAACACGTAAATACATTTGAACAAATAACATCACAACAGGTATGCAGATCTTACCATAGCAGGTCACGCCCCCGCCCGTCCTGTTTAACCGCGAAGAATGCAGAGTACATGGTACAGAATTTGATTCACCATTTCCAAATTAAATGTGTTAAAAGAGGTGGTTTGTAACGTATGTCTTCAAGAAACATTTTTTTTTTTTTGAGTTTGAGATGGATGACATAAATCACACTGGAGCTGTTACACCTTTTTTTTCTAATATGCACTGTAAAGTGGATTTTCTATTGTTGCTCAAGCTAGACTTCTTGTGATTATAAGACTTTGTAGGTATCAAGTAAAATACGCAAGTGAATACCAGCAGAAAGTAAAGCACGTGCAGCAAAACATATTCAAGAAAAAAACAAGTAAGAAGAGGGAATATGTCAAGGAAAAGAAGCTAGGAAAGAAAGATACTGTTTTTTCATCTTGCCGTCCTTTCTATTTTGTCCTCTTATATCTTCCATTTAAAAGCATCAAATGGCGTGTGTTGTCCTCAGTCGAGCTGGATCTGCCCATTTTTGTTTTTGTTTTTTTTGTTTTTTTTGTTTTTTGTTTTTTTGTTTTTTTTTTTGTTTTTGTTTTGAGGCAGTCATCAAACCTTGATTTATTTATTCATTTCCAAGTGATGTAAGTTTTAAGTATTTTGTAATGACAAAAAGTCCGACAAATTAAAAATGAAATTAATAATTTCATACAAGACAAAACAGTTGTTACCGTAGAACTGCATTTGACTTGGTGTCCATTTCGTGGCAACTGTGACTTCCCATATGGAGTTCAATGCCGTGTAACTGCATTCTTGTTCACCCCATGTGCACTGATTGTCACATATTCGTGAATAAGGATGGCAGCTCCAGCGTTAATATTATACTACCTCGCTGCGGCAATATTAAAAAATAAAGCCTGTACACCTAGTCGAGGTTGCAAGACTACGGGGAATCAAGAAAAGTGAGTGTTAGAGTTAACGTTTCAAAAATAGTGCCACAAACAGAGTGAATGCTTTGACCATGTTGAGTAATTCATGAAAATATATCACCAAAATAATTTACCAATTGCATTTATCCCTGTTCCTTTTTAATGTGAAAAGAATACCCCAATTTATTTGGAAATTGATGAGCTCTTGGTCTTGACGGGCATCATGTGCAAAATGTGTTTATATTGCTAGACTATTTTTTTTTGGGGGGGGGGGGGGTAAAGAGAGGTTGGCAAATTTCACACAACTATCGATTTCCACCATAAGCGTATTCAGTATATTACTCAATGGGGGAATGGATATTGATTGCAAGTTTTCGCTATTGTATCATAGGTAGCATTTACAAAATAGTAAATTAAACAAATAAACAGCCATTAGAAAAAGAAGTTATCCTTATTCCTTTGAGGTAGCTACTCAAGCTGGGCCATAAATTTTAACAAAAATATGAATCGCTTGGTGAAGGTCAGATTTGTCCGCTGTACCAATCTAAGTGCTCGGTTTTTCTGACAGACAGCATCATTATCATCGGTAATGTGCTAGAAGAGTCCTGTCACCCAGACAGGCACATTTTTTTTTTTGTGGAGATAGCATAAACTTTTACAATTATAACGATTTACACATTCATTGGGTAATTACTGGTTATGTGTATAAATAAAACTTGTACTCACTGCCACAGTAAATTAATATTTCAAACTGTAAGGAAGGGCCATTTTTGCCAGATCTTCTATTGTTTGTCCTGACAGGGCTGCTGCAGAAAATTTAACGTTCGCATTGCATGTCACGAGCTTTCCAATAAGACCTCACAGACCAATCTTGGCGCCCTACCTTGTCACTTGGATGACGATGATGATGATGATGATGATGATGATGATGATGATGATGATGATGATGACGACGACGACGACGACGACGACGATGATGATGATGATGATGACTCGCATTCGCCAAAAATTCAAAATCAAAGTGTGTTCAGCTGTAATGTATGCTTGTAAGCTAGAGAATGCGATGCAGCCCAGAATTGGAAACGTCATGTTAGTTTAAATTCCGCACATAATGGCATATGCACTCACACATAGAGAGAGAGAGAGAGAGAGAGAGAGAGAGAGAGAGAGAGAGAGAGAGAGAAGAGAGAGAGAGAGAGAGAGAGAGAGAGAGAGAGAGAGAGAGAGAGAGAGAGAGAGAGAGAGAGAGAGAGAGAGAGAGAGACTCAGTCTCCCAAATATGTTATTACGGAAAGAACTAGATCCACATACAGATCCATTTTGTTTCTGAATTATTGGAAAAAAGGGAATGGATGGCAAATGATTTAAATGACACACAAGTATTAAGTATCGTGTATAATATCCCCAGTAAAAAAGTGACTGCTTGTGGTGCAAACCAACATTATCAACTGGTGTAAATACTCAGAACTCAGAACTCAGAAACGTTTTATTTGACAATGAGGAATCAAAATACAAGAAAATTAACATCAGTGCTGTACTTTCATTAATAACAAAAGCTTATGAGAAGTCTTGTCAGGCTGACCCAGCTAAGGATTGAGATCCGCTATTGCTGGGGCCACCTTTAACGGGTAACTAATTTACAGCATCTTGCACATGGATTGCTTAACTGAAATACACTACAATACACTCTATTATCTGTTACATACAAAACAATCTGGCAGGGTACAGAACTCTTGGTATTCATTTTTGTAGGGTTTTTTTTATATAACTAGAAAAACCGTGGTATGAATGGGAATAAATTTTATCAGTTATACAGGGAGGTGTAATAAGTAAACTTGGGATGTAGTATCTAATGCAATCTTTTGATCTGGTTTTGTTTGGTATTGTGAGGGGAGGCACGACTCTGGTACGAAAGTAATATGTATGAGTGGGTTGTTTAACTTGATAAATGCCTTTGAAATAATATGGAAGTTCGTCATGTGAATATTTGTAGTAAAATTTCAGTGCTTTCAGCTTTCTCAAATCCTCTATTTTTAATAGATTTAGCTGCTTAAAAAGCGGGGCGGTATGTGCATTATAATTAGCATTACAAATTATGCGGATAGCCTTTTTTGAAGCATAGAAATACGCTCATATAAAAATCCCCATAGAAGAATACCATAGTTTAAATGTGATTAAAACAGTGAATTATAAATATGCAAAAGGCCACTTTTTGGTACAAATTTGTTGATTTTCTTCAAGATCCCATTTACTTTAGCAAGTTTGTTTTCTATTTTACTTACACGAGCATCCCACTTTAGGTTTTCTTGAATTCGTAAACCCCAAAAAGTCAAATTCTTCTGTCTTAGAAATTGGAGTGTTGTCAATCTTTAAGGTTAAATCAAAATCCAGCTTTCGTTGGGGAAAATGAAAGATCATGAACTTTGTTTTCCTCATATTTAAGGATAATTTGTTTGCAGCTAGCCAGCATACACTTTATTTTGTTCAACATTGATATTGTCTGATGCATTTTGTGCATGTATATTGTTTCCAGAAGGGAAAGTGAAGGAACATAATGAGTTGAGTAACGTGGTGTCATCTGCATAGAGGATTGAATCAAATTTTGATGAGGCAAAATGCATGTCGTTAGTGTAAATTATGAATAGGAGAGGGCCGAGTATTGATGCTTGTGGGACACCTGTGGTTATATGAAGATGCTGAGAACAGACATCATCAACCTGAACATCAGGGCCCGTATGCATAAAGGAGGTGTAACTTACCCATGGTATAACTTAAAACAGTTTTAGTTACCCCTCAGTTCATGGTGTAAAAGAATCGGTATGCATAAAAGCTAGTGTAGTTATACCCGGGGTAACTAATCCATGGGGCAGTTGCACCACTGTATAACTGAAGACTTTGGTACAAGTTTTAACCCCCTTTCCTGACTCTGACCAACTGACCTGTCCCAGGGAAGCACAGTGAAGACAGTCGTGTGACTGCTGTCCCTTTAATTGACAGATTGCATTACGTTACGAGGGGGGCAAGGGGCTTCAGATTTATGTTTGTCAAAATGAAAATGAGTGTATAAACAGTGGTCAATAATGGAATTATTACTGATTTTACATCTGTGCATGATAAACAATAAACTTATATGTGTGTTTTTAATCCTCAAAATGTTTCTGTGTTATGGAAAACATGATGATGTAAGTGATCTTTGGAATTCAATGAACATTACAATTTCTATCTACCCCATATAACCCCCTTTTTCCAAGTCCAGCTACCACAACAACCATGGCTGTACAAGGCGTGGACAGCAAAGCCAAAAAGGAGGAGGGGAATTGGCAACATGCAGAGGTGCTAAGTTGCCCAGCATCTAAAACGGGTGCTCAAGCTGAAATATGTTTTAAAAAAGCGGGAGTCCTATTATATTACAATGGAGGAAACAGGTGAAAAAGCGGGAGGTAGACAAATTTTAAGTGATTTATATCATTAGAAAAACGGGAGATCTCCCGCCAAATCGGGAGACTTGGCACCTCTGAACATGAGGAAAAAGAACACTTATTTGAACGTTCTTTAGCTATGCCCCAGTGTCATAAGTGCGCTATCCCTTTTTATCTGCAGATTGTAAGAAGTATTCAAATAGAAACATGCAATGTGTACATTTTTAAACAAGTGATGGTCAGTAGCTTGTGGAAAAGGCAAAAATTTTGATCCTTTCACGAATTGTCACATAAATAACAGTTTGTTTGATCAGAAAATACACTTCTGTGAATGACCTTTCATTAAATGTATACTTTACACATGTTTGTATGCGCACTTTTTACTTTAATGAGCCGGAAAAGAAATATTGCGTTTACTATGCTGTGGCATAACTAGACCACCTGAAGCAAATGGCAGCCTTATTAATGCGAACCCTTCAGTCAGTGTTTTGCATTGAAGATATCTAGTTTTTCTTTTTGGTTGTTGAACGTGTTCACTGCAGACTCTTGTCTTAAAAATGTTTTTCATTCTACAGCAAAGACTCTAATATTATTGCAAAATATTTGAGAAAATGCCACACATTTCGCAATAATATCAGAAGCACTGTTAAAGAAGGAAAAGTATGCTAACACTTAGATTATGTCGACGTCAGCAAGGCCATTTGATGGTTCACGCATTTGAAATTCATTTTGCCACACAGTTTGCTATGATCATTTACATGAGTGAAAGAATAATCTGTGTTGTATATGTCGCATGAACTGTATGCTTAACTCAGGGAAACACATGATTGGCACAAGCGGTACTATTAATGTTGTATTGGACCACAGAATATAGGGTTGGTGGATATATACATCCTTTAATACAAAGGGTTTAGCAAGATAATTCAATTTGCATTTAATGTTTGTAAATATTGTTTAATGGTGTTCCTCTTGAACTCTCATGTCATATTATTATAGGCGATAAGTAGTCCCCCACAAGGAACTGGAAGGGGGCCTTTCTATGTTTGCAACTCGTCTGCTCATCTGTCCGTCCTTGCGCAGGGGATATTCGAAAAATTATAACCAAAAAAAAAAAAAAAAAAAAGAAAAAATGAATATTCGAGTTAATTGATTTGTTAACAAAATCTTGCCATAAAACCTTCATCTTGCACATCAAAAATAACTTCTATTTTTTTGCGCATGCAATATACAAAAAGCAGTTAACTTATCTGAATAATAATAAACCTGACCTCTTCGAGCACAACTTTTAATGCATTTATGTATATATATATATTTGTTTAAAACCATGTGTATGTCTTAATCGGATGCATAGAAAAACAAACGTCAATAAATGTTACCCTTCATCGGTCAATGTAGCCGCCCAGGAAAAACCAGAAATAAAACCTTTAGAATTACAATACTTGGCCTAAAAACTCTGGTAACCTGTGTTCGGCGCATGGAAGATTTACCTCAGGAATGAGACGCTGAACTCCACTTCATTTTTTTTATTTAAAAAAAATAATAAAAATAAACAAAAATCGTTACAGAAGCTTCATTTAAAATGGAAATCGTTAATCAATTTTGAGTGTACAAATTGAAGGTCTGACCTAGAGTGACTGAATACCTGCATTGCAACCGTACAAAAAAAACCCAAACCACGTGACCATGCTTCGCATCCCCTGTACTTACTTCACCCCTTTTCCGTCACGTATTATATTTTACTTTATTGCGTAACACATTCAGAAAAAAATGAATCCCGCATTTCGAAGTCACATTCAGAAAAAATAAATCCCGCTTTACTTCGAAATGCGGGAATATTTCAATCGTGTTCCATAAGACCTAATCCAAGGACATTTCGCTGCTGTACATTTCACGGGAAAGGCGTGTGTCGTGCACCAAAAATTGTTTCACTGTGACCTGTACCTTTGACCCCTCATATGATTTTACCTTCACCAGGCCTAATATCATATATAGTATAGATGACACCAACCAAATTTTGTTTGTTAACACTTCATAGAATAGCTGAGTGTCATGCGCCAAAACACTGCGACTTATTTCTTGCCTTCACCCCACATAACGTTTCACCTTGTCCTATACTAGCCATGTTCCCTGTTTCATAAGAATTGATTCTACCACATTTGGTGGCTGGACACTTCATGGCATAGGGGTGGGTCGCACGCTGAATTGGGTCAGAGTGACCTTGATCTTTGACCCCTTATATTGTTTTAGTTTGTCCGGGCCATACTTCATATACGGTGATGCATTATGTATTGCTATGCAATACTTGATCGTGTTAAAAGTGACCTTTACTGCGACATTATTCGGTCACTTGTGACTACTGATATTGTTTCAAAGAATATTGCATATTATATAAATATTCATACTTTTAGTTGAATTTGTTATTTTAAGCAAAACATGGTGCAGAAAAGTTTAAAAGATCACTGTTGTTCTTTGAAGTGAATTGAACTGTTGGTAAAACATGTGACTGGTCAGGTATTTTTACAGTTATACGAAATTTATATTGACTTTCATTTGTGAAACCAGGCTAAGTTAAAATCTTAGTTTGATTTTATTTCCATTCAAAGCAATTTTTTCAATGAGTAAAGGAATAGTGACTTCATGTATGACTTGATGAGCGCAAGAACAGTTTTGCAATAAAATATTTAGCTTCAAGGAAACGGTCATTGTTTTTCATACTAGTAATGAATACAGTGTGGATTTCTGTAATTACAGTATTTTCGTGTGTATATTTGCTGTAGAGCAAACACATTTAATATTCAGATCGTGCGTCCATTTTAGCACATTTGAATAATGCACACACAGTACAATTTTGTTAATTGCTGGTAACAGCACAAGGTATGCGAATGGCTGATCTTGCGTACTGGTGGTATCACTATTTGGCATTTGACCATATCTGAACCTTCACTAAATGTACATTGGTATGATTATTTACTTTACATATCATAACAGATCCATCGTATACAAGGGAATTGACTTCAACTGGGACTTACACCTCCGTTAAACTATCCCCCTGGCAGGTTTAGAAATCTGGGGCAGTTTAAGCCCATTTACACCATGGATTAAGCTATACTTCCTTCTTGCATACGGATTCTTAAACCAGGTGTAACTTTACACCAGGGGTAACTTTGCCACGCCTTTTTGCATACGGATTAGACTTTACACCATGGTTGTTCCCTGGAATAAGCTAAACCACAGCTAAACTACCTTTATGCATACGGGCCACTGAGTTTTATTTGTAAGGTAACTACGAAACAATTTAAAGTAATGCCAGTTATGCCATAGTACGCTAATTTTTCGATGAGAATCTGATGGTCTTAAGTGTCGAAGGCTTTTGATCAATCAATAAATATGCTTATTGGTAGTTTCCCAGTGTCAAGGAATTTAATAATATGGTCAACAAATTCTAATCCGGCAGTTTCTGTAGAGTGTAGTTTTTTAAACCCATGCTGACTAGTATAGAGCAGAGTTGTTAACGATTGATTTATAATAAATGCTAGTGGTTCATGAATTGAGGTAATGCCTCTGAGGAGCTTCATGGATAAGCTGTCATGACCTGTGCTGGACTTGGGTTTGAGATTTTTGACGATATTTTCAATGTCCTGAGGGCCGATGTCTGAAAAAGAGAATCTGTTGTGTGTATTTTTCTTTCAGGTAAAGGGAAAAGTTTGGTTATTTGACACGTTTATTTTAGCAGCTAATTTCGGGCCAATATTTGTGAAAAAAAGTATTAAATCTGCTGGCGATAATTTCCTTGTTAGTTGTTTCAGTTACCACATATCACGAAAAATGAGGGAAAACTTGATTTATTTTTATTTATACCTAAGACTGATTTTTTAAAATCATTCTTAAATATCTCAAACTGAGAATGGTAATAGTCTTTTTTGCATTGATTAATATTTTTTCTTAAAATATTGTTATACACTTTAAGGTTTTGCTTTAACATGTAATATTGAGGGTCATCCTGACGGGTACCTCTTGATTTTTTGTAGAGACTGTCTCGATATTTAATAGAATTCAGAATGCCATTAGTTACCCATGGGCATTTTTTATGCTTATATTTATTAAATTTAACCATTTTAGTCGGAAGGTGCTTTTCTTTGACTTGTGTTATTATATTTTCTAATTTTGCATAGTTTTCATTTGGGTTACAATTGGGATCAAGATTTAACTGTTCCAAAATATTTAAACCATTTAACTCAGCATGAAAGTTCTGCATAGATACAGTATCATTTGTGTAAGTTTTTACATACCTAGGTGTACTTTGTGTACTTCTCTGAGTGTCAATGCATGTAAAGCATGGAAGATGATCAGAAATATCTGAGAAAATTATACCAGATGTACATGATTTACTACTGTTTGTCACACGACAGAAAATATTATCAATCAATGTGGCAGATTTATCTGCTAACCTTGTTGTTAGCGTTATTTTTGGAAACAGACCATTGCACAACATAACATCTAAGTATTCGGCATATTTGTTCCTTGTGTTTAACTTAAGCAAGTTGATGTTGAAGTCTCCTGCAATAATTAAATCATATTTTTCACGTGTAAGAGACTCAATTATAGGGGTAATACCCTTCAAGAAAATATCAATATCATTGTTTTGATCTCTTGGGGGTCTATAAATACGCCATACCTAAAATTTTATCTGGGCCACATTGCAGGTTATATGTTGATTAGTGGCTGCGTGAAATGTGCACTTGTTGACAGTACAGTTACCAATGAATCTTACATTCTCATAGTCTAGTCTAGGTGTTTCGTATGTGAGGAATTATTGGTGGATGCAGTGAGGTTAGCAGGTATAGTGGCTGAAGCAGTAGATACACAGGTTCACGCGGCATGGACTTGTGTTTGATATGAATTTGAGAAGGGAGTTGACAAAATGAGCTGACATGGGAATGAAACAGAAAGCGCATGTCACTATTAATTCCGTTTGCCAAAGATGAGACTGCTGACCTGAAACCTTGTGTTGTGCTGGTGAACATGGCATGCTATAGGAACACACATAGGTTTCACTTCAGTGGCCTGACAAAAACATGGTGTTTTTGCCTAGGAACAGCTGTCGTTGAGACAGTGAACGGGCATTGCACACAGACACTTGGCTGCGAACGAATTCGAAGGCTAGACACCAGCACCTTTGCAAATGTCTAACGTCATGCCAGAAAAAATACCTTTCCTAAGCTGACTGGACGTGTAATAAACTCAGTCAAACTTTCGTTGATATAATCCAAAAAGTGAATGGTGTAAAATTCCCGCAACAGTGCCTTTATTCTATTTAATTCTAAATAATTTATTTGTAAAGAACTACTGTAAATATATGACATATGCAAACTGCACATACTCAAGGGCCCTTTAAGTCGGGCGGTTTCCTCCTCCCAGCTGAAAATCTTTGTAAAAATATATTCTTATAACTTTCGTATGCACATATACTATTTGTTGAGAACATTTGTAGTTGATTTTCTTTAATGTATATCGATTTTCAGCAATGAAGCAATACAATACAATGCAAATACACTACAATTCTAGTTTGCAAAAAGGTGCCTGTCGCCAATGCCTCGCCCCAAAGGCCTCTATAAAACTTGTGCTTCCGATTTTAGATTCTAGAGTGTGTTCAAGATCTTGTCCAAGGGCCAAGATATGAGAATAAAAAGCATCAAAGGATATATGTTGATATAAATTTCCATTGATATATTATAATTAAGATTAAATTCTTCTTCTTCTTCTTCTTCTTCTTCTTCTTCTTCTTCTTCTTCTTCTTCTTCTTCTTCTTCTTCTTCTTTTTCTTTTTCTTCTTCTTCTTCTTACTCTTCTGCTCCTTCTTCTTCTTCTTCTTTTTCTTCTTCTTCTTCTTCTTCTTCTTCTTCTTCTTTTCTTCTTCTCTCTCTCTCCCTTTTCTCTCTCTCTCTCTCTCTCTCTCTCTCTCTCTCTCTCTCTATATATATATATATATATGGTGACATATTTTATATGTCATTTCACATGCAAAGTCTGTCTTCGAAAAGAAAACAATGAGATAATATGCTTGATGCAGAATAAAATAGTGCTACAAATGTATTTATTGGACATCTGGAAATAATTTTGTATATCTTATTTATATGTAACCTGGCCACAAATGTCGTGATTGTTCTCAAAGAAGAATAAATTAATAAAATAGAATCTCCCTGCTTACCTCTGTGCCCAAATTGAAAGGAGAGGCAAGACATAATACCGTTTTAAATGGGCTCATCAACAATTTTATAACTTTAACTTGATACAAGGCTGATGTGCATGCATATTTTCATATGGAGGCCTTGTCGCTGCTCAGCCTGCCTTGATAATTTTCCGTTTGGTTTCATGGAGGGGGATGAGGTACTGTTTTTATATCAGCCGAACTTGACTGAAATGATGGAATTCTACGCCCCTTAAAAAAACCCTCATGTTCATGTGCATCAGAATCAAGTTCAGTCGCTCTTGTCAATTACAATGTACATGTGTTGCTTCTCTATAATATCTCCGCTGTGGTAATCACTTCCAGCACCAAAAATAGAACCGAGTAGATCTCAGAATAGAAACAGCTAGCAATGAGAGTGCTTTTATGCCTTTTTCATCACAGCAAACATTTAACATTTGGCCCTTGCAGTATTTGATCCTTACAAAGTCCCTTCTTGGTCATGTAATATATTTGACAATATCTCATCTTTAAAATCACTGATTGTGAGTGTATTACCTTATCTAATTTTGGAGTACAAATGCCACAACTTCGGTTGCTTTGTGTTCAATATAATTTCATATTATGACTGTTCAGTACGCGTTCTGCTTAAATCAATTTGATTCCATTGCAAGGTTTTTGCTAATTTGGAAAATAAACATTCCCGTTTCTGCATTAAAAATTGATTAAATGAAGTTTACTCTGTAATATCACACCAAAAACTGTAGTGAAGTGGGTTTATGTTTCAATCGGCCCCTTGAACATGTATGCCCTATAGTTCGCTACATTTCTGCAAAACTGGAAAATCCCTATTGTCCTGTTAAAGGATATCTTTGGCAGAGGAGACCATTATCTTCATTATTGAGCCTACGTGAAACGATTTTAACGGCCATCAGAAGATGTCGAATATTTCAGGAAAAATTGTGATCTTCAAGTGCTGAAATAAGGGACGCAGTTGTGACTCGTTTAACACCAATGAAACATTTTTACTGACTTCAGTCAAACAGCCTTGTTAGTATGCAACGTGGACAAACTGAACAATCCTGTAGTGTACCTGGTGGCTGGGGAGTTTAATACAAACACAGGTTTGTCCACAGCAATATAGGTATACTGTCAGATCTACCAAAGCGTGGATTTGTAAAGAGACAGAAAACATTACTTTCTTGGGAAAGGGGGTGGAGGGAAGCGACATTATCCCATCCGCAATAAAATCTCAGGGCAGTAGCATTGCTTAAGGTGCATTACCAAAGCAATGCAACAATGTAGCACCCTGTTTGTAGCGTTGTGACTATATTGTGGCATGGAACCTTTTAATATTGCAAAGCAAGACGCCAAATGGGAGTTGGCATGGTTAGCTTCAAGGCACAACAAAATGCGGCTAGTATAGCCGGCAGGCATAACGGTACGCTGCATTATCTCAACAAGATGCAGCTATGCATACAGTAGATACTTGTTTGACCCAGCAGCATGCTTCAATCTAATACAAGATGCAGCTGTAAATGAAAGCTAATCGTTAAAGTTTTCATTAGAAAATTAATGTCATTACTAAGCCTCAAATGCAATGCGCCACAAAACATTGTGATACACAGTGAGTCTTTCAAGTGGGTTCGCATTCAGCACTGACACTAAACATTATTACTACATTACTCTTTCTTAAAAAAATCGGTGTGACTACCTTCTCTGAGCCAAGCTACTACCGTAGCAGGTCCAGAAATTACGCAATCCACACCAGGCAAAGTACATGGTAAAGTTGATTTATCTTTCTGTACATGAAATAAAGTTCGTACGGGCAGGTCTGTCCAACCAGTTGCTTTACACTTCAGCCGAGTGTATTATATGCTGCATAATTAATCAGGTTGGCCCAGTGGAGTACATTTACGGACCCATGGCATAATGAATGACAATTTGTATTCTCCATTGGTAGTCGTGAATCATTTGGCAATTATTCAATAACAAAATGTCAGGGTTAATTCAGGATCTCTATCAAGCCAACTGAGGACGTCTTGGCTTCTGAGTAACGGAACCCAAACCCAAATTCTATGATTCCGATTCGACAGCTCGCATTCTGTCAGCCTCGATTAAACACATTTATCCATCATTATATTCAACGAGAAACTACTTCCTATTTTAATGTTTGGTGTACAGTTGGGCATTTACGAATGTCGGCGAGACGTGTAATCCGACCGAGCATAGCTCTGGTGTACTTATGTTGGCTCTACATTATTTTGTTTATTTGCCCAACGATAGCATAACTAATCGTGTGTGGCAATGGCGTTGCCATCTTCATATCCTGCCAAAATTAACAAGTTATTATGCTGGTACAATTTTTGCAAATACGTGTGACTTTGACCGCCATATTGACGTAGTGGTTGTATGGTATAACAGATTCTGTCTCAGAAACAGTGAACGTTGTGCCAGTGAATATGCCCACTTGGCTAAGATCTTACGGCATAATTGGCGTGAAGAAGGTCAGGTAGACTCCCTTGGGATGCGAGTCATATATAACGTATATTTGTATATTTTATAGATCCGCTCTGGAGACAAAAATAGGGGCCTAGTTGTCTCTATTTGGGAAAAACAGACAAAGTATATATAACCCCCTCACACACACACACACACACACACACACACACACACACACACACATACATATATATATATATATATATATATATATATATATATATATATATATATATATATATATATGAGAGAGAGAGAGAGGTATAAATTAATTAATTTATATATTCATTCATTCATTTCCATGTACGAATTTTGTGGCCAGCTTGTTTGAGACATTGTTGTTCTGAAAAGGATCAAACTTTGCATGGTGATAGACATAGTGTGCCAACAAGATGAAAACCGTTTCTACAGACAGGCTGTTACGCAACCAGAAATAACTGAACTGTGAGAGCTGGCCTCCATACCTATCAGTACACAGGCAGTGATGCCCAGTGCTGAGGCTTACTCTTCAATCTGTAGAGAGACTGGCTGTGTTGGTAGAATGTCTGAGTTTTTGTGTTTGAATCTTTTTGGTCTGAGCCACTTCCTAGTAGTCATTACCCATTTCCACGTTCAGAACGCTTTACCCTCCATAAGGTAACCGGTCACTCTCTAGCTTGTATACATAGGTATAGTTGTCCATATTGCACACATACTTCCACAGAATGTTGACATAGGCTATATTAGCCCAAATATCTTAAAGGGTCATCAGCAGGTAACTACTGAGAACATGTGTCCTGAGCCTATACCGGTGCATGTCTTTCTGACTAGTGGCTCCTTGTATTCAGCATAGCCAAACCCACATGACAATGAATAAATATAAATGTGGCAAATGATAAATTAGCTAAATATGAAAAGTTTTGCTTATAAATGCAGAACTTCGTTATGAAAGAACAATACCTTTCAAAGCAACCAAAGATACTAAATTTGTATTGTACAAGTTCAGATAAGAACAGTTTGATGTGACCTTGAAGCAGAATGTACACTTCTAGCCCGATAACTTATCTTAGTTGCACCACCTGCCAGTGTTAAACTGAAGTCGAACCAAACTGGGGCAATATATTCAGTCCCAGTGATTGTAGTATAAGCACTTGCAGCTAGACCACCTGTACAAACCAAAGGACATCCTTAGAAGTCCTGCGACAATGTACATCCTGCAACAGAAATGTTAAACAAACCCCTTGATGACACTTACTCCTCACTTTGAAAGTTACCAAACAATATAGCTCTATTTCACTGCCAGCCATGAGTCAATGTTTTAAAAATGTTCAACAAGGTCTAAAAATCACCATGTTTGTAAAATGATTTAAGGCATGCCAAATGTAATGCGTACTTTTTAAAAACCCAAGTAAGTAATGTTTGTCTCATCTGAGGTATACAACAATAATTTATATATGTTTCAACAACACAATCTATGCATAATTTGCATAACAAAAGTTAATATCTTTACTGGACTCACATTGGCCCGAATGTAAAAATGATGAAAATCCTGTTAAATATTTCTACATTCATTGCCAAAGACTTGTGACAGAGAGAAAGGAATGCATCACTAATTTTCAATATTATTAAAGTTTCATTAATATGATCACTTCACTTCAGTTAGGCATCTCATATGATGTTCCCTTCTTTAAAATCCATGGCACGAACAGGTTAGGCCTACGCTCAAGCATTTCACTAATAGTTCGTTGACATGAAAAAAGGCATAAACACGTTTCAGAAATATCCAAGCCATGCAGGCCAGGCCAAGGTATGTAACAAGGAATTTTAATTATAAAATGTTCTGTGTATATGTTCATAAAGGCATACTTAAGTGTAAAAAAATAAAAATTAAATTCAATACGGTCAAGTGGATCGGTGGCGAAACATAGAATACGAGTTCACTTCTGACAGAAAATATGAAAATCAGTATGCAAGGGTTTTAGGATATGCTGCATAAGAAAACCTGAACAACAAGAAAAATAAAATAAAATGTACAATTGACGTTTGAAGGAGCTCGATATTTCAAAAGAGTCTTGTTTTTTGTCTGCACTATTGTAGGTTTGAGATGCTCCTCCTGAATTCCGTTGGCTTCACCGTATTAATTGCGAGACAGTAACTAAGAAAGGATTGTCAGTCCCGTATGACATAATTCTCCAACTGTCTTCTGATATTAGAAATTCGGTCATAGACTTATTTGAGGATGATGGATTCTTGGCGAAGTATTCTTTATTGCTTTAACGAAATTCATGACAAAAAAAGTGTATAAAAAAAGCTGAAACTTGTCTGTCATGCAAGAGATCAATCAGAACAATTAACCATAATTTAAAAAAATATACCCCTATTATTGCCTATTTCCAATAAGGCAACCAATCATGTGTAGAGAATGTAAAGTTGGCCAGATATGCAAACACGATATTTATACCTGTGAAAATGTGAAAAAAATATGTATATGTATAGGGATTTAAAAGTATCTTCAGCTTCAAAAGGACTGTAGCCCTGTGGTAGTGCCACTGTTCTCTCTCAAAAGTATCATTTTTTTCATAACCAATTTTCTTATAGTACTTTCATCCCAAAATGAAAAATTCCGCTTTTGTCGGTTCATAAAATGAATCCCAAATTGCCAAGAATGTATGATTGAGCATGAAGAAAACTTTCATGTTCTAAATATTTTGTTGTTTACAGCTTTTATCTCCATGTGCAGAACGGCTACCTGGATGCAAATCGTGGCACCGCCTTCCCCATGACATGTTTTAGCTCACTGAAAATATTGCAAGAAAAATACACAAACGATGGGTGAAACTTTATAACACACACACACACACACACACACACACACACACACACACACACACGCCCAGTCTCTCACCTTTGACCGCCCAGTATTAATTCCTTATCCAAACCCTGCCCCATCCAAAAGTGTAGGCAGTATGGCTCCAGGCAGTGGTTTACTTGATTGAGATTATGCACAAAATTGTGGTTAGCCAAGGTACATTTCCTGAAAGAGCAAAATAAGCTTGATGGCAAAGAGAGCATTTCTTGGTCAGATTTTTTTCTTTTCAGCACGATTTTTCTTCGTACCCACCCGCAATCATTGGACTGTTATATTTGTTCCATGAAAATGCTCTCTCACTGGCCATGGTAAAACATGGTATGAATGTTATTCAGCATGCAACACAAAAACAGGTTCCAATACTCACTGAATAGGCCAACCTTTATATGCAATTGCCAACAGGATACAGGGCCATGACGCAATGTTTATGGTAAGGATAAACACGTAATATTCATGGGAGGACTGCACATTGAGATGGCAATACTAAAGGTCCTTGGCGATTGGCTTGAAAGGAGTGGTTGGACATCTTGATGACCACTGCAAACATTGCTACTAAAGACATAGCAGAGGCTGTACAAAAAGGTTCCCATACCGGTTGGGCACATTGGACTCACCAATTACAGCTGGTGCACTTTTTATCCTCCAAAGTGAAGAATACACTGCATACAAGGAAAGATCTGGTGAACAAGATAATCCGTGTTTCTCAGAGTGGTCCAATCCACCTGCCCAAAGTCAAATCAGGGGAAATGGGTACTGGAAGTAGAGCTCTTGTTTTTTTAGTTTCTGAAATCTCAATATGAAGCAAATATTCCAATATATAGGTATGTCCACATTCTGGCCCAAATTGTTCCTTGGATGCTACTTTTGGACCATTCTAGTTATGCCAGGTAGTTGTCTGTTGCTATCCACGATTGGTACAACTTCTACATCTGTGTCACGCAGTCTTTGCTGGATTGAGGAAGATATTTTTTTTTTCACACAGAGAACGTCATAAGTTCCCTGCACTGGTTAATGATCAAATATATGAACAACTGAATGTCATGGTGAAGAAGTGGTGGAGGTGTTATTTGCATCACTGAGAATGAGGCAGTCTTAAGACAATGGGTGATAGCTGATCCTGAAACTGCGCAGATGCTGAATTAGTATGAAGCCAACTAATTATGACGACAAAATGGAAGTACTCTTCACCAGCAAATTGCAAACATCCAGAAAGCATTCGCATCTGATTTAAGGAGATTTTTTAATGCAATGACGGACGCCGGGAATCCCTTTCTGGATCTGTATACTGTATCTCAGATACTCTGACCTCACACACAAATGTTATTATGTCAGAAGAAGTAGTCCAGGTTATCGGAACTGCATAGGCTGTTGGGAAGGTCAATATAAATACTTAGTTTATGAAAGTCTGGTCTCTAACACAAAATACTTTTATGATAGTATTCCCAATTACAATGTGTCCCTGTTCATGTCACGCTAAGAAAACTCCTCTCAGAAAAAATGAAGATTACAAACAAGTTTTCAAGACTGTACATAGCCTTCCAGGCAAGGGAAAGTGGCCTGGATGGGTTCTTTGAGAGTGAGAAGCATGCATGGCCACCATTACATGCTGAAAACTAAATAATGCGTCGGGGAAGTAATGCTGATTTGCTGGGGGTGACTTAGAGATTTATAACATGACTCCGAGCAGGCAGATTTAAACTTCATTGATGGCATTACACTGGTGCAAACTTTAGACCCGAAAAAATCAAACACAAAAGTCAGAGCCATCAGTGATCATGCTCAGCAAGTATGTATTCCTGACCTGAAAAGGCCATTGGAATGGGCAAAAAAGGAAGTTACATGGGAAACCTACAAATCCCAAAGTCTCAAGTCCTATGTTGGCATTCTCGTGTTTATGGTGGCCCACTCTATGTCTGTTTCAACACAATCATTCCATCCAACTGGAACATTTTGTTTTCACGAAGTGAAAGACGCAAAGCTGGCCTATTCAAATGAGGAAAATTTCCTTGATACACCAGTGTCAGATCTGTCACAACTGCAACCATGCAGACATGAAAAAGCTGACTACAGACTGCTGTTTCACTATGCTCATGAATGCCAATGGGGACATCGAAAAATTATGGTACATGCATTAAATACTGATGCACTAGTGTTAGCCATTGCAGAGACAAGTGTGGCGGGTGGGAGTGAAATCTGAATTGCCTTTGGACATGACAATCAGTCCCGGTACAGTGCTGCACACAGTATTCCTGCTGAACCCGGTAGTGAATGGTCTTGAGTATTGCTTTCCTTGCATGCACTAACTGGCTCTGAATCGGTGTCAGTTTTCCTTGGAAATGACTCGAAAACTGCCCGGCATATATGTTGATCATTACCCCATTTGGCATCACTTTTCAGAAGGTTGTCCAGTAAATCTGATTGGATGATCTATTATTATATGAATGAAATGAACAGATTTGTAATCATTTCGTACAGTCAGACATACTTCAATGTATACAGAGTATTTACAATGACAGTACTAATTTTATGAAGCTAATTTATAATTTCCTCAGTGAAGGGAAACTAGGAAATGCCCTCTTATGTAGTGTATATATTTTATTTTAACCGATGTCTGGAAAGACGAGATACAATTAATACTTTCGGTGACATATATCTTTTGCTACTTTTAACACATGTGTATGCAATACAAAAACTCGTTGTCCTAGAAACGCGTAAAACATTTAAGTTAGATTTGTATACACACATGTGGCTCAATATCCTCGATGTAAACAGCCTTTTTTATTGTGGCTATATGTCACAAATCACCTCATCATCGTAACACGCCATGCAATTACTATGTCCATCGCATAGTTCCCACATCTATACACATTTATTCTTATGTTTGCAACTGACATGAAACGAAAAAATATAGAGCTTACCTTTTTTTCAATGATTCTTGGACTTGCCAAGCCTTCAGTACAGAAAAAAGCGTAAAGAAACAGAGTATGAAAGGGGAAATTTACATGCATACGTATCAGAACATGGGTATATTTGGCAGTTCCCTAAATGGTGGCCAATGTCACAAAGAATATTTTCTTCATCTCTCTCTCTCTCTCTCTCTCTCTCTCTCTCTCTCTCTCTCGCTTCTACTTCATAAATGCAAGTAAAAGAATAAAATAAAAAGTATACACACAAACACACAAAAGGAAGAACAAACACAAGAAAACAAAGTTTTTTTTTTTTTTTTTTTGAGTATGGAAACCAGTGTGCACTAGTACAAAACGATGAATTTGAGTCTACCAAAATGGAATTTGAACTAAAGGGCTAAACTGATTTTGTGAAAGCCCGGAACTGGTTTCTCAAGTTGAAGATCCTGTTCTGTGCTTAATACATCTGAACCAATCGTCTCATCATGTTGAACACTGCAGTCCAAGCGCCATCCCAAGTGCACATACCGGTATGCATCAACCCTTAAGACATCAGAAATATAGCAGGTTCCAGGTACACAAATGTCCATACCACTGATAATAAAGATGAAGTAGACTAGGTTGAATACCATATTTTACAAGCCACATTTGTGCAATTTGCCTCATCACAACCTGTGTAAGATACTTCATATCAATTAATGTTCCCGTCAAAACTTAGTGTCCACAAACACATTCACCATTTCAGCTTGTTTAATTGCATACTCAACATGACTTTATTAGCACCATAGATTGAACTTCAGCCAATGTTCTTTTGGGTTGCAATATATAGATTGTTACTCTTGTTGTCTTAGGATTTAAATATAGCTGTATTTTGCTACATCTCTAGATGCCACGAAATATACTATTTGTTATTCATCAATATATTTACTCTTCCTTGCATTGATTGTTTTACCTTGCCTGCCTTAAAAGATAGTTGAAGTAACATAATAGAGCATCGTCATTTAGGCATCTGGCCATATATATCATCCCATTATAGGACTTCTTTATACTTTACCAAAGCCATTGTCAACATACTGGTTCAATTTGGTGGCAATTGCTAATTAAACTTAGATCACTCAGTACACATTCCAGCTGGTAATTCCCAGTTTAAAAAAAAAAGGTTCATATTAACAGATGATTAGTAGTGGTATATATACATCTTGACGTTATTACTAGAGACATTACATCATATCTGTTGTATTGCTTTTTGTCAAGGTAATATTGGATGGTAGGCCTATGGTTATATCCCTTGGTAAAATTAAGGTTATGCTCTCCCGATTCGATTATGTTATGTTACTGATCTTTTGAGTAAGTCACATTAGAACAATCATGCAAAACTACCTATAGCCTTGCAAAGGCAAGATAATTGCGCATATGAGATTCCTTCTACTTTTGTTTTCCAGTTATTTTATCAGCTTATATATGGGTTTGATATCTTGTCTTACAATTAATATATCCACTGCGACAATGGCACCTGTGCAGTAATTGTTGTACAGCTGTAGAGTGCATTCAAAATGTTTATATATATATATATATATATTGACAAACTCTCTTATATCATGGCAATGCTGACTCCTAGGTTTCTGTTTATCTTTTAAGATTATCAAGGATGTACACAAAGTGTTTTGTTTCTCTTTAATTTCGATATATTGTTACCTTGACAGCTGAAGCTAAGAGATTGGTAAAAAGTGGATAGCGGTGACCTTGAATGATCAAGCTGACAGATTGGTGAAAAATGGATAAATTATACATATTGTTATAAGTTATATATAATAACTTAAAAATATCATTGGCATATCAGCCACCACATAGGTTTATCATTCTTTCAACTACCATAGTAAAAACAGTAATACAACAAAGCAGAAAAAACAACTCTAATAATGAAAATAATCCCACCCCTACTGTTCTGAATTTTTCGAGACGCCATTGACAACCTTTACCCAGAAAAGTGTACCATTCAAAAATGCCAAGGCTTCAGTCCCCGTAAGATTGTTTATCACTTGATTCATTGCACTCATGAATTTTCCTCGTGCATGGCATTCAGCGAACGGCACATCACAGTACTCAAAACAAAGAATATCTTGTAATTAATACATTCCTCAGACAATCTTTTGGTTTAATCACAGTTTACCAGTATGAGGACGCCATATCAAACCTGCTATAAAAGGGGCTGCCCAATATTGTATGAAGGAATTCCCTTGCCAGTGGTAAGAGGCATGCATGCTTAACTGTAACTTTAGTAAGGTTATGCTTATTGACCCACCACCTAGCTCACCATCTTTCTTGCAGACTGAAACTGGTGCAGCTCCCACCTATGATCCACTACAGAGAACAACCCCCCTGACTATACAGATCCAACAGAAACAGAATTAACGGCATCCATCTCTCAGACAAACACCTAAACTCTGACTCAAAGATGGAATCCACCTGCAGAGCACAACCTATAAATAGACCTGGGTTTAATGTGACAAAATGGTCTGCTGCATCAGTCAATACCACAGATACTTTTTCTTGATGTTGCACTACTACAGTGAGTGCCAGTTAATTATGTTTGGTGTCCTCATGGCTGATAGCACAGGTCCGCTGGCCTTGTATCTCACCATCTACTCTTGCCATGGCCTAGACTTAACACCTGGGTGGAATTTCTTCGCTATGCTTCACAGAACCATGCTGTATTTCATTATATATGTCTCCATTTCTGTAAAAAATATTTTACACAGTCATATTGTCAATAATTAGCCTGTATTTCTTAAAGGTACATAGCAGGGATAGTTTTACTGTTTAGGTCATTAATGGTCATTTAAGGTGTTTATTTGACAGATTTTCAACATTATGTTCTCAAACGGATATTTAGTTAAAGCTCTTTTATGTTTCCTATAGGTGTTTTGATGTGTGATATCACCTGGCCTACCCTCCATACATAATACACAAACCTTGGGGGCGGGGGGGGGGGGGGACTGAGGTACACAACATTATCAGGCATATCATTATGACCTGTGTACTTTGTTAACCAGCTATTTTGATCTTATCAATGTGGTACATTAGTTGTTACCTGCTTCAGCAATCGAAAACACAACTACAGGAGCTGTGAGCACCTCTAAGGTCGTTAAATGAAATAACCTCACCTCTTGCTTCAAAACTGTTACACCCTTGTATTATTGCATTGGCTTTAGCAGGTCCAATTCCTGGCAATGTAGCCAAAGATTTTTACCTTGTTTTCCAAATGTTGACTTGATCCATGCTGGAACAAGCGTAAACAATAGTAGTAGTAGTAGTAAAATATTGAACAATCTATCCAATAGTACAGAGAAACGTGACCCATATGCATAACTTCCAAACCCAACGATGACAGCAAAGAGACTCCAGAGTTACCAAAGCGTCAACATCCATTTTCCAATGCCAAAGGGAAGAAAAAAATTTCACTCCTTACTTGAGACAGGCTGTCATCCATAAAAGGCAACTGGTAGTTTGAAGCCGGTCCTCTCAAACTTTGAAAAACATATAGGTCTAACCACTCAAAACCCAGATTTTATTACTTCAGCAAAAAATAAAAAGATACCTTCTACACATTATCTTGTGGAATTATTTCACCAACCTTTTTTTTTTTTGTTTTTGTTTTTGTTTTTTTTTTAATATCCATGGAGTTTTGTCAAAATTTAATAATGCTGTCACTGTCAGACAATATTTTTCTCTGAATTAAAGATAGCTAGCAAAGTAGAACGGGACATTTGTTACCAAACTTCAAGTTGGCTGCCACAAGAAAATGAAGTTAAAGAGAGAGAGAATCACTCCCTGGTACATTTGGAAATCAATTTCACTTCCACAAGATAAACATTTTGAAAGTGCAATGATTATATTGAAAATTTAGAATGCAATTCAATCAAAACAGCGCTAGATACAATACAGATACACAATGTGCAAATACATTGAAATACAAAATACAATTAATATGTAAGAGTTATCAAATAAAGTCAACTTCAATCAAATCATGGACAACGAATAAAAAACACAAGTCAAAACGGTATATGCAGTACAAGGTGTTCAAGTGCACAATTGTGGGCCAGGAAATAACTTTGAACTCGGGACTGACACAAGTGTTTCTGTGTACGTATATTCCTACCAGTCATTGTGAACCTACATCACCTTGTAAATTTTGATTACTGAAAACACAGTATGCTCTGAAATTGAAAAAAAAATCTTCTTATCCAACGATTCAATTGAAGAGAGTGGTATGTATTCAAACATTCTACAACTGCCAAGAAAGAAAAAAAGGCACAGAAATTAATGATTCAGGTTTAGAATAAATCAATTAAATAAATAACTATTTCTAAAGTTTATATCTAAGTTCTCAAAAAATATTACCTCTGGCCTCCAAGCACTAAGGGAAAACCTGAGCAAAGTACTCATCATTCATAGCAGGAACTAAATAAAACTCATCATTCATAGCAGGAACTATATAAAAAACAAAAGATCTGAAGCCCATGCACATAGTGTGCCGACATTTTTTGTGGCCTTTCCATTATATTTTTTTTATGCAACATGTGCTAGAAAAAAAATCTTCACAGAATGTGCTTCAGATGAAAATCAAATGACAATTATAATGACAAAATAATTAATATTTTGATGTCAAACTTTGAGTATCACTCTGATTCAAAAATGTCCATATTTGCCCCTAATTCAAATATGTTAAATATTTTAAGCAGGCAATAATGCACAAGCCGAACACGACAAACACGTACATGCAAAACTAGCTGAATGTAAACCTAACTCCTAAAGCAAATATATTACAATCAATCAGTATTTAAGGCTCAAGTAAAATAAAAAAAAAATTACAGCAAAGAAATATTCAAATCAACAGTGATCTAAATTTAGAAGTAAGCAAGATTAAAAGCTGTCCTGTGGATCTATTCACAACAGTGCGTCAGTTTCACTGGTACAACACATAGCAAAGATCTACTATACATACTACAGGCATAATTAATTGTGATAATATAGCGCTGCAATTACAGCTCGTTGAACCTTAAAAGTTGTCACAGAAAGGGACAAATATTCTTGGCGTCCGTGTGTTGACCAGTTTGGTACAATGGGAAAGAAGATTGGGTCCACAACATTGCAAAAAACTAAAAACATACATAAAAACAAACCCACAAATTCTTCCAGGATAGTGTCAACGGCAATACACAGCTAAAATGACACAATAAAACATAGTACTCAAAGGGTTTCTGGCGATCAGTGTTGCCCTTTCTGTTCCAAGCCCTTTTGATGCACCTCTGACTTAACTTATGAAGCGAAGCCAGAGACTAGTTAATATTGCAGCACTGGCACATCACTCTCAGTCTATTTGTCACATAACAATTTATCTAAAATAAAGGATATTTTTATTTTTGGACAGGGGCTTGTTTTGACTGATCAATAATTAGTCAGTTGATACTATATTACCAAACTCACATGTGGTTTCCTTTGTGACACTTAATTCAAATAATTTGGGGGGGGGGGGGGGGGTAAAGATATGAGCAGGTTTTGCTGTTAGATTCTGCCAAAGTTAGATGAAGTAGTTGTGCGCCTATAAAAAGTTGTTGTGAGCGTATTTATATATTTATATGTAAGTGGTAATCTACGCTTATATATTGGGCTACGTTGAAGGCTTTTGACGTGAGTCTGAAAAACTTTGAAACTTGCAACATGGTTTGATTGAGGTTCATTTCAAGTTTGTAAGGGAAAGCAAGTTTTGTGAATTCTGATGTAAATAAGTTGATGATCAATACAGGTCAAAGGTGTGTTAGAGTGAATGTATCTCTTATTTCACTATGATGATCATATCTATGTCTGCTACTATATATTAGCATATGAAATTGGTCAAATAATAAATGTTTTAAAACATATAGCTTATAGTATGACCGAAGTATACTAAAAGTATCTTTAATGGTACCTGAAGAAACCACCGAGACATGATCCAGTAGGGAAGTTATATTTGTGGTTTGGAGATTAATCAGCGAAACCCTGGTCCAGTTTAAGTAATTGTCATTCAAGTGTTAAATAGTGGTACTGTGTTCGACACGACGTTTAATCGCACAGTATGCATGTAGGTACGGTCGGTTACCCATGCGCTGTTTACGCTGAATTTCTAATTTCTAGAGGTAACGGATTCCACAGCATAACAGTTGAGGGAAAATGAATTATCAAAGAGTTTAGTACGGAAATGGAGAAAATTCCATTGCTGACGAAAACGATCGGTCGGGATTCCTGTAGCAAAAGCAACAAGAAGAGCTGAGCACAATGAATGGGTGACGATTTGGTTAAAAATTTATTAGCGTCAACTTTGGTGTGTCTCTAGGTTTGGCATATCCAGGATCGACCTGACAGAACTAGTATAAGTAATTTCTGATGTATTTCTGTCCAATATAAATTTGAAGTTTTTCATAATGTTAATCAGTTTGCTACCTTTGCAAGGGATTTCACAAAGATATTCAGACCATTCTCAATTGCAGCATATGGTAAGTCCAAATTGTTTGTGGTGGGTAACATTTCGCGATACATGATCCCGAAAATGAACAGGTGGATAGTTAATCAGACCATTCTCAATTGCGGCATATGGTAAGTCCAAAATGTTTGTGATGGGTAACATTTTGCGATGCATGATCCTTAAATTGAACAGGTGGATAGTTAATTCGGGTTGTCTTACGAGAGATGACTATGGAGTCAGTTTTCAGACCATTAAAGGTCACAAGTCAATCTTTGGGCCATTAATCAATATCAACGAGATCTAAATTCATTTTTTCAGCAGCACTAAAGCAATTATCAATATATTCAAGTACAGAGAGGTATCATCAACAAACAATTCTATCTTAAACCAAACAAGATCCACAACATCAATGATATAAATAACAAAACAGAATTTGCCCAATAGGCTTGAGGCACCACAGCACCAATTATACCCCAACTAGATCACTGGCTTTCAACAACTTTGCCTTGGTGAAGATTCTTTATATAATCCTAAAACTAATTGTGAAGATCCCCCTTAGAAGGTGCTCTCTTCAATGTATACAAAAGGTCAAAATGACAAAACCTAGTCGCACACTTTACTTAAATCGGGAAAACATTATTCCTATCCCTTTTGTTGCCCCACTGCTAAACATGGTTCATGATAGGGAAAAGCAACTGATTGACCATCGAGTCGCTCGATATATGAAACCAGATTGATGAGCAGAGACAACAATGATGTCCCGAAAAACTACTTTTCAAGTGTCTTTCCTATACAGCTGAGTAGAAACACTGTCCTATAGTTATCAAATAAATTCTAAGGGCCTCTTGATAAAGTGGGGATCCTTTGCTCTTCTCCAAGGTGAAGGGCATTGTCTATTTGAAAGTGATAACTAACCTAGCAGGTGAGGGGTATATATCAGGTGCTGCTTCTCCAAACCGTTTTGCACTCATGCCATAGGGACCACGAGCTTGAGTGGTGTCAAAACGACGAGGGACCTCAATTACTTCTGTCTCCATTAGAATAAGTCAAAGACTAGATGCAGCAGGATCAGTATATTCAGGTAAAGTGAGCCCCCTATATTTAATGTTACATGTTTTCCTAGGAAGTAGAATGGAAAAAAATCAACTTTGGATTTGGAATCAGAACTGTACTCAACATCATGTATGAGAGAGGAAACAGCTGAAGATTGATTTTTGTTCAAAAAATATGTAACTTTGCGCCACCAAATTTTCGTTTTCTTCCAATGAATGTTGAATTCCTCGCGAAGCTTACAATTGTAGTCATCTTCAGCAGTTTCAAGCTGATGAACTTATCTGTTTTGAACTGTTGAGAAAGAGATCCATGCGTAAATATTGACATTTTGACGTTTAGCATTTTAATATATTCTGTTATCATAATGTTTAAGTAAGTGCAGGTGGCAGTTGTACCTTGGTCAATTTTGCTGCATAGTTCAATGTATATATATATATATATATATATATATATATATATATATATATATATATATATATATATATATATATATATATATATATATATATATATATATATACATATATATATATATATATACATATATATGTATATATAAATATATATATATAGAGATGGATGGATGGATAGCTAGCTAGCTAGATAGATAGATAGACAGACAGACAGACAAACAGACGGAAAGACAGACAGACAGACAGATGCAGACCAGGCATGAGAGCATAAACCAGTATCTTCAGGAAGAAAACATGAATTCCAGTCCATACTTCAAACAGATGGTCTGAAAACCTCAAAATCTGCTTCACCATGGTTTAAAATGCGCCTTTTGAGTTTATGATAGCTTTTCTTTTCAGAAGAGAAGGTTAGCACCTACAAGGCTATGATCGCAGTTTGAAATTGAAGGAAATACAGAGCTCTCACATATATAGTTAAGAATGTTAGATAAGATTGGATCTAGTCGTGTGGTGGAACTGTCAGTTATGCGTATGGTCTCATTTTTTAAGTACAGTACGAAGATAAATACTGGCGAATTGATCAAGCTTCTGGCCTAATCGCATATAAAAATCGCAATCTTTATTTTCCACTTCGATAATATTATGAACACATGTGCCTTTCGCCCACGTCGAACCCTTCTTGAAACGTACTCCAAATGAAAACCGGAACGCGGGTGGCCTAACAGGACAGCAAATAAAAAAAAAATAATATTATGAATTCTTATCTCACACCATTAGATCTCCAGATCAGATAACTCAATACCTAGTCATCCAAGGATGTGTAAGGATTTGGATTCATACAGAGCAACACCACTGCCAACCTCACAAGACAATGATAAAATATGTTTAGACGATTACATGCAAGCCTAACGTCCACAGAGCCGCTGTCAGACTTCTCCCTTTTGGCCTCTTTTCCTAAAGTTCCGATGGCAATGGGAGTCCTGAACTATTATGAATCCAATAACATTACAGCCGCACTGGTGCTCATGGATAGTTGGAAGGTTAAATGTTTTCTTTCGGATATAAATCCTTTACAACATAAAACCAAAATTTCAAGGCGAGCAGGACACCATAAAGAGACACTGAGATGCTTTGCAGTGGCCTCGACTAATAAAGCAAAGGTAAAGTAACTGGAGCGAGAACACCTGAGCCTATGCTAATAATGTAACTTTAATCTTACATTGAGTACAGCTAGGTTTAAAACAAACTTTGATGCAATCATTCCTCTCAGACAATGGTCTCTCAGAATTTAGTGAATCATACCTGTACAACGTATAAGTTAATGTTTGTGGCTAACGATGGCGTCACAATAGTTATACTATCTGGGTTGTCACCAACCCAGGTAGTATAACGACTTATGCAAAATGAAATTGTACTTGTGGTTCCAAACCCAAAGCCTGAATGTTCAGACCTCTGGCAAAAGAAAGAACGATCAGCAGAGACATTTAAGGTATCTTCAAGATTGCACTTTTCAAGAATTTACTTTCAGAAACCAATATAAGGGAAGGCATAGAATCCTTCACTAGTCCCCCCTGCCCTCTCTCCCCATATTTTTCACTTACAGTGTTGCGATGGTAGCCATATGTAGGTGATTCTATAATAATGACATATATTCATCTGATTTATCTACAGGTAACGTTGGCTCAACTCTGCCATTGCTGGCTGCACTTGACATCGAAGTACGTAAGAAGACCTATGGATCATTAAATGGATATTATATTGATTTTCTTTGTTCAAAGACCTCTCATTCAAGTACCAGCATACATTTAGTCCCATAAAATACACTTCCAGGTCAATGATTTTCTTTGACCTGCTTTGACCTGCTTTAGGATCATTTTGGCCACAGCGTGCTGAGCAAAGCTATTAACTAAGTACAAAACCTTGCCCTGAAAGGTTGCTGATCTGAAACTTGCGTTTCCTGCAAAGTATGTGCTTTGCAAGAATAACCACAATCCTAAGTCTTACGGGGTAATAAAGGTATTGATATTAACTTGAATGTAAAGACAAAAATGTTCCTTGCTGAAAAGATTAATTTGACTGAACACAGCCTTGTAATGTCATAATTTATCGTTATGATAACAAATATGACCATGCAAAAACAAAAACAATGCTGCAACAAAGACTGGAACTACAAGAATACCGGAGATCGAATTTCAGGTGAAATTGGGTATTATTAATGACGCTCTCGCATGATTAATGTGGACCATTTGGATCATAAGCAGCTCTGTAATGTCTAGTATACCAATAACATTATCCACGCAGAAATAGTTCAACGAAGACAAGAGATGCGGCTTATGTATGTGAAGTGTAGACTCAAAACAGCATTCAAAATAGCATAAGTAAAATTGGTTATTGAAATAACACATATCATAATTCAGCTCTGATGAAAAAAAAAAGCACTTCTGCCGGGCAAAGGTTTGTTTTGCCCCGCACATTCGAACTGGGTATTTTGAACACTAGAGTACTCACATTGTGTAATAGATGTACAAGACACAAAAGTAAGGAGTGACTCTGCCCTCCCGACATCAGAGTCCATACAGGTGGCATGTACTGACGAAATAGCCAGATTGTCGTTTCAAATGATTCGAACAAAAATGTTTCAAAGTCAAAGATTTGAAAAATACCAATTTGAAGCCACGATTCACCCGAATTTGACTTGAACGTACATGACCTGGAAACCTCCATTTTGATAATCAAAGCAAAACATGCTCTACATAAAGGATTTGTGGTCCAGCACATACACATCAATTTTATTTGTAATAATTTATCAAATGGGGTACTCGTAACGTTTTTCATTACGTCAGCATCATATTGAATTACGCAACAGAACTGTCCTCAAAATAAATGGTAATGATACAAGTTCCAGCAAGGAAAAAAAGTCTAACAAAAGCCAATGCAATTGTGAATTATTTATATAATAGACAACAGATCTTGCATGCACTGGGATGTGAATATATGCAACAGCTGCATTCAGTAACAGGAATAGAATCATGAGGTTTTGCGCTTTAGGACAACATAGATTGATTGCAACGAAGACGCGAGCATGCGTGTGTGTATGTGAATATATTAAGAAAGACGCGTGCAGACTATCAAGTAAAATATTTAACCCTGTTGCCTCACGTGTAAAACCAGTATAATTATTTTCTTTATCTATGAAAGGAAACTCTCTAAAGTCCGTTTATTTGATTTGGATCACGAAATATTTCAAATTTCTGAGGTTTACAGGTAAATTTACCAATAAATAATTCTTCTACCAGACGAGCGACTCTACTTTACCTGCAACATTTTGGTAAAATAAATCGCCGGATCGTTTAACGTCACTTCTTGGTATGTTTTCTCAGAAGTGTTTAAACCCTTATTCCAGGAGGGGATATGAGAATAAGACAAAATTCGAAAGACCATACTCGTTTCTCAAAGCAAACTTTTTTTATCTAATAAAGCCAACGGACCCTTTTTGATAATTGTTAATTACAAATTATCCCTTGTAAACTAAAGTTTGCCACATTTGGAGTACTAAGACTCAGATCCTTGTATCAGGCGATGGTCACGTTATGCTGAACGATACGTATATATATATATATATATATATATATATATATATATATATATATATATATATATATATATATATATATATATATATATATATATATATATATAAGTATATATATGTATATCTCAATCTGTGATGATAACTGTTGGCAGGGAGATATTTGGTCTCAGCATCTTTTAATAGGCTCTTGACAAGAATAATGATAATAAAAATACAAGTACAGTAAAGTAAGACGTCCATCCTAAAAATTGAATTGTAATGTTTAATGATAATAATATGTGAGTGATTTTGTGCATAGGCAAAAATAACAGCATTTTAAAAAATGTTGAAAAAAGCACTCACAAAGGTGCAAAGCACAAAGGAATGGTACAAGAGAGCATTATGCCAGATCATTGTATTACTTTATAAAACTGTCCTGGTTTGAACATAATCTAAGTAGGCACAGGAGTTATTCTTTATCGATTGCTGCATGCTACTATCCCCACGAGAACACGTTTAATGCAATGTCATATGTAAGTTGCACTAAAACATGTACTCTTTGGGGTAGGAAAGAAAACCACAAATCTGTAGTAAATATGTATATCCATAAAAAATATGCAAATAAAAAACATTACTGGTGCTCATGTTGGTTTCTAACCGGAGAGTACCTGCTGGAAATACGACTGCATATTTTGCTCAATTCACCAAGGTTGAATAGCAAGTAAATGTGCAAACGTAATTGCATCCGGCAGTTTCTTCTCAAAACAGATAAATACACTACCAAACACACACAAAAATTATAAAAGTAAAATAAAGCACTTATGTCGAATCCAAATCCCATGTCATAAAATAGAAATATGCATGACTGCTCTTGTTAACACGATTGGCAAAGTCATTTCTGAATTGTCATGGCAGATTAGCATACATATACCATAACCCAGGACTAAATAATGAACGAGAAGTGCCAGTGTAATATCAGAAAAGATCAAGCTGTGAACACACCCTTGGTGGGCTTTTAGCACCTAACTATAAGGAATTTTTAATCAGATAAAATAGACTGTTACTGGCATATAAGTACATATGTTTCTACATGACACCAGGTGTCCCATCATTTCCATCTTTGGGAACTCATCCTAGTATAGGAAGCACTTAATGCTCAAAGTTTATTCCTATTGGTAAGCGGGTGATATATCTCTTTTTAATATATAAAACCACAAACACCTACATAATATAACTATGCTATATTATATGTAAGTGTTGTTATGGGGGAATTTATAATAACAAAAAAAAATCATTTTAAGCCCTACATGGACACATTTAGTACACTTTTAACATATATAATTACAGTATACAAAACTCCTTATGCTTGCATTCTTTCTTTTTATCCTAAATGTGTACTTACTTAGTCCTTTTGTTTCTTCCTTGCAAAGATGCCACTGTACTGTAATATTCCGTTGCAAAATGTTTTCTAAGCATAGTAATGATTTTAAAAACGGATGCTTATCTATATGCGACAATAACTGCTAATCTTGATATCTAACCGTATTTTATCCCCCTGTTTACTCACCTATGAGCTTACATTCCCGTTGAATTGTTGAACAGCTTTTTATGATTTATTCATGTAATTCACGACATGTCTTTCTGAAAAAGAAACATAGAGGGAATGAAGACCACATTCGAGTATGTTCGACAGGCCCATACTGGTCTATACTTAGACTATGTTACTTGAAAATAACTGGTCACTTCATGTAAAAAAGTGACGTTGCTGATGACATGCTTTTATTGTTGACAAAATATAATCGAGAAATAGAGTGATGCCTTCAGTAAATAATTTTTGCAATTTAGATATGAAATTGTTAAACAAAAATCAACAAACCTATTTTTCGACGACGAGAAAAACAGAAATATGCATGAACATATCATCTATTCATAAGTACGTTAAGTTCCCACTACGATAAGGATGCGAGGGGTCATAATATCTAATATAAGAATTAAGACCCCCTTTATAAGACCTTGCCGTGAGCCAAATTGGGTGCAGAGGAAGCAGATTGTGATGTAGATTGGTATGGTGCCTGTTGACTTCTGTTGTAAAACAATCTTTATTCTACACCCATGATACACATTGGACTTCCTCTTCACATTTAACAGAAGTTTTTTAACTAGCTATTTTACATGGGGTCCTTTTTCCTACAAAATGGTTCACCGATTGCCTCAAACTCCCATCTCAATAGACGATATATGGTGTTTTAAAGGAAAATAATGAGCATCATCCAGATTTTGTAATTTAGGACTCGTGATCTGTCTTATAGAAGCACTAAGGGCTATTACAACAGTTAGAAAGCAACGTCTTTCCATGTCTCAGATGGACTAACATTGGCAAAACTTTACAAATATGATAATCCTGTGAAAAAAATTAAGTCATGTACAAATTTTATTAGTAAATAATTTGTTTACTACTGTGACATGGCTTGTATGTAAAAATTATGAGCAACCTTTACTTCACATGTTTTAATGGAGAGACAAATCTTCTATGCGTGTATAGTGCTACCAAAAGCTTATAAGTTAAGAGTGTATGTGGTTTGAATTACACATTTTTAAAGAGAGAAATTACGCAGAGCATTAACTTTAGTGTCAAAAGTGAGACACAGACACAGACCTAGTAAAATATATTTAAATGGATGGTTGATATTTTTGCCTTTAGAAGCAGCTCACAAGACACTTTCACAAATGCCTGGAACTGAAGCCTTGTACCACTCTTATGCTACTTTGTGCCATAAATGGGAAACTTCAGCATACATGCAAGTCTCTATTACTGCCAGTCGCAGAGGAAAGAAAGACTCCAAAGGCCTTGCCCCCAGCAGGTATAGGGTTCTGGTCTCTGATTGATGCAATACTATTCATCCACACTATTGATAACCATCTGGCAATCCTTTTGAAGTGTCTGTGTCAAGCAAATTTGATGCTTACTGAACAAAATTTGTTGTTGTTAATTTATTGTTACAAAGAATAATCAATGACAAAATCAACCAGGAGTGCAGAACCAGGAAAGTGAGGAAATGAAATGGGAGTCCAGTTGCCCAAAAGCACAGTTTCCATTTAATAGGAAGAAATCAACAGGGCTTCATTGCCTCATATACAGGGTGGCCCATATTTTTGTTTACCGTGACATAGGAGGATAGTGAGAGTATAATGGGATTGCATTGGGTTTCAGGAATATTGTTCATATGCGTGTAGCAAATTTTAACGTATCTTGCTTTGCTTGTAAAGTGAAGGGTCACCGGTGGTGAAGTTGTGCCTGTTCATATAATGGATGAATTGGAGCATCGTTCAATTATCATGTTTGTCAGTATGAAAGCTAAAATCCTGCAGAAATTAAGAAGGATTTGCGTGCTAAAAACGAAGACAGTTTTCGTTCATATCAAACAATAAAATGCTGGGCGTAGCAGTTCATTAGTGTCAGAACGAACCGACGCGATGATCTGCATGAAGAAAGCTCATGATACAGGATATATATGTGAAGAAGCTGATGAATTGATTGCGGCAGATAGACGAATGGCACTAAACAAGATATAACAGAAGTCATGATACAAGTTTGAATGCCTTGCATGGTAATATGCAAGTGAATAAGGCTTCTTTTAGGTGGGTGACCAGAATCTTCTCAGCTCATCAAAAGGAGCAGCTTTTGGAATGTTGCACTGAACTTCTGGCCATGCATCATGGGAACCCAGACCTATAGACACCCATCTTACAACATGTGAAACTTGGGCTTATAACTTTGACCTGGAGAGTAAAGCATCAAGCATCAGAGGTAGTATAACAGATTCACTACCACTATTGAAAGTCAAGGCCAACCCATCAAGTGCCAAGGTCATGGTTTCAGTATTCTGGGATTCAAGTGATGTGGTTATGATCTACAAAAGGGTAACATTTTCACAAAATAGTACTACAGGGATCTCTTTGCACAACTGATAGAGTAGATCCAACTAAAATGCTGCATAATGCTTGTCATAGGGGTAAAGTGGCTTCACGACAATGCTCATTCCTCCAACGACCAAATGTGCAAAGCGTTGTGGGCATGATTTGTTGCTACGTCTGACTTATTCACCTAATCTGACTTTTTGATTCTTCATGGTTTTCTCCGCAGCTGAAGGGACTACCCACAAGGTTAATTCTGTATGAGAGATTAAATACAAAAAAAGTGATAAGCTTACATCCCCCTTAGAATAATGCATCCCCACATTAGAAAACTCAAGCTTATGTTTCGAATG